>BSBK01002383.1:0-422500 GCA_027943335.1 Chamaecyparis obtusa
TTATTACACAATCCAATAATAACATAAGCATCAAGATATCTAGCACTGTCTAGGACAACCCTGTTCGGGTGTCAATCTTGAAGCTTGGTTAACTATTTTCAATATCATGATATCCGACACAATCTAGGACAACCCTGTTAGGGTGTCAATCATGATATAGTAGTTAATACACAATCTAGTAATAACATAAGCATCAAGATATCCAACACAGTCTAGGACAACCTTGTTCGTGTGTCAATCTTGAAGCTTGGTTAACTATTGTCAATATCATGATATTCGACGCAATCCAAGAAAACCTTGTTAGGGTGTCTATTATGATATAGTAGTTATTACACAATCCAGTAATAACATAAGCATCAAGATATTCGACACAATCTAGGACAACCCTGTTCGGGTGTCAATCTTGAAGCTTGGTTAACTATTTTCAAGATTGTCACCTTGAAATAGTAACCCAAATTATTTACATAGAAGATCATCATATTCTTTGAACAAAAATGAATGGACCCATAATGTCACCTTGACTTTTGTCAAAGGGTGGATCCACTGAGGGCTCATCCTAGGGAGTGGAAACCAAGACTTCCACCTTAAACTTGTCTATCAAAGACAAGAATTATTTAAGATACAAAAAAAATGGATCATTGAAGCTAAAACCTTCTTTTCACCTATGGCTTTACTCCTCAACATACCAAGGTTATCTGAAAGTATACAATCTTCTTTCTAGCAAGGGGTTTTGGTAAAGAATATCGATCTTTTGTTCGCACTATCTCATAGCCTTGGTGAATTCTAAGCTTACAAAGTATACACCATCTTGACATGGTACACTCCCCTTTGAATTTGTATGACCAAGATCATGGGGTGCCAACTTAATTTTGATCTTCTATCATCTCCCTCTGACATATAGCTTTCTCACATGGTAATAACCATAATTCTATGCTATAATTTCTTGATTACTAGAGAACGAACAAAACATGGGACTACTCCCTCTGAATCAAGATCCTTGAATGTCCACTGATGCATATCCTTTAGCTTCTCCCTCTATCACAAAGGCATACCCTATTTATATACTCAAGTCAATGTCATTGTAGGATGTCACTTCATATCTTCCTTGCTGAATAATCTGAATAGTCATAAGGTTACATTGGCTAACATAAGATGCATTTTGATCTTTTCCAAGGCCACAACATAAAACACTCCCTCTTGGACATGAGGGAAGATAATAAAGACCTCTAGTATGAATTTTATCTCAATAGGTTGTAGTCTCATGATGTATGGAATGCCTTAATTAGGGATTCTATCCATGTGCATCTCATCGGTGATTCTATCCACTAGTTCCCACTACTATAATCTCAGAATTGTTTTACCTTCAATAGTGAACTCCCTCTCAGTCAATATAGTTGTAGTCCTCATAGTCTTGATCATTTTAGATCAATATCTATACCTCGTACCAGTCAGACTTAATTCATGCTCTGTCGTGATACTCACATGTTCTGTATAAGAAGCAATCTCATATTTATTTGTATCTTTATGTCACCAAGTAATTTTACATCAAAATATTAAAGCTTTCCCTCATAAGCCCATCAATGATCTCTGCATGTGTGTTGTCTGAGGAGCATGTGTGTTGTCTGAGGAGAACACTCAATCCAATCAAAGACACCTCTCAAGTAATCTTTGCATGGATTAGGAAAGAATCTAAAAATTTGTTGTCGATAAAGTTGAGCAAAACTTGTGGGATGTCATCCAACCAGAGGCTTTTCTAAGGAATCATTAGTGGATTGTTCAACCACTCTTCTAATGTTCCCAATAAATCTCAATACGCCATTGTGACCACACATCATTCAGTTGATGTGGTAATATCTAATAAATATCATATTCAGCTTTCATGGGTATTTCTTGCAGTAGATACCCTATTTGAATCCTTCCTTTGTCATAATGTTGGGTCTCGAAAATAGAATCAAATAAGACTCTATTTGAAGAAAGGATCACACTCTCATAATATCACTCTGATGTGATGCTTATTTTGTCATTATTCTTCCCTCTACATGGATCATGACCTAGTTTTGTGATAATGATTCATTGTTAATGAAATAATAGTTCCATAATTTTTGTTAGCAAAAACTTGACATTTATTGATGTTTTCACTGATTATAATTCCCATGAATCATTTATCAATACATATATTGGTCATTCTACAATTGTGTCTAGTGATAGTTCAATGTAAGAAAGTTCGAATCCTTTCAATGTTGACTAATGATGATGGCCCATAAAAAAGAAAACTGCTCCCTAATCAACCTGGTGGTCAACAACGATGTTTTTAGTCTATTCAACATTTTTTTTTTTGATGAAGGTCTAATTTCTCTAGTGATGGAATGTCCCTCGCCTAGTTTCAATCCCAACTTGCTATCTCTCACGAAGGAAATTTGATAACTAGACTAAACGAATGGGAACTTGCAATAATCTATACAGATATTGGCATTTGCATACTCTTTAGTTTAATGTAATGAAAATGCTTTGTTCTCCAAGCTTTGGACTAATGGATGCATCAACATTAAGTAACTTCCTCATCATTCACTTGATATGGTTGTTTTGTTCTCATGCCAATGTCAAACCTTTTATCAAACTTTGATTAAATCCTATTAATATACACAACACCAATATTCCAATGAGTCTATGGTATTTGTGCACTTCATAAATGTGTGTTCGTGCTTTCATATATAATTCTCCTTGGATATTTGAAGGCGATGTAATGTCCCCTTCTTGAAAAGTCTTGACCTCCCAAATCATTCAATAGATACTAACACTCATGTCACAAAAAATGATGTCGATTAAACCTGATGTAAGTATAGTGTCGTGTTTCTCAACAAGACCCCTCTTTTGTAGATAAAAGTTCTAAGCCGTTCCAAATACCAAACACCATGAATTTATGTATACTTAGAGTACGTTACTCAATACAGTCATAGGGGAAGAAGACTCATCTACATAGCCTATGCAAAAGGTTGTATTGGACTGTCACGACAAGGAAGAGAAGTCATGGCATTATGTGGGCAGTACAAGAGATCTCAAAATAATCACCCTCCTAAGAATAGTAGTACTGTTAAGAGTTGCCCCTATTTTCTTTAGTAACGGTTCTTTCCTCTGTCAAACGCAGCTAGAGAACTTTCCATGACACTGTTTAATCAGAAATGCTGCAAATGTGAACTACTAGTAATTTGACCTCTGTATTTGCCACAATAAGTGATGGAAATAATTAATTTATTTCAAATATTATTTTCCAAACATGATTCTTTCTTTGGTAATAAAAGCCTTCCAGAAAATGGCCTCCTCAATATTTCATTTCATGCCGCAAACAATTATATTTACCTTCCAGACTTTAATGTTTTTCCAAAGTCACCACTTAATAATAATATTTGGTAATATCAAACTTTATTAATACACCTAATTTCTCTTCTCACAAAAAATAATAAGCTCGACAAAGGTATACTAAAGTCCTTTGATAAATATATTTTTTGCATATGTATAATGCCCAATTAGAGTTGTCAGGATTTAAATACACAAATTTCTTAATCGAATTCCATTTCCATATATATTGTGAAATATTTTAGAGACCTCAAGGTGAAATATTTTATTCTCTTATAGGTTAGGCTCTGATACCATGTTGTTTAATTAGGATTGTCCTATAGGGAATATATATGAGGCTGTACTAAAATAGATTACCATTGTGATTGATCTTTTCACTAGCCATCGATATGAATTTATATCTTTTGAATAGTCATGCCTTGAAGAGCTATGACCATACGTGGCTTATGCTACGTAGGGTCATGACCCTTCATAACTGATTATTAATATTAACTACATTGTAACATATATAATTATCAAATGATCTTAATATACATACATACATACATACATACATACATACATATATCTATGTATGTATGTATATGTGTGTCTATATATATATATATATATATGTATGTATGTATACATATGTACATACATACATAGATATATATATGTATATGTATATATATAGATATAGAGATATATATATGTATATGTGTGTATATATATATATATATATATATATATATATATATGTATACATACAAACATACATACATAGATATAGATATATACATGCATGCATACATACATACATACATATATATATATATATATATATGTATGTATGTATGTATGTATGCATATGTATATATATAGATACGTACGTACGTACATACATACATACATACATACATACATACATACATACGTACATACGTACGTACGTACGTACGTACGTACATACATACATACATACGTACGTACGTACGTACATACATACATACATACATACGTACGTACGTACATACATACGTACGTACATACATACGTACGTACATACATACGTACATACGTACATACATACATACATACATACATACATACATATGTACATACATACGTACATACATACGTACATACATACATACATACATACATACATACATACATACATACATACATATAACCATATCCGAACGTAGCTATATCTTAACACAATCTTGCTAAGCAAGATGACACTTAAATGGGTGCTTGTAGGGCCTCCATGGTCCCAATCTTATTTACAAGACTACAAGGGGAGTACGTCCAACTTGTATAGGGCTGAGAGGTCTCAATCTTTCTTACAAGACTATACATTTTGAGTGCTTGTAGGGTCGAGAGGTCTTAATTTTTCTTTTGAAACTACAAGGTGTAGTCATGAACGAAGATCCTTATTAAACATTTTCAAACTTAGAGGCTAACCTCTTAGTCATGTGACTTCCTTTGTGCAAGGATAGATCCAAGTGGATTTACCCATATCACCTCAAGAAACTCACCATATCTACTCACTTGGATGCAAATCCATGACAAATCCAACATTACTTTGTATGAGGTGAAGGACTATCAAGCTATGGGCAAAGGTTGGAACACTTCTCTTTTGACCTTAGGTAGTTTTGGTTGATGTTCTTTCATGTGCTAAGACCTATGGAAACTTTTGTGAACATACACTTGATACATTGCTATAACTTGTTAGACTTACAAAATTCTTATATCCGCAAGGTTTCTTTGTCCCTTGTTGGATTGTCTTAAGACTATTTCTTGTTCACACTATTTTCTTTCAAACCTTGTCTAAAACTTGTTGATCAACTATTGCTATCCTTTTCTCTTCATGATATTTGGTATACTCCAGCATGCTAGGAATTGCCTTTAGTTGAAAAATATTACTTGGATCTCTTGCCTACACTCTTGGCTATTAGATTGTTCACTTGTCCATCTTCTTTATGTTATCTCTCTTGGATTCTTTTATCTTATATTTGCTTGTTCACAAGTGTCATACATAGGGTGCTCTACTCGCAAATCAGATATCTTGTGGCAAGTTATCTTTTCTCTCTTTTATAATATCTCACTTTGGACAAGTGAACACTTTTCTTACCTAGTTTGAATATCAAGTCATTCTAAGTCATCCTATTTGGATCTTGACAAACTCTTTTCATGCCGGTTACAACTAGATCTCAAATCCGCCAAGGAAAGAAATCCGAAGAAAATTTTGACAACTCACCTAGAGGAGAACCCAAACCTTGGGGTTTTAAGCCGTTTGTTAATAATTTTAGTAACTCTACCCTATCCCCGCCTAAGTTGGAAGACAATATTTCTTAAACTCCAACTATGGAAGATCGAAACAAAAGAATTGAATAATTCTTAAAACAATTGGGAGAGAAACATTTTGGACAAGAGAATCAAGCATACCTTGATCATTACAACTCTAGACATGGCTCACAACATGTCTCTCAATACACTCAACATGTTTCACATGGTTCACAAAGTAGTGACTCATAGATAGAGCTAGCAGAGGAAGAAATATTACATTTTCAACACAATAAACATTTGAAAAGACTTATGAAGTTGACCTTGATTCATGCACTTAGCCTCACAAGGAGTTAGGTTACCTTACAACTTTGATGTTGATAATTTGATCAAGAAAGAAGAACAATCTATAATGGAGGTTGTGAAGAAATAATTGGAAGAGATGATGAAACAAGTGTTATGCTTGAAAGAGGAAAAAGAACAACCTACAACACCTTTTTCACTTGAGGCTATATGCTCATTTCCTTTTGACAAGGATCTATACATGCCTCCTTTTCCTCAAAAAGTTGAATTTCCTAAATATGACAAGTATGATGGTAGTGGAGATCCTTATGATCACATTAGAGAGTTGCGTGTTGAATATGGAATTCTTGCATGAACTCACATGTCTTATGAGACTCTTTCCTAGGAGTCTTAGTGGGAAAGATATGGAGTGGTTCACTAAACTATCTCCTCCACTTAAGTCATTTGACCAACTAGTGCATAGATTCATTCAACAATATTCTTACAACATTCAACATTTTATTACCATGTTTGATCTTTGCAACATCAAACAACATCAAGGTGAACCCTTTGTGACATTTCTTCAATGACAGAGGAAGCTTTATTCATGCTATTGACAGATTCCTGAGACTGAAAAAGCTGACATATTCATTAACTCTTTGGTTCCTGAAATAATTTATGAATTACAAATGAAAACACATGATTCCTTTGATAAATTGGTTGAATCATCTCTACGCATAGAGGATTTTGTTTTTCGTAAGGGCAAAATTACTCTTCAGTTATATAAAGAACACAAATCCTCTTCTAAGGAAAAGTACAAGTTTTGGAACAAAACCAAAGATGTTGTCAATGATGGAATTGTGGGGACAACCTCGATATCTTCTATTGATAAGCCTAAAGAACTAGGTTTCAACTTGACTACTTCTAGTAAGAGTGCTCAAACAGGATCTAAAAATGAAACCGATCGTGATAGGCCCCGGATCTCTTGGCCTAAGAGAGACTTTACTCCTATCAAAGAATCTCTTGAGTGTGCTTTGAAGAAACTTTTAACCAAAAAAATCATTACTTTTAATGATAACTTTAAGCTATATGATCATGACGTAAAACATAAATGGTGGAATGAAAACCACTACTATGATTATCATCACAACAAAGGTCACATGACTACCAACTATTTGAAGCTTAATAATCTCATCCAAGATCTTATTGATAGTGGGATAATTGCGGTTGATTCTCCCCAAACAAAAAATGATCATAAGGCTTTCAAGTAGCCTTTACCTAAGTATGAGAAAGGGGAATCTTCTAAGGCAATAGATTACAAGGTTGGTTACACCTACACTAATAATGACAATGTGATCAACATTCTTGAGTCCTCTGAGCTTGCTATTAATTTCATCAAAGCCAAAGACAAGACTCAAGTTGAGTCATCTAACACAATAACCTATTCTCAAAGAAAAGTCCCTCTACAAGAGGAAGGATCATCTTCCTCCTCTACTACTAAACTAACAACTCGAGTGTCTAAACCTTCTACCTCATCTACACCACATGATTATGACCTAGTTGACTACCTCCAATGCACGTCAGCTCAGATTTCAATTCTTGAACTGTTGAACATCTCTCCTACTCATAGAGAGATTATTGATCAAGCCCTTCTCATGGCTAATGTACCTAAAGACCTAGACATAGGAAATTTCCAGTCCATGGTTGGTCACATCACTTCCCCTCATTACCTAAATTTTTTTGAAATGATGAGAAATCTATTAGTCATCCCCATAGTCAAACCCTCCACATCAAATTCACTATCCAAAAGTATAGAGTAAAATGCTTGTTTGAATATCAACACTTATAATTTGGTTAAATCTATAGGTTTCTATGAGCATGCTATCAATCCTCGATGCAAGATAAAAACTAAGGCATACGATGAAGAGGAACATTCTTCTAAAGGAATGGTAGTCTTTCCCATCCAAGTAGATCTTATTCAGTGGGACGTCATTTGTCAAATCTTGGATCTTCCTTTAGCATATAACATACTTTTGGGTCACCCATAGATCCATGAAATACAAGTAGTCCCATCTACGTATCATCGATGTATCAAGTTCCCTCATGATGGAATTGAGGTCATTATTGCTACTGACTCTATTTCCACATGCAACAATCTTAAACAAGAAGAGAAAACTCCTGCTACTACCACTAGTACTTCTATCGCTCTTGCTTTTCAACACATTATTGACTCTGTTCATATATATCAAAACTGGGGGCCATCTACTTCTACTCAAGCTGATCAAGAAAACTATGGGTACATCAGACCTCATCCTACAATAGCTACATGGAATTTAGGAAGGTCTCAGATTGAGATGGTTCCTCTCTGTACATTTATGGAATAAATGGCTACTCAAGAACAAGAATACAAACATAGTTCTAGGGCTAGGTTGTCTTGGTTAGATTCACAAAATACATCTCTAAACTCCTCTAACTCTAAACTCCTCTAACTGGAACCTTTCTAATTCCATCCAAATCATATCATCTAACCCTATCCATTCACTAGTCTATCACCCAAATACTATTGAACCTTCTCCCTCTTCCACCAAGGAAATGAGTGGAAGAATGATGGTGGAGGATATTAAGTACCTTGATCACATAAAAAAAAGAAAGAACAATGGTCTAACGGTGAAAACCACTCTATGAAAGTGTTAGATTATAAAAGAGTAAAAATAAATGGCATATCTAATTGTGAAAACCTCTCTGAAGTGCCTAAGGATGGGATGCTTAATATTCTCCTTGTACATTTTCAAGAAAGATTGTTAGCGCTTATTATCATTGCTGAGTCTCCTGATAAATCTATATATTTTGATGGATCTTTCACACAATAAGGTGCTAATGTTGATATCTTGCTCATCTCTCTAAAAAGCTATAACATTCCTAAAGCATACAAAGTGATCTTTTCCTACATGAACAATACAACTAAATTTGAAGGGCTAGCTAATAGTCTCAAACTAGCTATTAAATGGAAAATTAAAGAGCTTCATGTTTATGGTGACTTTCGACTGGTGATCAACAAAATTAGTAATGGATATCAAACCAAATATTTAAAAAAAAATGTTATCATAAAAACAATTGGTTGATGATCCAAAGAAATGCATTATCACTTTCCAACAATTGTCACACACAAAGAGCACAATACCAAATGTCATGGCTCCCTTAGCCTCAATACCACAACTTAAAGGGCATCAATACCGCTATGACTTCCTGGTGGAAGAATTCCCATCTCCTGCCTATGACACACCTGACGTTCTTTGCATCATTATTGTTTCCGCTCCTCACTACCATTACAATAAAACTTCCCCTTCAATCCTCTCTAACCATAGAATCCAAAGTGTATCTCAGTATCTCCTTATCACTAATGACTTATTTAAGAGAAGTTTAGATGGTACCATCCTTAGGTGTCTAGAACATGAGAAATATGGAAAGGTGTTATGAGAGGTTCATGAGGGTATTCGTGGATATTACTGGAATGGCCTTCCTTTGGCTAAGATACCTTCACTCAGGGTGTCTCTACAAGGAAACTTTGAACCCAACTGGTTGGGTCCATTTATCATCACTGCATCATATGGTTCTAGAGCTTATCAGTTGTTTAATCCAAAAAGGAGATGTTCTTAAAGAACCTCTCAATGCTCTTCACTTGAAGATACTCTACATATAGGCATTCTGCTTCTTGTACAACAACTTATGATCCTAAAAATTGTAAAAGTCTTGAAAAATGATCATCCTGGAAAAAACCTTGAAATTGGTACCTTGATGTATCTAAAAAAAAAAATATATTCAAAAAAAAAATCATGCCTTGGTGAAAAGCTAGAAACAGGTGCCTTGGTAGCAAAAATAAAATAATCCCAAGTGGTGAAAACCTGACAAATAGACGTCACTTGTAACTAGTGCTCCATTTATCAACGCATAGCTGAGCTCTCATGCTTTCATTGGCCTAATCACTTTTCTGTCTCTCTCTTCATCTCCTTATACCATCATGGGATGGAATTAGTCTTAGTTTTGTCCTCAGTTCTTATCTGTCACCTAGGAAAATTGTATGCCTATTTTAGCTATCAATGCTTTACCACTTGACCGACTTCTTGGACTTTACCGGAGTCAGTTATCAATCCTTCTTGATGGACACTTGTAACTGACACTTTTTGGTATTTCTCATGAACACCCCAACCTCTAGCATTTCTTAACACTACCAATCTAGACATCACTATGTTTCTCAACACATATCGGATCTTGCACTATTAAACGCACTTGCACTCTGACACAAGCACAAAGGTGTTTCCTTAACACCCAACACACCTTATATCCTAGAAAATTGAAACTGTCTAAGATATGATGAACTATTTTCTTGTGTATTGTTTGTTACCATTGATTTCTACTTGCTATGTCTTATAAGGTCGCTTGACAATGTCTATTTGACTAGAGATTCACGAATGGGGCATAACATGTTTTTTTAAAAATTTCTTCTTATGGTGTGATTTCAATGATCCTAAGTGGTATAATATACTGGGTTTCTATGGTAAGAGTATCCATCACAATTGGAACATTGCACATACATCAAACCTCTTTATTTGGACTCTTAGGTGAGGTTGGAATTATCTCCTTGTGTGTTTCTTATGTGGAGCATGTACAATGACACTCACTATTATCTTGTAAGCCTGTGCCTCGATACAGATTTTATCTTACAACATTAACTGGAAACCTTGCTTCCTACATCTTATTCAATAAGGTCGTATTCTTATCTGAGGCTGCCAACTCTGAATCATCATCCTTTATCCCAATTTTCTTTTTAGGATTGAAATCAAAATTCAAATATTAAAACGTAGTTGGCCGTTGATGCTATCACTTCCCACTCTCTTTCACCTTCTTTCTACCTTATTTTCCATTTCAATCCTGAGGGGGCATGATAATATAGAAAACTTTTCTAAATCAAATCTCCTAATCTGCAAATCTAGCAATTGAAACAAATCTTTATTGATCAAGTCAATCAGTGACTAAACATCATCACTTGGGGCATCTCAACTTGAGATTCTCTGCATCTCTTTCTGAAAGATTATTCTCATCGCTTTATATTAGTTCACTCGAATAGACATCTATCTGATCTCTTGGGGCATATCATTCTGGTATTGTCTCTCGATCTAATGATTAGCTCCTTCAGTCCTTGTCGAAGTCGGTTATCTCAAACTCTCTAGGGCATTTAACGTTCTGGTATTGCCTCTAAATCTGGTGATTAGCTTCTTCAATCCTTGTCAAAGTTGGTTATCTCAATCTCTTTGGACAGATATCTAGTTGCATCGCTTCATATTAGGTAGGATACTCTTGTCTTGCTCATCAACCTTCACTTGATCTTGTACAAAATTGATATCCTTGATCTCTTATCGGTCTTCGTACGATCCAATTGAGAGTTGATGCTTTGTCTAAAATCTAATCTTTGACTCAATTTGTTCCCAGATCGCTCACACATTAGTCAAAGAGGGGCAAAATGTAATCACCTAAAATTGGTCTAGTAAAACCTAAGCCCCTTTTCTCGATCAAATTGCTGAGCAAAATAAATCATAAATCTCAAAGGCATATTTACTAGACATAATTGTGCAAAGTAACCCTGAAAATCCCCTTTGCATAATTAAATAAAAAATCTTATATCAAGCTTATAATATGGTCTAACTTATAGAGCTTGCATATTTATTTAATTTCTACAACATTGTTTTTAATATAAAGTTCCTACACTTTTATTAAAAAAATGAATTCACATGTGTGCACATATTTAATCTTGATTAATTAGTAATTAAAAGAGATTTGTGCTTTCAAAATTGCTATTTTGTCTTATCTTACCTAACATCTCTTTTTCCTTATCTTACCTAACATCTCTTTTGCCTCTTAATCCTCACCACTTATCTCTACCTAACCATGCATCTCCTTCACTCTCCTTTTCCCTCTTAATCTCAATCACTCATTCTATTGCCTCTTAATCTCTACCCTCCATTCTTGAGGCAATTCCTTTAAAAGGAAGCTCTTCCTTGATTCAAGGGCCTAATCTTAATCTTGAATCTTAGCTTCTTGCATTCTAACTTTCTTGCATTCTTAGCATAATCTTACTAATTATAATTCTTAACTTCTAGTTCCTCTCATTTCTTATCTTAGCTTCATTTATTAGAACTAACCTTGCATGTTAATCTAGTTTCTTTCTTGCATTCTCATTCTAGAATACTAGTTGCTTGCATCCATTCTAGCTTAATCTCTCATTCTTAGCTTCTTTCATTCTAGTTTTATCTTTAGCTTGCATTTGCACTCAAATCTTCCATTTTGGAGTAGTCAAGTCACTATTCCTTATCCCAATCTGATGAGCATTCAAACAAGGATTAAACTCGCTTCAACTAGGAAGCTATAAAATGCCTTTTGAGAACTCCTTATTCATGGATTCCCTCAAGTGTAATGGTTTATAGAAGTGTGTCATACTTTGATCACACAGTGATTACCTCAAACTCAACAAACAAAATGAAATAACTCAGCCTTGAAATATGAATGGAGGGCCAAAAAATCAAGAGCTATTTGAGAATTTATGTAAAATCCAGTCCCTAGCTAACTTAAATAGTTAAATCTTTGTGGTAAAAGATGACAAATTAAACAATAAATGAAATGAATGACACTAATTTTGAAGTATGAAAAATGGTACATCTCATGGAGAGCGTCCTAAAAATATTAGGACTATAAATATATTGGTCCTGTGTAAGGTTACAAGGGTATTTAGGAATGAGAAGAATGGGATGACAAGGAAGGGTTTCATATTGGGTCTATCAACAATGCTCATTATTTTTATGTTATGAGGGACAGTATGCTTCTATTGTATTCTTGCATTCTCTAAGAAAGGGCATCACATTTTTGGAGGCCCTATTTCATTGCTACAAAGGAAATGACACATCTCACGAAGAACAACGTGTAGACATAAATTTTGACTTTTCTTCAATCACCAATTTCCTTTATTTATTAAATAATCATAGTCCCTAATCATCTCTAATCTTTTCTATTTCTTTCCTAATCAATCTACGTCAATCCTAACCATTGATTTTCCCTCACCAGTGTTAATTAAATAATTCTATTATTTAATTAATTGGTCATTACCTAATATACTAATTAATTTTGATTAATTAGCTAACATTCTTTTGTCTCTTATAATTAAATAATTTTAATTATTTAACTATCTAATTATCCTACTATGGTCAGATAAATCATTTTGATTTATTCCCCTATTCATGTAAAATAAATAAATTTTTACTTATTCGTGCCTTTGTAAGAAAAATAAATAATGTTATTATTTTATATTCTTCTAATTATTCCTCCTTTGGTCAAAATAATGAATAAATAGTTATTTACTCCATGCTTGCTCATGAAAAAAATGATCTCAATTATTTATTCCCATTTTCCTAGTCACATTCCCACTTTCTAATAGTCATAGCCACTTGTCATCGGGTTCCTTCTAACCTTTACTCCACTATCCCCATATCTTTGGCATAATTTTCCTATGAAATCCCATTTGTTCATCCTTTCTACATTGAATTCAATCTCGAATGTCTAGTTTATCCTCTCTAAATCTATAAATTTGAATCCTCTCATTTATCTCTTCTTTAATCATTATTAGTTGAGCTCTTCTCTTAGCTAAATTTTGTGCTTGCATATTTATGAGGGCCACATTATCAAAGTTTGAAGAAGAGTTGAGGAATATGAAGATCTTTAGGGGAGTTTTTGATTGATGTTTATGTAGTTGATGATTTCATGCTCATGGTTTTATTGTTTTGTTTTTATGCTCATTTGTCCCTATTTATCATGCTTAGGATATAAATGCTATGGTGTCAAACTTTGTATGAGGACATGCTTGTTACTTTAATGCTCGCATGTTTGTTAACTACCATTTTTACATTCTTCGTAGGATAGAAGAGACTTGGTTTGATTCAAAGGTTTAGTGGTTACCATAGGAGGATCATAGCATTCAAATGTATATGTCTACATAAGATATGAAAACTTTTCAACTTAATCTTTGTCTAATTTGAATTAATTGTATGGTAGAATGTGGTTAATTGTGTAGAAGATCTTCACCAAATGCCTACTCGGGAAATAAATATCCTAAAGTTATGACAAAATCAAATAGGGTTGACAAAATGCTTGCTCCAATTAGAAGTTTTGTTTGAAACATCGGGGATAATTCATGCAAGAACATCTTCTTGTTGACATGAAATTTACTTTTAAGTTCTAAATATTATTACTTTTTTTTTAGTTAAAAGGGGTTTAGGTTGCAAGGTGTTTTCTAATCAATTTTCCACTATTTGGCTATTTTTCCTCAATGTTTTCAAATAATAGATCCCCCATTTTAAGAAATTTCTCAAAGTTTACATAAAGTATTTGTAGGGATACAAATTTTATTGGTAATAGCAAAGAATGGTATTATATAGGTATGGTCCCATAGATAGGGGCTTCCTAATTTTTTTTATTGGGTGTTGTTGAGAATTTTTAGGATTATTGTAAAGTAGGCGGTCCCATAAATTTTGCAAAATAGTTTAAGCTCCTAAATTTATGGAAGATGGTGGTACCATGAATTTTAATAATATAAATAAATATAATTATAAAAAAATAATTCATGGGAATTTGTAAACCCCATCTGATAGAGAAGTGGTAGAGTAGAACTTAATTTGGTGGGAAATTTCTAGCCTCGCCCTAGTTGTACCTCCTAAAATTTCTAAACTAAAAACTAGGAGTTGTTATTGTTGAGGAAAAAATTCTATTTAATTTTGTAGCATTTTTGTTTTCTTCATAAGACTCCTTACTCCTTAAAAATAGATCTCAAAGCCCCCCATGTGACTACCTATTATGGGAGAGAAACCTCTATCATGAAAGGACATTTAATCTCTTGACCATTGTTATGTTGAGGTCATTCATAGAGTAGGACAATACACAACTATTGAATGAGAAAGGAATGCATCATTCCATCTTCACCTTTCAAGATGAATCTTACTGAAGGATTTAATTTAGCACACAATCGTTGTGTCATTAAACATTTATTTCTTACGTGGGAAGCTTTTTGTACTAAGTTTTAGGATTACCAACATTTTATACTTGTAAGTTATCTTCCATTCCTTAATATTTTCCCTATTTGACCACGTTTTAGAGAATAGTGCTTTTTTAAATTTATGTTTGGTAGGCTAGGCATTAAAGAGGAAAATACTATTTTGGGAGTGTGGTCAATACCAATTCATTTTTTTCAAAATCTTTTGCTAGCATCCGTTCACAAAACTACATCTAAGAAAAAGGTGATCCACCAACTCTTCCTCTCCTTTGCATATAACACATCTTGAGGGGTCATTAATATCCCATTTCTATAATATATCCCAAATTAATATTTTATTTTATAATGTAATCCAAGCAAAAAAAAATCTTGTTGACCTTGGATTGAAAATAGTTATGGAAACATAAGTGAATGGACCAATTTTCCTTTTTGATTTCTATAACCTCAATTTGAATATTTATTACATAAACAATATTTTTCATGATTTATCGAATAATATAATACTTTATGAATTCAATAATTTAATTTTGAATCAACTTTATTATAATGAATGTCTCATACATTAATTATTATACATTTATATATATTGACACCAATAAAATAAATAGAACACATCTTGAAGACCATGAAAACCCAATTTCTTTAATTTCAATACACATTGACTATACTAACATAAATAAATGGGCCAATCTTCCTTTCTATTGTGACTTCCTTAGTCTAAATTTTGATTATATAAATAATATTTTCAATAATTTATGAAATAATATGATAATTTATTACAACTCAATTTCACAATTTTGAATTAGTTTCGTTGAAAGGAATATCTGATCTAATTTTTATTAAATCATATATTTTTCTGAAGAATTAGTTGAACTATTAATCCAACAAGGTAAATTGTTATAGTTTGCCATTTAGACGTTGTCCAAATTTAGCACTAAATCAAGTTCTCTGACCGTTTAAAATTTTGACCATTAGAAATTTGAAAATTATATAACTGTTAACGCATTTAAACGAGTTTTCTATGTAGTTTGTGATATTTAAATAAATGTTCATGGTTTATTCAGTTGTTTGGTTCATACCAATTCAAAAAGACCATGCCCACCCAATCATAGGCATAAATTAGAATTAATAGAAATGGAGGAGGATGAAGACATCAACGAGGAGTAGAAGAGAAGACCTCCATCCATTTCTTCGAGAGAGATGGATAAGGTATTGTAATTTTTTGTGGGTTATAAGTAATTTGTTAAATTTTGGGCCTTTGTGGTTTTCATTTTTTTATTGGTTATTTAAAATCCTCACTATGCATGGATTGTAATGGCATTTAAAGAATTCTTTGGGGTTGTGTCATTATGATATATTGAATCCAGGAGCGTCGTGTGCTCTTAGCACTTTCATGACCTGGCATCGTTGAATTTTCTTATCATTTTCTTGGAGCTGACATCATTGAAAATGGAAAGTTTTTTACAATTTCATGGCTCCCAGGAGAGTTTTGTGAACTAAAATCAAAGCCTTATGCTTAATGGATCCCAATGGACTTAATAGGGTGTACAACCTATGTAAAACATTTTTATTTTAAATGTTGCATTGAGTGTGACTTAGCCACTTGAAGTGTTATAGATAGGGTGTATGCCCTATGTATGTGTGTGTGTGTGTGTGTGTGTGTGTGAGAGAGAGAGAGAGAGAGAGAGGCCATGAAAAGAGTAGAGAGAGAGAAGGGGGGAGAGAGAGATAATTTGTAATAAGGGACTATAGAGGGTTTGTATTAAAAAATTATAAGAGTTTAAACATTACACCTTTGATAACAGTATTAATGTGTCAAGTTAGGCTTGAATGCAATGCACACTCCTTACATAATTAAAAATCCTTGGGAAATCAAAGAAAAATAGAAGATTTGTTTACATCTAGTCCATGCTTAGTGCACTTGTTTTTGTCTGAAAAATTATTACAGGGTTTTCCACCTATTACAAGACCAAAACCTCCAATTGAGTTATTCATTTAATCAATTCTTTCTACTATCAGATTCTTCACATCCCCTACCTCAATTAGTTGAACCTTTTGATGTAGTTTTTCTACCTTCTTCTTAGGACCCTTTAGTACATTAAGAATACATCTTAGGGGTCCTAAAGGGTCCTAAGGGATCTTAAGGGGTCCTAGGAAACACTAATGTGTCCTAGGGCCCCTTAATAACCCTTACAACCCCTTAGGACCCCTTACCATACATATTTATGTATGGTAAGGGGTCCTAAGGGGTCTTATGACACATTAATATATCTTAAGACCCCTTATGACCCCTTAGAACCATTTAGGATCCATAAGAATATATCTTAGGGGTCTTAAAGGGTCGTAACAGGTTGTAAGGGATCTTAAGGGGTCCTCAGACATATTAATTGTTAGAAACTAAAATTGGAACAATTGTTATATTGTCATTGATGTCAAACCTTAACTGGTAAGACAATTGCTACCATATCTATTGATCAAGAGGATGAGGAGATAACAAGAGAACCTAAGGAAAGGTTGAGTTATGTGATACTTCAATGGGTACTTGATTATTTGGCACATTAACAAGGTAATGTGTTATTTACATAGTGGAGAATAAAGACTAAAAACATAGGCTTGACTAAGCAAAAGTGAAGAAATCTAGTTCAAGTCGAGTGATGTTAGTGTCGACCGAGAGCCAATGTATGCCGAGAAAATCCACTGTTGACAAAACATTAGTAATTGCCGAGTGACAGATAATTTTTGAGAAAGCAAATGTTTGCAATGACCCAGATACATAGTAATGACTGAGGAGATGAACACAGTATTGACCGAGTGTCAGTAATTTACATTTGGAGAAAAAATTGAGAATCCCAGTTGACATAGTTGAATTCTTGGGATATATAAAATGTGTTGACATTGTTAATGAGTGGTATAAAAAATTTAATGCATGGTAAATCATTTTCTTATGGATTCAAAGAGAAGTTTGAAGATGTATCTAGAAGGAAAATAAGGAGAACAAAATGATGGAAGGATTCGATGAATCTAGCCTAAACCTAAGATCTACAGAGGAGATTAAGCGGAAAAAGATTGATCTACCTAATCAAGGAGGTATAAGCTTAACCTAATTGTGAGGTGACACAGTATGAGAAGAGGTCGATGTTATTGACTAAAAAGTCTAAGAAGGAGGCTAAAGGTGAAGTTGTGAAGGAGCTAAACATAGTCCTGATTGCTTAAAGTGAATTTTGAGAAAATCAGAGATGGAGATGGAAATGAATGTTAGTCAGTAAATCAACATATGTACGAAGTAGATTTGTATTTGCAAAGTGAGTTGTATATTTTTTAGATCAGAACCTATTGTTACTTTCTAACCATTGTATCAGTCTAAATCCTTTAATCAAGGTTGACCTAATAGTCATTTTGTATAAATCCTTTAATCAAGGTGACATTCTAATGGAATTTTCTTAAGACCTCTAACAAGGCCACTCTTAATAGGGTGATTAAATCCTTTAACTAGGTCACACGTACCAGTGTGTATTGTAAACCTTTAACAAGGTTGGCTTTTCATAGAGCTCACTTCAGAAGAGTGAAAATCAGTAACATGTTATAAGTGGTTTTTCCTAAATTGGGTTTCCACTATAAATCCTAGTGTTATACCTATGTGAATGATTTTGATGTGAATGATGTTGAAAGTTTTATATTTTGTAAGTTATTTACTTTAGGACAATGGACTGCAAGTGTTATGTTATTGGTATATGCTATAAAGAATGAGTTGAAAGCTTATTAGATTTGAGATTGTTGAAGAGATAGAAAATTGAATTGGTACATTTGGACCTGAGAATAATTGATTCACCCCCCTCTTTGTTGTTCTAAAATTATTTTAACAATTGGTATCAGAGCTGTTGGTGCTTGTAGAGAAATTTTTTAAAGGTACTTGAAGCTAATGATCAAGATGCACAAAAAGGAGGTACCGAAGTTGAACAAGGAGAACTTCCCTACATGGCAAAGTTTGATGAAAATGCATCTAGCTGGTATTGGTGATTCGGTGTAATACTATAAGGAAAATGAGTATGTAATTCTTGTTGCACCTCTAACTACCAAGGAGATGAAAGAAAAACAAGAACACAATCAAACAATGTTAGAGATTGCATATGGCCTAAGCTATCCTGAATTTGAGGACATCAAGGACTGTACTAATGCAAATAAAATGTGGGACACTCTAGTAGCCATCTATGGTGGAGACATAAATCTACTAAGAGCCTAATTTGAAAGCCTTAGAGGTAAGTTTGATGAATGAAAATGCAAGATGGTGAGAATATTGCTCAGTATTATGGTAGAATTAAGGAAGTAGTGAATGCTATTAGAGGACCTAATTGAATCATCGATGATGAGACCGTTATCAATAAAGTATTGAGAACCTTGCTTCCTATCTATGCTATCATAATTTTTGCAATACAAGAATCAAGATGTAACCTTGGTAATGTTCTAAATTTGGAAAGTCTTGTTGGCAAGCTTACTACTTTTGAGTTGTCTAATTATGATAACTTCACTGTTCATAACATTGAATTTGAAATCAAGTCTCAAATGGTTCTTCATAAGCCTAAGAGATAAAAATAAAAATGTGTGAAAAGTGACAGTGACAGTGACACTTCTGATGAAGATCTAGATGACCTCGAGGCACTTATGGCTAGAAGTCTAAAGAGAGGAAAAGGGAAATATAAAGGTAAACTTCCTATTATCTATTTTTCATGTAACAAAGTTATCCATATTGCAGCAAGATACCTTGACATGACTGACAAAGATGAGAAAAGGCAAAACAAGTAAAAAGAAAAGAGAAATTATAGAGATCACCAAAGGTACAGAGACTACAGAGATAAAGGTAAGAAATCTTGCTATATTGTTGAAGAGGAAACTGCCAGTGAAACTAGTGAATCTGATGAATGTGATATAGAAGTTGTTTATGTTTCTATGACAGATGATTTTGATGAAGATGAGAAAACTGTACTTATTTCATATGTTAGTAAAGGTGATAAATGGATTATTGATAGTGGTTTCTCACATCACATGACTAGTGATAAAAGTAAGTTTAAAATCTTGAATCATTACAAAGGTAGTAGTGTTAATTTTTGTAATGATGCACCATGTCCTGTGAAAGGAAAATGATCAATAAGATTGACTGATAAGATCAGATGTGATAATGCTTATTGGGTTGAAGGTTTTAATTATAATTTACTGAGTGTGGCACAGTTAAAAAGTACTGGTTACTAAGTGGAATCTCATCATAGAAAGACTAAAATATTTGATGCTACTGGTGAACTAATTAGAATTGGAGAACAGACAAGAGGTAACTTGTTCTATCTAGACCTATAAGAAGAAACGTGTTTGTTTGCACAATATGATTTTGTATGGTTATGGAATAAGAGGTTGTGTCATGTAAAATTTGACAATTTGGTAAGTATCAGTAAGTTGAAGAAAGTTAGAGGTTTACCAATATTGAAGAAACTTGGTAATGTGATATGTAAAGAGTGTCAATTGAGGAAAATGACATAGTCTAGTTTTAAGAGACAGACATATACTTCTGACAATATTTTAGAATTGTTTCATACTAACCTTTGTGGACCTATGGGTGTACAAAGTTATTATGGTGATAAGTATTTCATTCTGTTTGTTGATGACTAATCTAGGATGATGACTGTAATGTTTATGAAGGAAAAATCTAATGCATTTTAGTTGTTTAAGTGGTATTTGACAAAAGTTGAAAAAGAAACTGGTAAAAGCTTAAAATGTTTGAGATTTGAAAAAGGAGGAGAATTTATATCAAATGAGTTCAATCTATTCTACAATGATAGAGGAATAAAGAGATAGATGTCTGCACCTAGGACATTGCCACATAATGGTATAACAAAAAGGAAAAATAGATCAATTATGGATTGTGCCAAACCACCGATGATTGAGAAGAATGTTGCACAAAAATTCTAGAGAAAAGCTGTAAGTATAGCTGTTTATACCTTGAATTGAGTACAAATCAAGAAAGGTACAAATGCTACACTGAGTGATGGCATGGTTATGCACATAATGTGAAATATTTTAGAGTCTTTGGGAGTAAATTCTATATATTGAAAGACAATATAAATGGAAAATTGGATGATAAAAGTGATGAAGGCATATTCCTTGGATATTTCACTAAGAGTAAGGCTTACAAGTGTTTGAATTCTAACACTAACAAAATTATGGAAAGTGAAAATGTTAGAGTTGATAAATATGTAGATAAGAATGAATTTGAGTGCAAGAAAGAGCCTGAAGATTACAGATCTTTTACATACATGGAAGAAGGAGAGGCTATCGGTGTACTTAAACTAGATGATGAGGAACTGCATGAGTTTGTTGAGCATCAATAGGATGTTGTTGAGCATCATGAGGATGTTGCCAAGCATCGGGAGGATGCTGCCGAGCAATCAGAACAAGAGGTAGAGAATTTACAAGATGAACTTGAAGATCAGGACCAAGGAGAAAGGAAATTTGAACCTTCTTTAACACAGTATGTGGGAAGACATCATAAGCGAAGTAAGTTGAAAAATCATACATTCTTACTATGTGAGTTTGAGCCTAAAAAAGTAAAAGATGCTTTAGCTAATGAAAACTGGATACAAGCCATGAATGAAGAAATAGAATAGATAGAAAAGAACAAAACCTGGACTCTAGTGCCGAGACTAGAAGATAAGAATGTTCTTAGAACAAAATGGGTATTCAAAAACAAGCTCAATGAACATGGAGAAGTTACTAGAAACAAAGCCAGACTAGCATGTAAGGGGTATGCACAAGAAGAAGGAATTGACTATGGGGAAACATTTTCCCCTATTGCAAGATTGGAAGGAGTGAGGACTCTACTTTCTTATGCATCTTATAAAGGATTCAAAGTATATCAAATGGATGTTAATTCTACATTTCTGAATGAGATATTAGAAGAATAAGTATACATTGAACAACCATAAGGATTTTTTGATCGAAGCAAGAAGAGTATGGTTTGCAAGCTACACAAGGTGTTGTTTGGATTGAAACAAGCCCCCAGAGCTTGGTATGAAATATTACACAATTATCTGATAAAGATTGGATTTTTAAGGACAAATGACAACAACAATCTGTATATGAAGACTGAAAAAGGTAAAGGGATTTTGTTACCTGAAATATTTTTTGATGACATCATATTTGGAAGACAAGATGCCCTATGTCAAAAAATTTCAAATGAGATGCAAACTAAATTTGAAATATCTATGTCTGGTGAGATCAAATTCTTTGTTGATTTGCAAGTCTATCAAATGAAGAAAGGTATCTATATTAATCAATCTAAATATGTCAAGGAGATATTGAAAACATTTGGTATGGAAGATTCTAGATGAGTAAGTACACCTACGGCTACTGGACAAAAGTTATCTAAAACTGATGATACATCTAAAGTGAACTAAACCTTTTATAGATCCATGATTGGAAAGCTACAATATGTTGTCCATAGTAGACTGAATACTGCCTTAGAAGTTGGGATTGTTGCAAGATTTACTGCAAATCCTAAAGAGAGTCACATGATGGCAGTGAAAAGGATATTGAGATATCTTAAAGGAACATAGGACTATAGACTATATTACAAGAAGAATGACAAGTTTGAACTGAAAGCTTACACTGATGTAGATTGGGGTGGAAATGTTGATGATAGAAAGAGTACAAGTGGTGGTGCATTCTTTCTAGGAAAGAGATTAATCTCTTGGACAAGTAAGAAACAGAACTACATTTCCCAATCTACAGTAGAAGTTGAATATGTAGCAACAATAGTGAATTGTTCAAATTTAGCATGGATAAAGTAATTGTTAAAAGGTATTAAGGAGGAAATCATTGAGTTGGTTGTTATTTTTTGTGATAACACAAGTTCTATTAACATATCAAATAATCTTGTTATGCACACTAAGACTAAGCATATTGCTATCAAGTATCATTACTTGAGAGACCTGGCTCAAGACAAAGAAGTGAGATTATAATATGTGAATAGAAAGGAACAATTAGTAGATATATTCACAAAAGCATTACCTAAAGATGCTCATGAATACCTTAGAGGTAAGTTAGGGGTGATTCCCGTAACTGAGCCTACCTAGAAGTATATAGGAGCACTGCATCAAATGTGCTAATTAGACTATTTGCCAAATTGATGCAGAAGAGGTCACACTTTAAGAATTGCCTAGAGTTGTGAAAAGAAAAGAAAAGATGTTGATCAGTCATAAGAAAAGATGAAAAAGGGAGTATATAGCATACAAAACTGACATGAAGACATCTACATGGTAAAGATGTAAGGGACACAAGTTTATTTGGCATTTTTGTCAAAGAGGGAGAAGATTCAATGAAAATAAATGGAGTGATTCAGCACTAAGGGAGAATTACATAAATACTAAAAAAGGAAAAAAGGCCCTAAGCAAAGAGGGAGATATTCAGAGAGATTTAGATACAACAAAGCTAAATCTATCCAAGAGGGACCTAGTACTTAGATGTGTTGGATGAGAATTAGAATGAAGCTAAGGATATTAGTTGATATCTATTGCACATAGATTTTGGATTGTTTGGTAAATCATATGATATTCATGTGGTGTTGCCATCAATGCAAAAGAGGGAGATTGTTGGAAACTACAATTAGAACAATTTTGATATTATCATTGATGTCAAACCTTAACTGGTAAGGCTATTTCTATCTAGGAGAGTACCATAGCTATTGATGAAGAGGATGAAGAGATAACAAGAGAATCTAAGGAAAGGTTGAGTTATGTGATACTTTAATAGGTACTTGATTAGGTGGCACATTGACAAGGTAATGTGTTGTTTACATAGCGAAGAAGAAAGACTAGAAACATAGGCTTGACCAAGAAAAAGTAAATAAATCTAGTTTAAGTTGAGTGATGTTAGTATCAAGGGAGCACTAGTATATGTTGAGAAAATCCAGTGTTGACCAAACATCAGTAATTGTTGAGTGACAAATAATTGCTGAGAAAAAAATGTTAGTGATGACTGAGATACACAACAACGAACGAGAAGATGAATACAGTATTGACCAAGTGTCAGTAATTTACATTTGGAGAAAGAATTGAGAATCCCAGCTGACATAGTTGAATTCTTGGGATATGTAAAATGTATTGACATTATTAATGAGTGGTATAAAACATTTAATGCATGGTAAATCATTTTCTTATGGATTCAAAGAGAAGTTTGAAGATGTATCTAGAAGGAAAAGAAGGAGAACATAATGATGGAAGGATTTGATGAATCTGACCTAAACCTAAGATCTATGGAGGAGATTAAGTGGAAAAAGATTTATCTACCTGATCAAGGAGGTATAAGATTAACCCAATTATGAGGTTACATAGTATGAGAAGAGATTGATGTTATTGATTGATAAGTCTAAACAAAAGGCTAAAGGTGAAGTTGTGAAGGAGCTGAATAGAGTTGTGATTTCTTGAAGCGATTTCTGAGTAAATTAGAGATGGAGATGGAAATGAAGGTCAGTTAGTAAATCAGCATATGTGTGAAGTGGATCTATATTTGCAAAGTCAGTTGTATATTTTTTAGATCAAAACCTATTGTTACTTTCTAACCATTGTATCAATCTAAATCCTTTAATAAAGGTTGACCCAACGTCATTTTATATAAATCCTTTAATCAAGGTGACATTCTGATGGAATGTTCTTAAGCCCTCTAACAAGGAAACTCTTAACAGGGTGATTAAATCCTTTAACCAGGTCACACCTAACAGTGTGTATTGTAAACCTTGAATAGGGTTGGATTTTCATAGAGCTCACTTCAGAAGAGTGAAAATCAGTAACATGTTACAAGTGGTTTTTCCCAAATTGGGTTTCCTCTATAAATCCTAGTGTTATACTTGTGTGAATGATGTTGAAAGTTTTATATTCTACAAGTTATTTACTTTAGGACAGTGGACTGCAAATTTTATATTATTGGTATATGCTATAGAGACTGAGTTAAAAGCTAATTAGATCTGAGATTGTTGAAGAGTTAGAAAGTTGAATTGGTACATCTGGACTTGAGAACAACTGATTCACCCCCCCTCTCTGTTGTTCTAAACTCATTCTAACATTAATGTGTTTGAAGACCTCTCAACAACCTTTATAAACTTGAATATGTATATTAAGGGGTTCTAGGACCCCTTCCAAGTCATGAGGGGTCATAAGGGGTCCTAGGACACATTTTTGTGTCCTAAGACCTCTTATGATCCCTTAGGGCCTATACACATTAATTTTCCCATCTCTGCAAAGCATCCTTTCAACTACCTACATTATTTATTCTTTGTGGTGAGTATGTGAGTAGCAATGCTCATCCTTCCACTTGTTACCTTGGGGTGTATCTTAGAGTTAGTTGTCATTCCTTGGGCATATCTTAGACCATGTTCTTATTTTTCTTGTCAACAAATTCATCGGGTTGTTCAATGTAGACTTCTTCTTCAAGAATTCCATTCTGAGATGCAAATTTAACATCTATTTGGTAAAGTTTGAATCCCTTGTAGTTAGCATATGCAAGTAATATTCTTATGCCTTCTAATCTAGAAACATGGGAAAATGTTTCACCATAGTCAATACCTTCTTGTCCACACCCATTGCATACCAATCTTGCTTTGTTTCTTATCACATCTCTTTTCTTATTAAGTTTGTTTCTAAAAATCCACTTTATTCCAATTACATTCTTTTCCTTAGGTCTCAAAACCAGTGACCAGGTATTATTCTTTTCAATATGATCAATTTATTTTTTCATAGAATTCATCCAATCTTCATTCTCTAGTGCATCTTTGACTAGTCTTGATGCAGGTGCATCCTAGGTGTAAGAGCAATCTCGCATCACCGAAAAATATTTCTTGTTTCTTTTCAATAAGGGCTATCTTGTGCAAAGCTTCTATTTTTGGAAATTTACTATTTTTAGTAAGTTTTTTTGTTTGAGCTTAGAATGATCTATTTTATTCCTTGGAGGTTCACTTTGATCATATTAGCCTCCTAGTAAAGTTTCATTTCCAGATCAAGTCTAGTTTTGAAGATATTGAAAATTTTTAATATTGGTAGTAGGGTACAGAAACTTTGAACTCAGTTTTGAAGGCTTTAGAATCCCCGAATGAGGTTGAAACTTCAGCTAACTAAAGATTACACTAATCAAGTATTGTAGAGCACTTTGCACCCTTTCTGAAATAGGGTCGTAATAGCCAATCGAGTCAACAGATGATGACTCATGGTCTCTAGAAGTTGGGTCACCTGAAATGGAAGAAAATGATTTTCCTTCAAAATTTATTATTTTGAGTTTTGAAAGTTATTTTGAGCCAACTCTGATGTAATAAAATGAAAATAAAAATAATTCTAGGGCTGGTCAGCCTTAAGGGTTAAAATTTCTAGAACCTTCTTGGGTGGTGGAAATTCCTATATAAGGAAGGCCCATAGTGTTGTTTAAGATAGTTCTAGGTAGTAGTTTTGGGTAATGATTCGAGGCTTTGTTCTATAGAATATTGTAAGGAAAATGCCCATGTGGATTTGCATATTGTAATTCTAAAAATTTGTAATTCTACACTTGTAGAGATAATAAACACATTTTCTGTTCTTACAAATTTTTGTTGTTTCTCTGTTTCTATTATGCATTTGTGGTATTAAGGGGAGCACCCTTCATCAAGTCGAGGCTCAAATTTAGAAATAAAACAAGTGTTATCTTTTAAATTACTTCTTGTCAAGACTCCTGCATTCTTGTCTCCAAATATTCTACTCAATGAGTGGTGTCTTCTCACATATTTTTCTAATATAGGTTTGGAAAATTGATCATCAGTATTTTTTATCTCTCGGTGGAGGATCATCTTGCTCATAGATTCCTTCTTGCTGCTGCTTGGTTGTATCGGCCAAATTACCATCTTGCATATAGAAAAATCTGTTGTAATCCTGAGGTTCCTTTTTTCTACCCTCTTCATTCATTTCTACAAATTCATCAATCCTCACATTTGTACTTTCAATAATTTTGTTAGTATATTTTATCAAACATTTATATGCTTTACTTTTTGATGAATAATTAAGGAATATACCTTCATCTCCTTTAGAGTCAAACTTTCCATATCTAGCATCTTTCAGTATATAACACTTCCAAAAAATTTGAATTGACTTACATTCAGTGTGTGTTCAAACCATAGTTCATAGGGTGTCTTGTTTGTACCTCTCTTCAACTGTATTCAGTTTAGAGTATAGACTGTAGTACTTATGGCTTCTCTCCAAAATGTTTGTGCAACTTTCTTGTCAATCAACAACATTCTAGCATAGTCAACAATATATCTCTTTCTTCTCTCAGCTATCTCATCCTGTTGTGGAGTCCTCGGTATAGACACTTGTCTCTTGATTCCATGCTCATTGCAGAAGATGGTAAATTCATTGGAAATAAATTTACCTCTATCAGATCTTCTTTTACTTTGGTTGTTTTCCTATTTCTTTTTCAACTCTTTCTTTATACCAACATTTGAAATGCATTAGATTTTTTTTGAGAAACATAACAGTCATCATTCTTGAATAATCATCAACAAACAAAATAAAGTATCAATCACCATAATAGCTTTGAACTTTCATAGGTCCATAAAGGTTAGTATGAACCAATTATAAAATACCATTTGTGGAATAAGATTTTCTTAGAAAACTTGACTTGGTCATCTTACCATTTTGACATTCTTTGCACATCACATTATCAGGTTTGTTAAATTTTGGTAGACCTCTTACTCTGGTTTTCTTACTCACTTTGATCAAGTTGTCAAAATTTACATGACATGGTCTCTTATGCCATAACTATACATCTTCATTTTTGACAAACAAGCAACTCTTTGCATCAGTATCAATATAAAATAAATTACCTCTTGATTATCCTCTAGTTCCAATTATATCTCCATCAGTACCACAGATCTTCACTTTTCTATTCTGAAATTCCAATTGGTGGCTAGTATTGTTCAGTTGTGCAACACTCAATAGATTATAGTTCAATCCTCTCACCCAATATACATCATTGAATTTCATCTTCTCATTCGACACAATAGATCCGTTACCTTTCATGGGACATACAACATCATTTTCAAATCTAACAAATCCTCCATCATATTCTTCTAGGTTCTCAAAATTTTCAATGTCACCAGTCATACGGTGTAAACAACCACTATCAATAATCAAGGGTTAGATTTACTTACATGAGACACAAGTTCTTTCTCATCTCTAAATTTTTCTTCATTTGAGTCTTCTTTTACTGCAATAAAGACAACTTCATATTCTTTGTTGGTATCATCAGATTCATCACCAGTTACACCTTCCTTAGCTAGGTAATGTGATTTTTTACCTTTATCCTTAAAATCTCTAAATCTTTGGTGTTGGTTGTCTCTTTTATCAATCTTATCATTTCTATCATTGTCAAGACATCTAGATGCAATATGTCCAATCTTATTAGAATTGAAATATTTCAATGGTAACTTACCTTTGTACTTTCCTTTGCCTCTAGGTAGTCATTTAACTAGTAGTGCTTCCAACACTTCTTGTTCTCTTTCTTCGGTCAAGATAATGTCATACTCTTTTCCATGTGAATTACTGTGATTCTCTTTTTCTCTTCTTGATGTTCCAATGCTAAAAGATGATTTGAAGGTAGTTTCAATGGTCAGTAGACTATTGTCATAATCAGTTAACTCAAATGAAGTCAGCTTACCGGTTAGGGCTTCAAGGGTAACAACATTGTTTGGTATAGATCTTAATTCTTGAATTGTAGATACTCTAATAACATATTTAGAAGATAGAGTTCTCAAAATTTCACTTACCACTTCTTCATTTGTCAAAGTTCCTCCATCACCTTTGATGGCACTAATAACTTCTTTGAATCTGCTACTATATTGTGTGATGTTCTCATCATCTTTCATTCTCATTTTATCATATTTTCCACTCAGACTATCAACCTTATCTTTTTGAACATGTTGATATCCTCCATAGATAAGTGTAAATTTGTCCCACATCTCTTTTGAATTTGTACAATCTTTGATATCATTGAATTCAACATCGAAGCATGAAGAAGAAATCTCTATCATAACTGAGGTGTGTTCCTTCTTTTCTTTCATCTAATCAACTATCAAGGGTCTAGTGGTTGGTGGAGTGCAATCATTTTCTAGAAAGTCTAGGGCATGTTCTCCAATCTTAGATAGGTACAATTTCATTCTGCTTTGCCATGTTGAGAAACTTTCCTTACTCAACTTAGATACTTCTCTCCTATACATCTTCAGATCTTTTACTCAATTCTTTAAACTTATCTCTTCAGAGTACTTAGCTCTTAGACCATTTGTTGGATTACAAAGAGGAGGGTGAAACAGTAATTCTTGATCTGAAATACCTGAAATACTTTTTACTCATTAACTCGGTAGTGACTTAGTAACAACACAATTCACTATTTATCAACAATAGTAAATAAACTATAGCAATCAATAAATTATTCACAACATGTAACACCAATATTTAACATGGAAACTCATCTTTAGGAACAACCACTATGAGAATTGTCACCTACTAAGATAAATAATTTTTAGAAGTATGCCCGGTTAAGAGCCAATCTGGTTAAAGATTACAACACACTCTATTAGGTGTGACTCAATTAAGGGATTTACCTTAGATCTATTAGGATCTTCACCTTGTTACACGTGACCTTGTTAGAGGGATTAAAACACTCTTTGGAATGTTTACCTTTTTCAAGGATTTTACAATAAGACTATTAAGTCCATTGTGTTAAGAGATTTCTCTATTACAAATGCTAATAAGAAACAATGGCATCAACACTTCAACAAATCTTTATTTTTCCACTCAAAATCTCTATGTTCCTTCTCTATAATAGTCAGTGTAATCACCTAAAATTGGACAAGATCATTTGAGGGAACAAATAAGGAAAAAATCAAAGCAATTAAATCAAGTCAAGCTATTATCAAAGAAAAAATAATTATTATAATCAACTAAAATTGGACAAGATCATTTGAGTGAACAAATAAGGAAAAAATCAAAGCAATTAAATCAAGTCAAGCTATTATCAAAGAAAAATTACAATCAAGCCATAAATCAAATTTAATTAAAAATCAGAAGCCATAAATTCAATTTAAATAAAATAAAGCATGATAAATCAATCAATTGTATAATTAATTTAATTAATTACATAGTTCATGTAAATCAAATCAACCCATTCAAGGGGTACACATCACTAAATATATTAATTAAATTTAATTGATTAAATCCTATTTTCTCTCTACCACCAAATGGGAGGAAAAATCATCAACCAATAGGATTTAAGGATTGAGCTCACATGGATCAAGCTTAAATCAAATCTCAATCACTCACTTGGAGAAAGAATCTTGTCCACTCATTTTGTCCTTTGGTCCCAAGCTTAGAGGACAAAGTATTTAACTAGTCTCCAAATGTGGAACCATTGACTTAACCCTCACCCACTAATAGATTTGACCCCAAATTTCAACCAAAATTTTTGACCAACTAGAAAAATGGTTTTAGTTGGTCGCATTATAAAGGATAAATTTTCTTTTTTTTTACTTTTATGCCCGTGTTGGTCAAAATTTTGACCAACATGGGCATAAAAGCAAAAAAAAAAGAAAATGCATCTTCATTTGATCACGACTTCGAGTATCCTTTTTAGCGCGGGCGAGAGCGGGTATGTTATTCATTCTTTTTCATGTTTTATTTTGATCAAATGAAATCGACTACCATCCTTAAAATGATGAAATCGATTGCCATCCCTCGTGATAATTTCCCATTTGATAATATTTGAAATAAACCTGGTAGCAGTGTGACAATCATTGCATACTCAGAGGTTTTTGAAAATCCTTAGAGTTGTTATATGAATATACATACACACATATATTTGAAAAATATCTATATATATACCCATAGTATTGAAACCTACCCAAAAATTTTTTTTACCGAATCTTAGAACCTAAATCCGAACCCTATATAGGTTTCAAATTATCTCAAATGGACAAGGACGACCAGAAATGGATGAGCCACGCTTTTACATCATAGATTAGGGGGGCAATTTGACCGAAGGAGGTCCAAAGAACCTGCTATATCTGGGGGCACCGCACAAGGCCAACATGAATGGCCTTTTCCTTTACTGCAGGCGAGCTGACGTGATTGAAATAGCGCCCATTCAAACCCTCTTTCTATGCGCGCGCAAAGCCAAAATGTGAATGCCACTAATTTTCAAACCGCACACACGAAACCTCAGCCCTTTTCGTTTGCACAGATGCCATGGAAAGACTGCGGTTGGAGTGCTACTGTCCTAAGGAAAACTTCTTTGCACACGATGCATCTGTATTAGAACCAGGATTGGAAACTTAGATGTATGTATATAAAATCTTCAATGTGCTCCACACAAATTTATTATTTGTTTACACATCTCAATAAATTTTTCCACACAAATTTGGGAATATATCTCTTCTTCAATAGAAACCTTCAACTTCAAAGAATCCTGCACAATTTTTTAATCATATATGAATCCACTTCTCTTTTGGCTAGGGAAGATCTTTCACTCTTGAAATCAATATTAACTTTTTATCCTAGGGCTATTGTTGAACAAACCTACTTAACTTCCTTAGTTAGGGTTTCAAGAAAGTATCAAATATCTAAAATATCAAGAATGAGTTAATGAATTCTCTCAATCTCCTTTTATAACTCCTTTTTGGGATATTTGTAGAAGTTATATTTTAGAACCATTTGATAACTTTCTAGAAAAATCATATTCACCCTCTTTATTTTTGAACAATATGGGTCACTTTATAATCAAAACAGTTACATTTCAACACAACCACCAAGTTGTGGAAAATACTAAAATGTTGAAATATGAATTCAGAGCATGCCGAAATAACTTTAAATTTTTAGGACATCAAACTTTATGAGAATTGGTGCTTTTAAAAAATGGTAGGCTTCTCCAAGAAGTGTGGAGTGCTCCTAGAGTGTCAAAACTGCCACCTAAAGTCTAAAAGTATCGTTGGACTCATCTTGATCACTAGAGTTCATTGTCATTGTTAGAATCATAGTTGAAAAACTTAGGCTTTGCAATGACTCGACTGGCCCAAAAATTTCAAAACCTCAGGACATGACAAAAAACTCAGGAAAATAACGACAATAATTCAACAAATTTAGCAAACATTTTAAGATACCTAAATTTTAAAATATTTTTCAAAAACACTCATATTACTAAATTTGTTGAGCGTATCACTAATTTCCATCATACATGTAAATCATATCACTAAGTTTCTGGTATGGGTACAGGAACGAGTATGGGTATGAGAACTGGGTACCTTGGTATGTTCAAAATATTTTTGCTCTTGCATATGGTATGTGTATATATAAACAAAAATATAAAAGAAATATACATAATTACAAATCTGAAGACATTTGATAGTATGATACTTATCTTTGATCAATGCCAAATGCCAAAGTGGTAGCAATAAAGATATATATTAAATGCCAATTGATAGTTAAATATTTAATATTTATCTTTATCACACTAGGCGTACTAATAAGGCCATAAGCGATTGCCAGCTTTTCACTGTGTTAACCAGCTAATATTTACCTAATTGAAAGCTAAATGTTTCCATCTAACAAATAAAATAAATAGATTCTTTATGTAAACCATCATTTTATACTTTTCTTAACAAAGGCATAGGTTGTTTCAAACCTTCAACTCTGACTTGGAAGCCTTCTCACAACATCTCAAAAGTGATTCCATTGAACATTCAATACTGAGACACACAAACATTCTAATTTGTTTTGAGACTGTCTATGCTACAATGACTGCCAAAAACAATCCTCTTAGAATAGTCATAATGTGCTTTGTATAAAACCCTCAAAGATGATCAAAACCACTTGCATCAGGCCTATAGAGCCTTTCTCCACATTCTCCTTTGCCCAAACAACTAATTCTAAACCTTGGATTGTCCACTTTTTGTCTCAAACCAACTGTCAGATATTTGCACATGCAAACCTCAAAATGGAGCCCTACAACTTTGGGATATTGCAAAACACATCAATACAGTCCTCTCCACAAAATTTTAAGATTCTTAACCTTAACAATGAATAGAACTAAATTTTTTAGTCAAACTGGAAACCCTAGTTTCTGAACAAGTCTGTTAGAAAGATTGGCTTATTAGACCAATCAAATGACATTTTCTTTTGGACTGGTAAGAACGAAAACAATCTGTAATACAATTACCTTTCCAACTATATAAATTTCACACCCGTACCAGGCCATACCAATTGAAAAATCAGACTTACACAAAAAAATAAGGTAAAAATGTGCGAAAAAAAAGAGTACTCTTTTTCATTCCATCCTTCTCCAACTTTGGTCTGCATGTATATCGAAAACAATTCCATTTTCTATTTGAATGAAGTTTAAAGGGATATTGATTATTTGACTGCTTCACCAGTTTGTAAGAACAACGAACTCATTGAATTATTTTAATTGTTGTAGCAGAGCCCTCGGAATAATGAAGATCATCCCATGAACATAGAAGGCCTAATATTCAAGGGATGACATTAATAACATGTATTTTATATCATTAACAGAGCATATGCAAATTTGTTAGTGAAGTCAATTTTTTTTATGTGTTCATATTGCTATATATGGAAGAATAGAATAGTTTAACATTTGTTGGGTTTATACCAGTAAATTGCACTTTTCTCTAAAATTCCTCAAACACCATGGTGACTTCTTCACCTTTCCAGATACCCTTTATTGAGTTCTTCAAACCCTGCTAATACCAATCCTTCAACTTGTGACTGTTGCACACTTCTATGACTGTCCCTATCAGCAATTAGGCCTAATTAGCCCTCCTCTTCCAAAGAAACTCCTATTTACATTTACTCTCAACCTTCCAACCTTTATACAGTCTCAAGGCATCTAATAAACATTAGAATTCCTCAATTAGTTTGACCCTCCAAGCTTTCCTAGATACTTTTTCATCAAACCCTCCCTTTAAGGGTTTCTAGCCTAGGGCTTCCTAGAAAAGACCCTAAATCAACTCACAAAACCTTTCTAATGGCTCAAACACCTTCAAAAAAACTCTCTCAATCATTTCCAACACTCATTTACCAATTCCACCCTCAACTTGTTCATATTCACCACGTGGTGCTTCCCAAATGCACCCTTCACTGCCTGTTCAACAGTCACCTACTGTTCCTTTCTCCTTTCACTGACACCTGCATCCAGATCATGATAAAAACATAATATTTACAAGCCTTAGTACCTCTCCCATAGGCGATTATTAGAACACAAACAATTACAGGTACTTTCCCCTTTTTAATCACAACAAAAGTTGACAGTTCCGATTTACATGGAGATCCAATTAGAATCAACTCTAACATACTTCACAGATTAAAAGCCCGTTGTTTAAGCTTTACACAGCTTGTTGCCTATATATTGTAATTTGTAGTATGTACTTCATTCTATATATGAATAAGCCAGCTAGTTTGTTAATTAATGGCCCAATTTCTTTGAGAATTTGCCAGCCTTTTCAGAAGTATTTTTGTTTAGAATCAACTCTAACATACTTCACAGATTAAAAGCCCGTTGTTTAAGCTTTACACAGCTTGTTGCCTATATATTGTAATTTGTAGTATGTACTTCATTCTATATATGAATAAGCCAGCTAGTTTGTTAATTAATGGCCCAATTTCTTTGAGAATTTGCCAGCCTTTTCAGAAGTATTTTTGTTTAGGATGTCAAAGAGATATGAAGAAGAAGAAGAGAACTTATGTGAATTGAAGTGTCAAGAGGGTGGTATTTATCTTTTGACATTTGGAGGGCGTGACAAGCATGTGTAAGCTGCCTCACTTGCATTTTGAATTTTATAATTCTATCAAATTTATCTTGCTCATTTGGTTTCGCTTGTGCAGGTTTGGGCCTGGGGCAATCCAAAATATCAATGAAGCTTTGAATAAGGTATGAAAAGATACTCATAAATTCACAAGGTATGTGATATTTGTTGGGTCATTGTATTTCATTATATCAATGGTTCTAAGGATAATTTGGCAGGTCAAGGGGGACAAAGATGCAACAGCTCTTGTCATAACGAATGAGGTGATTTCCACCATTTTTACAGGTTGGGTTGGATCATGAGAATAGTTATATAATTTGATAAGTAGGAATAGTTATATAATTTGAGACAGTCAAGATTATTGGCACACTTTCCAAAAAAGTTTATATTGGATTTTGGATATGTTATAGTTCTCCCAAAAGGGTATCTGGAATGCTAATTTTTTTGTAGGTTCATTTGGAAAAAAATTGAGTTATTTGGGTTTGAACGCTACTGGAGGGCTACTAGCCTATTAACTAGGCCTAATTAGTAGTTTTGGTGAATTTGTGTGTTTGGAGTTGTTTGAATGATAGAATCTAATTGAAACCTATTGAATCACCTTGTTTGACACATTTAACATCAACTTTGAAGATTTGGAGTCAGGTAACTGTGTTTGTGGGTTGAAGTGCTTTGAAGCCAATTGGAATCCTTGTGGGTTATTTATGAATTTGCCTAAGTCATTGTGAATCCATCACCTTTTGCATGCCACTCTGCATCATCTAAGGTGCATGTAGTATACCCTAAGATAGATAAATGTAAACCTTCTAAGGAAATACCTAAATGATGTTGGGAACTATCTTGAATTCAATTTTGAGGAAAACAAAATTATAATTATGACAAGGTGTTTATGAATAAGACAAATTTAGACAAGAATGACAAGCATCCAAGAAAAGGTGGACATGAAAAGAAGATAACTATATTTAAAGGAAGTCAAGATAATGTGCAAAGCCACAATAGGAATGTCCTCAAAAGATGTACCCTCTAATTTGGAAAATGACTCTAGAAAGTGTAATTCTTGACCCTAGGATGTGCAAGCTATGTTTTTAGATTTTTAGATTTTTTGAATCTAAGATGAGGACTATTCACTCTGAAAATGACTAAGAAAGGTTATAAACTCTCAGTATAAGAATGCCACTAAAATGCAAGGTATGAATTTATAATTTGCAAGGGTTTCCAATCAAAATATTCTAGATAAAGGAAAAATGATATATTTATGACCCATGCTATTTTGTTTCTCTATGTGGGACATTTTTAGGACAATTTTTGATGATTCATAAACACAAAAATCACACAATCACTTATGGCTGTAGGTATGACTGAAATGAAATGTTTTGTGTATATTCAGTAACTTTTTCAAGTTACAAGTTTTCACACTATCTTTCACAACAAAACACATAAACAAGTAATCTAATATAAGGTCAAAATGGCTTCAATGAAGTATTTTACAACCATTACTTGGTAGTTAATTATCTCACATAGATGTATCAAACTACTAGAACTTAAAAGTCCTCTTGTAGGCACCTATGTTTTTTCCATTTTCTAGGTAATGTTGTCGTGTTAATTTAGATATATTTCAATAACACAACACCCTAGGACACATATTGGTGCAGGGGCACTTAACAAAACAACTAAGGACAATATGGTACTAGGTGAAGACAAGAGGGAAAAGGCATCTATTCATGCCAATTGGGATATTCTAAGGCCAATAATGGCATACTGTAATGAACAAAGTACTTTGGAAGTCAAGAATTGTAAGGGTCCTGATAAAGCCCTACGGGCAACATAATGTAAAAATGGCCTAATGAGCCATAAGGGTAGCCTAGAGAGTAGTTTTATGTTTTGTCATATTTAATAAGGTCATTGAACCAATTTCAAGTCATTATTATGGGTCTAGGTGTTAAGAAAGTCATACAAAGCAAAGTTCATAATTTGAATTTTAAATTCCAACGTTCATGATGATTTTAGAGGGAAAACCAAAACTAAGCAATTGTTTGATTAATTAGTCATCTCAACCAACTTTGGTCGGTTGGACAGTTGTATAAGGGTCTATATATGATGTCATGTCGAGATGAAACATGTTAAGCATTGTATGAACGACAGAGTACAGAGATTGTATGGATAGTGACAGTTTCAATAAGATTTCTGTGTTTCTTGCATATTTTTGAAGTCTCTTTGATGCAATAACTGTTCATTCATGTCGGTATGAGTCCTTTGTATAGTCTTTGATTAGTTTTAAGGTGCTTATTAATTCATTTGAAAAGATATATCTGTTGTCTTGCAGAAAGTTCTATTTGTTTACATTGATAATATGAATAAATGAAGGTTCCATTCCACTTTGTACATTTACCTGCTTCAAGGAATGGAACCTATGACTCTAACATGCCCTACTAACACCAAATAAGAAAGAATGATGCAGATCTGTAGGTTGAAGAGAAAAAAATGCAAAGTTGATTAGTGTTTGGACAAGTTTGGGTACCCAAATACATGCCATGTGTAACATAGCCGTACATCTGGCTGAACAAGGTATATATATTATTTGATATTCTTCAATAACATGTTGAACTTATGGTGAATCATGAATTTTATGACCTGGAAGTAAGTGGAAGTGCTAGATTGGTGATACCCTAGGGTGTAGAGGGTTTGAAGGGTGAATTTGGGGTTTTATAGCAAATGAGAACATAAGGTGAAATTGGTTGTTGATTCATATAATTAGACATAAAATATGAGTGTCCTATGAATTTGGTGACTTTTGGACACATATTTGGCATAGTTGCTTTGTAAACTCACATGAAATACACTCAAAAAAATTGAGACAGTCATTTTAAGGGCACAGTTTCCAAAGCAATGCATATTGATTGTTAAGTATGTTTTAGATCGCCAAAAAGGGTACTTGGAATAGTTATTTGTTTGCAGGGTTGTTTTGAAAAGTTGTGAGAAAAATTGCAAAAACAGCTACTGGAGGGCTAATTGGGGGCTTAAGGCCTGATTGGCAGTTTCATGAAAGTTGATTACTTGGAGGCATTCAGAAGTTGAAAAGGGTTTGTAACCTATCAAATCAACCTTATTAATATATTTCCAATCAATCTTGAAGATATAGAGCGAGGGTTTGATGTTTTGTGGGTTAAGTGCTTTATAGCCTATTGGAATCCTTGTAGGTTTATTGTGCATTTAAACTAGTTTAAGTGGATCCATCACCTTTAGTTGTTTCACTCTGCATCACATATGATGGGGATTTTGGGGGCATATGTTTCCGTCCACCTTTACTAAAATAAGTTAATGATTTAGAGGTGAACTATGTCAAGATCCTTCTATTATTCTATATCTTATTTTTTTATTTTTCATAGGTGACAAGAGAAACACCATAATTAACACCTAGATCACCGCACTTACTACCCTAAAATGATGCAGTCACATATCTAATTCATCGTACTTAACCTCACAAATCAACGCAAGTACCTTATTGAAGTGATACACTTATTTTCTTAAAATGATACAACTGTAATTGTAAAAAACATGTTTGTCTTTAAAAAATTATATTTAGTATTGTAAAATAATGCATTTGCAAACTAACCAACATTTCTATTTGATATATGAGAATTATCTCATCATTTGAATATGGATTGTGATTATAGGCATATATATCATTTATCGTAATTATTTTGTAGAAGTAATTAGCTGTTGTTTATAGATTATTTAGGACTTCAATCTAAGATCTTTTATTTGCTGTTGAAGGCTTTTAATAACATAGTTACTGACTTCTTAATTTGTGGGCCGTTCATCATTGGTTTGGTCATATTGCAGGTGCTTGGGTAACTAGCTTGGTCTTAGGTTTGATACCATGTTCAGTTGCTACATATAGACCAGCTAAGATTTGAACACAAAACCTTTCATTTGTTGTTGGAGTGTTCTATTATTGAACTATAAAAACTGAAGAATGATATATTATTTAACATAGATCAACACCCTTGTAAATGTTCGAAAAATATTTACTTTTACATATTGACTGTTTTACTTGTATGCATATATAGATATATTTTACTTCACGTGCACATCAAAGTGTAGGTAAAATGTAGTGGTAAAAATTATATGCTCCTGCATTTTTCATGATGTTTTTGGTTCACTTTGTTTAGATACCTGCTAAATGCAATAATTAGCATAAAATGACATTTTCTTGTGTAAATTCAGCTTATATTTCAATCCATTTTTATGACTTATACCTAGAGATTCATTCCTAATCCCCAAACAAATCAGATACCGTTTGGGATCAGATATGTAGATGAGAACCTGACCTAAGTAAATTTTACGGTTATAGATTCCAACCATGACATATAAAATTCAAAACTTATATTTAATAGTTAGTTGATCATTATTCTAGTCATTGCAAGTTGATCAAACACATGTTGTGGTTGATTTACAGAGAACTAATGGTAAGGAAGGCTTGCTGCTCTAATTTGGGTCTGAATAGAGGTCCTTGGACTCCTTAGGAGGATCTTCTCTTGAAAAACTATGTTCAAACTCACGGAGAGGGACAATGGAGCCTTCTTCCTCACAGAGCAGGTATGTATGTTCAAGTAGGATAACTATTTATGTTTTGCTTAAAGTTGGTATCAATTGGTTGATCATTACATAGCTAAACATTTATGTAAAGCAAGAAATACGTAGAGAAATTTCTTACACTATTACCCACTACTCTATTGGAAAATTTTGTCATTTATGGGAAATGATGTCATCTATGAAAAAAGTTGTCATCAATGGAAAAAGTTGTCATCTCTGGGAAAAGTTGTCATCTATGAACAAACTGTCATATATATGTGTGAAAAGTCCTCATCTATGAAAAAAGTTGTCATCAATGGAAAAAGTTGTGATCTGTGGAAAAAATTATCATCTATAGAAAAAGTGTCATCTGTGTGAAAAGTTGTCGTCAATGGAAAAGTTATCATCTATGGAAAAAGTTGTCATCTATGTTTATGTTGCCCATTGAGTAGGTTTGGTGAGAAAAGTTGTTATTTGTGAAAAAAAGTTGTCATCTGTGGGAAAAGTTGTCATCTATGTTTATGTTGCCGATTGAGCAGGTCTGGTGAGATGTGGAAGGAGTTGCAGGTTACGTTGGATGAATTATCTTTGCCCTGATGTCAAACATGGCAACATTTCACCAGAGGAAGAAGAGCTTATCATTAAACTTCATAAGGTGCTTGGTCATGTGCTCAACTAATCAAGAGTTAGAGCAAGAAGTCACTTGTGGAAAGGCTACAAGGGAAAAGTGTGGCAGGTCTAGTAATCTATAGTACGGACTTGAGGAGACCAAACTAGTTGTTGAATCAGTGTTCTTGAACCATATTAGGACCATCCCCATCATTAAATTGAACTAATAAGTCCACTAGTGAAGAGTTTTGGTAAAGGGCTAGGATTAGGCCTATAAGAGAATTCTTGCAGAGGTTGTTTGGGATAGAAATTTGTTTGTTTCAAATAAAGTTTGGTTTTCTTCTTTGTTTCTCGATACACACATGGATCCATTGAATACAAAGGTGAAAGATCTCTATAAATACACAGTCTTCATTAAGGTTTGGGGAGAGAATCATTTTCTTTCTAGACTTCACAAACGGATCCATTGTAAGAGGTTTGGAACTATGTACTATCAGGTAATGTCTTCCTCTATTCTTGGGGTTATTTTTTTAATTCATTTGAATATAGATAATATTGATGTAGAGTGGTTAGCAGAAGTGGTGGAAATTTCAAACTTCTTCTTCTATGACTCGAGAACCCCACTAGCCCTTCAGGCTCACCAAAGGCTACATACCCACAATTGACTCAACTATGCCTCCAAACACCTAAGATGGACCAAAATGGTGTAAACAAGGTGGTTTCAACAAGAATCAATCATTTTTGATAGCCTTTACAACACCTATTGACCACAACCTTCAAATCTGCCTTCTAGCCCTATGAGCCCCAATTAGCCCTGCTAGACCAGTTTTCTCCCTTTTTCTCTGACTTTTTCCAAACAACTTGAGAAAAAAATTACAATTTCAGACACCCTTTTCAGGGTTATTTAACATATGTAAACTTCAATGGTGACTCCTTTAGACCAGTCTTAACTTCCTTCACAAGGTACCCTCCTAATGGCATCAAAATCAAGCAAATAACAAAGAAACTATATCATTCTCTTATCCTTATCACTCCAGAATTTCATCAAAGTTATAATATGGCAAAATATGACTAAATCCAAGATATTTTACACCTATTCCACAAGGAACACCCAAAACACTCATTCAATGCCTTCAAACCCTTGTTGCATAGGGTTTCACCAAACACCTACCTCCACTAACCTTGGAGACCAAATAATGGTTCATACACCTTCTCTTTGATGCCCTAGGACATCTCAAATCATTAGATAACCTTCTTGTACAGCCCAATATGCTGCTGTCATACTATTCCCACCAATCCACTATGGGACATTTCCATTGTTTTCTCGAAACTTGCTGTCTTCGCACTAGTGCTGCATCAAAACTTGTTAGATTTCTATTGTACATGTTAGTAACATGCCTCCCATGAATTTTGGGCCCTTGGATTCATGGGAGGTTGATCTATTTAAAGAAAACTTTTGTTTGTCACAGGAAAAACTCAAGAAAACAGCCTGAAATGAACCAACAGTCGTATATGCTGCTTCAAAACAAAGTGTTATTCATTCAATAATGAGTGAAATGTGTTTAAATACCCTTCTAATTCATGTATTTGACAGTCCCAAACAAAAAGAAGTTCAATACACTGAATGGAACAACACCAAAATGAAATTTTATTGCTTGCTTTCACAACAGTCCGTACAACAGGCTTTTTTTCTCCCTGTCCCCCTCCGTACAATGGATCCTTTAGATGTTTAATGACCCCTATCTACCTGTCTCAACCAACTTTAGACAGTTGGGAGGTTTAATTAATCCTAAAACCTGTTAAAACTAATTTCCCTCCTAAAAGGTAATATGACCGTTTACATTCAAATTTAAATTAATAAACTTTATTTTATGCATTTAATTATGACTATTCTGACTTCCCAACTTACTCCATTGACCTACACATGGTCCAATGTATTTATTGAATGCTTCTAAACATGAAAACTACTCAAATCTAATCCTATTGGACTCTTTCACCTATTACATTACTTTGATCACTTATTACATTATGTTGACTCTATTACATTGTATTGGTCCTTAGACCTCTATCATGACTTTTACATAGTTTATTGAATCCAACACTGTCATAAGCCATTCTAGGCTTCAAAACTTGCCAGTCAACTTGTCTTGATACCATCTTCTCCTTCTTAGTTACTGGAGTCCTCCTTTGCTCAGATGCTCTTCTAGATGCCCCTACATCAAATATGCTTTAAAAAAGTCTTTCTTCTTGGTTGGGATGAGTCTATTATTGGCCTATCCATGGAAGCCTCATTTTTAACTTGTTCAGGGCATTTTGTCCCTGCAACATATCTAGTTTATACTTCCTGAGTCACCACTAGAGTCTTCAAATCTAGATATTTTGCACAAGGTTAGGGCACCATTGCCAGTCATTTAAAACATGGTTTTTTCTTTAACAGATGATTTTTATCATTAATATTTGTGTGCTTACAGACCCTAATGTTGTTGCTCCAAGAACCCTAAATTGGAAATTTGTAAATGGGTTTTGGTGTCAAGAAATAATACAAGATTCATGTGATAAGTAAGAGATATTTTCCATAGCAAGCCGAATTGTGATATTGCTATCAGGATTCAACTGTGTAGTTTTTTGAGTCAAACTCTGCTTGCATCCTCATTTGCAAAACCTTCACCAAGTGTTGTGCCTTATGAACCATTCATTAGAAAGCCCCTTAAGCTCATCAATTAATAAGTAGGAGATATTTTCCACAGCAAGTCAAATTGTGATATTGCTATCAAGATTCAACTGTGTAGTTTTTCAAGTCAAACTCATTGACCCGTGATTCATGAGTAGTGGTTCACACGAACCCATCTCTCATGAGAATGAATGGAACACTTATCACTCATTGGCTCTAGGTGATGCTCACAGAGGTGAAGCACTGTGACTTCCAGAGAGGTCACCCATCCCAGTACTACTCCAACTCGAGCGCACTTAACTACGGAGTTTCCTCCATGGTTAAACCCACTCTGCTTGCATCCTCATAGGCACAACACTTGGTGAAGGTTTTGCAAACGAGGATGCAAGCAGAGTGGGTTTAACCATGGAGGAAACTCCGTAGTTAAGCATGCTCAAGCTGGAGTGGTACTTGGATGGATGACCTCCTGGGAAGTCTCGGTGCTTCACCTCCATAAGCATCACCTAGAGCCAATGTGTGCTAAGTGTTCCATTCATTCTCATGAGAGACAGGTTCATGTAAACCACTACTCATGAATCACAAGTCAATGAAAAGAAGTCTGAATGCACCTTCGGTATGTAACATTTTTAAATAAATTTTTTTTTGCATTGGTCTAAATTTTGACCAACTCTAAACCAAGCCATCCACCAATGCTTGGTCTAAATTTCGACCAATACACTAGAAAATCGACGATGGTGCCATACATTCGACCATACTGTTGGTCGAATGTATGGCACCGTTGTCGATTTTCTAGTGCATTGGTCAAAATTTAGACCAAGCATTGGTGGATGGCTTGGTCAAAATTTAGGCTACCTCATTTTCCTTTATTGGTCAAAATTTTGACCATTGCAAAAAAATGACAGCAATTTTTGAACTTGGACTGCAGTCGAAATTTTGACCTGTGTTTTGGTCGAAATTTTGACGAATACTAAATATGTCAAAAATTTGACAAAAAAAGAACGACGAGAGTTTTGGTCTTAAATTCGACCAATTACTGTCTAAATTTCGACCAACGTTCGTCAAAATTTGAGGTCAAATTTACTAGTGACCTAATCATGATCAAATCAACTACACCCCCTACCCTTGCCAAAATCTATAAAAGTAGGGCATAGTTGAAGCAATACTCATCCAAAATTTTTATGAAGCATAAAATCTCTTGTAAATTTGAGTTAGAAAGGAAAATCTAGGAGCTAATTAGCATTTCAATTTGAAATTAATTGGTTTAGCTTGCTTATCATTCAATTCTCATATTAGGACTGTCACTAGTAAGAGCTTGCTAAGAGCTTGTTATTAAAATCCCTAATTAGAGAGCCATAGAGTGCTCAAGATTCTTTAAATTTTCTTAGTTAAATTTCTTATTGTGGTTATTTACTTGTTATTGTGATTTATTGAAGACACTAACCCTATGAAGGTGCTTTCCTTAGCACACAGTTGGTAACACTTCAACTATTCAAATTTTCCAGCTAATTACCCATACAAGATCATCTTTTATAGATAATTTTTGCCTCTTAATCTCATATATTATGTTTTCCTTTAGTTAATCTTGACCTTTCATTTTATTATACCTTGAAATCAGATCTCGATAACACATTTCCTTTTCTCCTGGGAGCTTGAACTTTTCTTGAAACTTGTTCCTTCCTTTTTGCCGCTTAGATCTTGTCATATATATTCTTCTTGAATTTTCATAACTGTGGATCTTTGAAACAAACTTTCCTCACCATCATAATCATCCAACTCATCATAGATAATCAGTAAATGTCGATTTAATCCATGTTTAATAACTTTTCCTTGCTCAGTGTTCTTCCTTTGAATTTAGGTTAACTACTCAGTGCCTAAACCTTTCTTTGTTGTTCCATCTCTTGAATTCCTTTATTTTTATTGAGTGACCTTTCCTTTTTCATTTACCTTACCAAGTGACTTTACCTGCTCAGTAGCAAAAACAACTTATCTTATTGAGTTGTCAAATCTTCAATATCATGCTTTTACCACTTGACACAATCATATGTCAGGTGAAAAATAAATTATATCATCATAATCTAATCATTGTTTGATCTATATCAGTTGCCCATTTAAGTTCTACAACTTCTCATTTCTTCTTCTCCTTAACTCACTCAACTTATATCATTATCGAATGATATGGCTACATAATATAAATTAGAAATCAATTACTTGACATCAATGACAAGAAAATAACAGATATAACCTTTCTACTATCATCATGTAGTCCTCTTAACTTGGTTGGTCTTCATCATCAACTCCATCACATAATCAATCTTCAACATTGCTATCATTTATAGTACCATACTCTATCAAATCAACATGCATTCAATCACCATCCATCAACATGTCAAACTAGCATTTATTATATCATCACTTCTCAATCATCTAATTGATAATTATTTAATCATAGAGAATTTGAATATTATTATAAATTGGTATGATGTATTAGTTCTTATAATAAATGGCAGAATGGGTCTTATTTATGATATCTTTCTTATGAATAATGGTCCTATTTATGATTTCTTTCTTATAGATAATGTGTATGAATATGATATTTTTATGTCACCTTTTATTTGGAGAATACATGCAATAATGTTTAACTCTTATATGTTTACCATATTCAATCGTAGTAGGGATAATAAGTGAATAAAAGGAGGGAAAATTTGTTGTGAGGTCTTCTTCTAAACACACCAACTCATGGTGCGATGAATAGTCCCATGAAACCAAGGAGGCACAAGGATGCCCTACCCTTGGGATCATAAAGGAAGGATGCTCCAGACACCCTATTGCAGTTTCATCAAACTCTTATCTTCATTGTACATTATGTTAAGGAGCTCTAATCATTGGAGGGAGGATAAGCATGATGTTTTGGGAACCCTAGCTTGAACTTTCTTCATCTTTGAGCTATCATAAGGTTGATTGGAACCTTTCTACTTAGAGGATTAAGATTTTCATTGATCCTTTTGAAAGGATTGGGATGTGAAGGCTTGTCCTAAAAAGGATGTTGAACTGTTACCAAATTGTTCTATCCTATGATCCTACTAAAGAATTTTGGTGCATAACTCTGAAAACTTTAAGTAATGTTGACGGTTTCTATGAATTTCTCATAGAATTTATATAGACTTTTCAGAGTTATGACTAACATATCCTCTTCCTTCATTTTTCGAACAATGAAAACAAATATATTCTTCTATCCAAGACACAGATCTCAATGTAAGACCAAAGTAAGATATAGGTACATACTTCAAAAAAATGAAGTACAATTGGCACAATTCTTGAGGTACATATTTTTGACAAACCTATAAAATTTTGGTGAAGACCTAGAAATCTTGAAAAGCCCACAAAAATATGTAGCTTAAAAAATTTCTCCAACTAAGAAATTAGAAGATTTTTTAAAAAAACTTGGTTGAAAATAATGAGCCCTAGGACAAAGTTGAATCTAAAAAATTTTGATCGTAATATACAGAGGCTTGTCGCTGAAACCCTAGGTCGTGTTTGAGAAGTTTGAAGTGTGGCATGTAAAAAAGTGAAGAAGCAAAAAAATACTGTGAAATACTATAAATGTGAGCTAAAAAACTAAGGAAATCCCATTTGCAAAAAATAAACAAAACTAAGATCGTATGATTTAGAAAAAGGGTCAACTATTGTAGATAAATAACCCATAAAGGGTCATATGGAAGGTTAAGAGTCATCGAGAAGAAGGGTTTTTGATTTGCAGAAGAATGACAAAAAAAATATTGAAATTATGATGCAGATAAAAAGGACCACCTAAAGAGGATTGGTGACGCATGGGAAAAGAGCTTGAGCCATAGAGAAATTGCAATCATAGGAGAAAATGACTACGAGAAGACCAAAAAAACACAAAAACAAGTTTTTATTTGTACAGAAATGGTCAACTAACCAAAGAAAATGAACATGAGACTTAAGAAAACAAAAAATCATGTTTTGTTTTCAAGGTCAAGATTTTGAATCATTTGGAATCGAAAGAAAAAACATTCATCCCTGAAAAGTGGTAGCTAAAAAACCCTAGATGCCAAGAAATTAATTTTGAAAATTTTATAAACTATAATTTAAAAAAAATATTATCACTACTCTAATATCATATTATGAATGTAATTGGTAAAAAAAATGAATGTATTGAATGAATGGTCAAGCGTTCATTTATAAATTACAAAGAGATGATGTCTCTATTATGAGACAATCATAGAAATAGAAACTATCTAATATTTACAGAATCTACAATGTTGACCATTAAGTAAGGAAAAATAAAGATATCATAAAGATTTTATCTAATATTTTTAACATTAATTTTTTCCACATTTCCATGTAATAATAACATTAATTATTCATCAATATATGTTGATATATGGTCATAACTTTTAGGGTTCATAAAGTTAATATGAGTTCAAAAAGTAACGTCACAAGTATTATAAAAAAAAAGGCAAGTGTAGGAGTGACCCCAAAACCTTGTCTCCCACCACCTCGTTTGTCTATCTTACATGAGATATTTATGTAAGGGCCTTAATTTTATTAGAATTTAACCTTTATTTGAGTTATAAAATATCTTAAGTGTCATGAAATATTTTATTCCAAAATTATTTTTTCCTCATTTGAGAACTTATTACCAAAATTTGGGAACACGGGAGTCACAAATGTCCACCACAAATTTAGAATGTTGGCACTTATTATGAGAGACATAGAAACTTTGAGATTTTTTACTACACACATAGTGTTCAATAGGTCTTCTCTTAGACCCAAATCTAACGTATTCTCTACACTCCCTTTTAATCATCTTTAGCTTTCCTCAAGATTATTGTGTTTTTCCAAATTTTAATACACGTGATATTTTCTTCTATTAAATAGTTTCCCAATTTGTTGCTTCAATATTTTTCACGTTGTGATATTCGAGGCGACTTATACTTTTATCACATATGTTTACCTCTGATTAAATGCATTTATAGTGGATCTAATCCTCTTTTTCATGTTTTGGAAGTCTCTATTTGTGCTCTGCTTAGTTTGCTTCTCTAGCTAGGCAAACACCACATTTTATTAAAGTATTCCCAACTTGTTTGTTGTCACTCTTGCTTGTCAATCTCTTATTGATTCACATTATGTCTTTTGATTGACCTGTCATAAATGAGTTTATGCTGAATTGGTAAATACTATATCCATCTAAAGAGTTCCTCTCATTATTTGTTTGATTTGTTTTAGTTTCTTCTTGTGTTTTGAGCCAAGCATTCATTCTTTAGATTTTATTTCAATCTTTTTTAACCTAATAAGGCTAAGCTTATTTTCCATCAAGTTTGTATTGGATATTTTGTATTAAATCTATAGCCTATTAGGTTAGTAATAAATAAAATTCATGTTAGTGATAATGATTAAATAAATAATGTTAATAGTTTTAAATTGTAAGTTTTGGTAGTTGGATGCAAATACATCCCCATAATATTTCTAGGCTACTTTAAGGGAAGCAAAGGAAATAATGCCTAAGTAAGCAAATGTTAAATTTACCATGATTAGGTAAAGATGTCCCAAATAAATTAATATATCAATTGTTATTATTTGGTGTAGTCATGGTCTAATATGTGTATTTTCTCTACCAAATTCACTTTGGTGTATGATAAATATAAGATTCAATCCAAGAGAAAAAGATACAACAACAAGTAAGAATCAAAGTCCATTAATAGAGAAATCATAGTTGTTCATACGACATGCCTAACAACTAGGGAGATTGTGTATGATACCAAAAGTATTTTCATATTCAATGTTGCTTTAAATCTCATAGAAAAGAGAAGAACTTGTATTGTTTCATTTGGAAGGCAATACAAATATATTTGAATTGATAAAGCGGGGGAAGCAAAGTACAAGCTCTGTAACAAATTTTACCTTGATTCAAACTAACATAGCTCCAATTTATAGAGGTATTTTTAGATTGAATTTGTGATTAAATAACAATGTTTATGTATTTTGATATAATAATTAAAGTATCAAGTCGTACTAGTAGAGTTGAATAAAGTGTTGAAATTGTAATTGAAAGGTCCTGAGATCTAATTTTGATGTTGATACATTTTGTCCATTCATTAACAAGGTATAAATAAGACTAAGTGGCATGTAAATATTTTTAGCATAGGTGACTTATGACTTAAGAGTCATTTCTTGTTAGAATAATTGAGAGGGGGTGAATCAGTTATCCATAGTCCCAATTCAAATGTATATCCAAAAACAATTTACTTAAAATTCTGCAGCTCGGTAACATAAAATACTATACTGTCTGTGCTTTTACCAATTACCAGTCAATAACATATAGCGATTACTGATCAAATCCAATATGCAACATGTAAAATATGACAACAAACAATCATCACAATGAACACATAACACGAGATTTAACATGGAAACCTTGCTAAGGGAAAACCACTTGGGACTGACAACCCAAAAATTGTTCACTCTTCTAAAGTGAGGTTAGTGAAGACCCAACTTTGTTAAAGGTTACAAAACACACTATCAAGTGTGACCTTGTTAGAGGATTTTAGACCAACAATTATCATCCAACCAACATTCACTATGAGGTTGAAAGGATAACAATGTTCATTCTATGAATGATAGATAAAAGACTTTCCTAGTCCACTCGGTTAAGAGATTTGACTGTATACAATGGTTAAAATGTAACAGTAGGTGATCTGCCTTAATACAACTTCAATTGTAGATGTACAGATCAAAATTAAGCTCATTCAAATCCTCTATTCAATATATCAATTATGTTTCAACAATATTCATCAACTTACTATCTGTCAGTAATAGCTTTCTAACACTCGGTAATCTCTGTAGTTCGGTTATCCTTTAACCAGTTTGATCAGGCATCCATGAAACTTGTTCACATGAAAATTATGCAGTCTCCTTCTTTTGGCATAAGTTTCATAATGAAACCCTAGTCTCTTAAATAAACATGTAAACTATTTTCTTCTCCTCCATTAGATGTTGACGCATATTCTCCTTCATCCATTTGGCTGCTTAAAACCTTTCTCAGTTGATGTGTCAGTAACATGTTTTATTTCCATCCTTTAGATCTTCCTTGAATTTTGTTAGTCGTAGATCTTCACAACAAACTTTATCTCCAACCTTGAACTCATACACTTTCCAGCTCATCAATCCTTATCGGCTAAACTTGATCATTTAGTTCCTTTGATCTGTTTTGTTAATAAAGAAATGTATCAGTGAACACAAGCTCAGTTTATACTGTGCTTGGTATACACTACATTGCTCGGTGTATACTATGATGCTTCATCAACCGACTACACTACCTTGTGTCTTTCAACTCTTTTCTTCATCATAGATGAATGCAACATAATCAAGTTAATAACATAAGGTCATAGACTCATCAATAAGTTACCCAATATATTTCTTATCCTCATCTATCATATACATCTTTCTCATGTAGATATTTATGTTCTTCTTCTCTTTTTCTCCTTTCTACAAATGTTTTGGTATAGTAACTTACAAGATAAGTGATGTCAAACTAGTTGACATCAATGACAACATATTACTGATTTAATCATCTTAGATATCTAATCAGTAACTCGATGATCTCTAATCACTAATCTTCAATTAGGTTCTAAATCAGTTGTAGTTCATCAATCTCTCCCTTTGGCATTGATGGCAACTCAAACAATATGAAATATACCATACACATACCAAACATGTATTCTACAACTCTATAAACAAATGTTGTACAAGATCTTCCTAGCTTAATATGTTTAATTACTTCGTTACTCAACATCATTACAAATGTGCAGACTATCTTCTGCAGATATGATCTTTTCAGCTCTTCAGATTCCTGCTTTTGTTATCAGTAACCGATCTTCAATACTCTCCCTTTCTTTCAGATTATCTCTCCCTTAGATAGATGTTTCAGTGTTCTCATGAGTTCATATTGCTTATCTCACCCTTTGACAACAATGCCAAAGAAACAAATGAACATACAACTTTTGTAGTAGCCATGTAACTCTCTGTTGTCTGGTGCATTCTTTGTATCTTTGTATACTGATATGCTAATCTGTCCTAGTTCTTCAAACTTTTCACAACCTTAGACATGATCCAAAGTGTGAACTATGCTGCATCAACATGAATGATCTTCTGATAAGATTAGGCTGATGCAAAATCCAAATCACATTAGTGACTGGTAGACAGGGGACAGACCCCAAGTCTAGTCCTCAAGTATTCAAATGTATCCTTCGGTAGAGGCTTTGTAAATATGTTTGCAAATTGTTCTTTAGATGTAAAAAATTCTAGCTTCACTTGCTTCTCATGTACTTGTTCTCTTAAGTAGTGATACTTAATAGATATATGCTTTGTCTTGGAGTGCATCACTGGATTCTTTGAAATGTTTATTGCACTAGTGTTGTCACAATATATAATCACTGGCTCAGTGATTACCTCATTCATACCTTCCAATACTTGCTTAATATATACAATATTTGAACAGTTTGTAGCAACAACAACATACTCTGCTTTGGCTGTAGATTAAGAAATGTAAGCTTGCTTCTTACTCGTCCATGTAACAAGTCTTTCACTAAAGAAAAATGCTTCTCTGATGGTGCTTTCTCTATCATCTACATTTCCAGCCTAATCAACGTCAATATAGACCCTGAGTTCAAATTTTCCTTCCTTAGGATACCATAATCCATAGTCCTCTATTTTCTTCAGGTATCTTAAGATTCTCTTTGTAGCAACCATGTGTGACTCCCTAAGATTTGCAAAAAATCTTGCAACAATTCCCACAACATGTGCTATGTCTGGTCTACTATGCACTACATACATTTATTTACCAATCAAAGATTGGTATAGTGCCTAGTTTGCCTCTGTAGTTTCATCTTCTTTAGTTAGTTTACATCTGGTAGCCATCGGTGTTCCATCAGGTTTAGCATCTTCCATGCCAAATGTTCTCAATATTTCCTTGATATATTTAGATTGTGTGATGAATATCCCATCACTCTGTTGAATCACTTGCAATCCTAAAAAGAACTTAATCTCTCCAAATATAGACATTTCAAACTCTTTTATCATCTCATCAGGAAAGGATTTACATATGTGATCTTGACCTCCAAAGATAATATCATCCACAAATATTTCACCAATCAGAATAGCATCATTAGTATCTCCATTCATGTACAAATTGTTGTTCTCACTAGTTCTAACAAATCTAATACTTAACAAATAAGTATGTAGCTTCTCATACCAGGCTCTAGGTGCTTGCTTCAAACCATATAAAGCTTTATGTAATCTACATACCATATCTTTATTGTCTGGATCAATGAACCCTTTTGGTTGTTCTATGTAGACTTCTTTTTCAAGTATTCCATTCAGAAATGCTGACTTAACATCCATTTGATAAACTTTAAATTTAATGTGTGCAACATATGCAAGTAACATTCTGACTCCTAATCTAGCAATAGGTGCAAATGTTTCACCATAATCAATTCCTTCCTCCTGTGCATATCCCTTGCATACTAATCTAGCTTTATTTCTTGTTACCTCTATATTTTCATTCAGCTTATTTTTGAATATCCACTTAGTATCGATAACATTTTTGTCCTTAGGTCTGGGTACTAAACTCTAGGTTTTGTTCTTATCTATTTTTTCTATTTCCTCTTTCATTGCATTAACCCATTCATAATTTTCCAATGCAACTTTCACATTTTTAGGTTCAAATTCACAAACTAGACATGTACCTTGTCTCATTTTACTCTTTGTCATCATGCCAGCTTGTCTGTCTCCAATTATTTGTGTCTCAGGATGATGTATTCTGACAAATCTTGCCAGTACTTGACCTCTTCTTTCTTGTTCATCCTGTGCAGGTTCATTTTCTTTCTCGGTAGGTCCTTCCTACTCATCAGTTTCTCTATTTTGTTCCTCAGTATTGTTTTCTTGCTGACTGGTTGTCACAGTCTGTGGCTTCGGTAGATACTCAGGTTGTTCAATGTAAGTGAATCTACCATAGTCTTCCGGTTCCTTTTTGCTTTCCTCTGCATTCTTATCATCAAACTCATCAACCTGAATATTAGTACTTTCAATCATTTTATTTGTAACTCCATTCAGACACTTGTATGCTTTTCTTTTACTGGAATATCCTAGAAATATTTCTTCATCACCTTTTGAGTCAAACTTTCTATTTCTTTCATCTTTCAAAATAAAGCATTTACTTCCAGAAATCTTGAAATAACTTACAGTGGGTTTGTGTCCAAACCATAACTCATAGAGTGTCTTGTTAGTGTCCTTCTTCAGTTGTACTCAGTTCAAAACATAAACAGCTATGCTGGCAGCTTCTCTCCAGTATGTTTGAGCAACATTCTTCTCTATCATTAATGTCCTTGCATAGTCAATAATTGACCTATTCCTCCTTTCAACAATGCCATTCTATTGAGGTGTTCTCGGTGCAGAGACCTATATTTTGATACCATGCTCATTACAAAAATTAGTAAATTCATCAGAGATAAATTTGCCTCCTCTATCAGATCTTAAGCATTTCAATTCTTTACTAGTCTCTTTTTTTACTTTTTCTTTATACCACTTGAACATCTTGAATGCCTCATATTTTTCTTTTAAGAACATGACAGTCATTAATCTAGTATAATCATCAACAAAAAGAATAAAGTATCTATCTCTATAATAACTCTAAGTTCTCATAGGACCACATAGGTCGGTATGAACCAACTCAAGTATCTTCTTTGTTGAATAATCTTTGCTTTTAAAACTAGATTTGGTCATTTTACCTTTCTGACATTCATGACACATAACATGATCAAACTTTGACAAGTTAGGCAGACCTCTAACTCTTTTTTTTTTACTGATCTTAATCATGTTATCAAAATTCACATGGCATAACCTTTTATGCCATAACCAAGCATCTTCATTTTTGATCATCAAGCAAAAAGACTCATCATTATCAAGATAAAATAGATTACCTTTTGATTATGCTCCAGTTCCAACTAGTCTTCCTCCATTATCAAATATTTTTACTTTCTTGCTCTCAAAAGTAACTCAATGACCTGAATTGTTCAGTTGTGTGACACTTAGCAAATTATAGTTAAGTCCTACCCAATAAGCATTTTCCCATTTTATTCTATCATTTATCATTAGTGATCCTTTACCTCTTACCATACAAGGTGGATCATTACCCATCTTAACAGATCCTCCATTGTATTGCTCAAGATGATCAAATTTATCATTATCACCAGTCATGTGATGTGTATAACCACTATCTATGATCCATGTATCATTTTTGTTAACTTTAGAAATCAGTGCTATTTTTACATGTTTTCTTCTTCCTCAGAATCATCTTTCATAGCAACAAATACAACTTCTACATCATCATTTGCATCAGAATTTGATTCATTTTCTTCTACTATGTAACATACCTTTTTGCCTCTGTCATTATTGTCTCGGTTGTCTCTGTTGTAGTGTCAATAGCTTTTGTTGTTTCTTCTCCCATAGCTTCCTTCATATCAATCTTTGGTTCTATCTTCTTCCTTCTTGTGTGGATATCTAGCAGCAATGTGACCAACCTCTTTATAGTTAAAGCATGCTAAAGGTAATTTGCCTCTATACCTTCCTTTACCTTTAGGTAATCTTCTGGCCATAAGAGCTTCAAGTTCATCAAGCTCATCATCAGTATTGCTATCACTATCATCCTTATTATTTATACTACTAGACTTACCAATCTTCAGAGAAGTCACAAAAGTAAATTCAATAGTTCGTACAACACTATTATCATAGTTGTTTAGTTCAAATGTTATTAGCTTTCCAATCAGATTATCAAGAGTGAGTGTACTATTAGGTGCTGACCTATTTTCATGAATTACAGATATTCTGATGGCATAAATAGGCAATAAAGTCTTTAATTTTTTTCTTACTATAGTGTCTTCATCAATAACTCCATCTGATGCTCTAATAGCATGAACTACCTCCTTTATTCTGTTTGAGTACTGCACAATGTTTTCACCTTCTTTCATCTTCATGTCATCAAATCTTCCTCTTAAGCTTTCAACTCTGACTCTTTTGACATTCACATCTCCACTATAAACTTGAGCAAGTTTATCCCACATCTGTTTAGTAGTAGTACAGTCCTTGATATCTTCAGATTCGACATTTGTAGAAGCAACAACAATTTCCATCATAATAACATTATGTTCATGCCTGTCTCTTAGTTCATCAAGGTTCAAGGGACCAGTGGGCAGTGCAAGGTAGCCATTCTCCATTAGTGTGAGGGCAAAATTTCCAATTCCAGATACATGCAACTTCATTCGGCTTTGCCATATTGTGAAGTTATCCTTGTTTAGCTTTGTCACTTCCCTCTTAAAAATTTTGAGACCTTTGTGCTAAAGTCCTTAAAACTCTGTTCCAAGCAACCACAACTCTGATACCAATTGTTAGAATAACTGAGAGGGGGGTGAATTAGTTATCCATAGTCCCAATTCAAAATGTATATCCAAAAAATAATTTACTTAAACTTCTGTAACTTGGTAACATAAAATACTATACTATTTATGCTTTTACCAATTACCAATCAATAACATATAGTGATTACCGATCAAATCCAACATGTAACATGTAAAATATGACAAAAAAATCATCGTAATGAACACATAACATAAGAGATTTAACGTGGAAACCCTGCTAAGTGAAAAACCACCTGGGACTGGCAACTAAAAAATTGTTTACTCTTCTAAAGTGAGGTCAGTGAAGACCCAACCCTGTTAAAGGTTACAAAACACACTGTCAGGTGTGACCTTGTTAGAGGATTTTAAACCAACAGTTATCATCCAACCAACATTCACTATGGGGTTGACAGAATAACAATGTTCATTCTATAAATGATACATAAAAGACTTTCCTAGCCCACTCAGTTAAGAGATTTGACTGTATAGAATGGTTAAAATGTAACAGTAGGTGATTTGCCTTAATACAACTTCAATTGCAAATATACAAATCAAAATTAAGCTCATTCAAATGCTCTAATCAATATATCAATTTTATTTTAACAATATTCATCAACTTATTGTTTATCGGTAATAGCTTTTTGACTCTCGGTACTCTTTGTAATTCAATTCTCCTATTACCAGTTTGATCAGACATGCATGAAAGTTGTTCACACAAAAATTTTGTAGTCTCCTTCCGACATAAGTTTCATAACAAAACCCTAGTATCTTAAATAGACATGTAAACCATTTTCTTCTCCTCCATTAGATTTTGCCGCTTATTCTCCTTTGTCCATTTTGCCGCTTAAAACCTTTCTTGGCTGATGTGTCAGCAACACGTTTTATTTCTATCCTTTAGATCTTCTTTTTATTTTGTTAGTCGTAGATCTTCACAACAAACTTTATCTCCAACCTTAAACTCATACACTTTCCAGCTCATCAATCCTTATCGGCTAAACTTGATCATTTAGTTCCTTTGATCTATTCGGTTAACAAAGAAATGTGTCGATGAACACAAGCTCGGTTTATATTGTGCTTAGTATACACTACACTGCTTGGTATATACTATGATGCTTCATCAACCGACCACACTGCCTTATGTCTTTCAACTCTTTTCTTCACCATAGATGAAAGCAACATAATCAAGTCAATAACATAAAGTCATATACTCATCAATAAGTTACCTAATATATTCCTTATCCTCATCTATCATATACATCTTTCTCATGTAGATATTTTTGTTCTTCTTCTCTTTTTCTCCTTTCTACAAATGTTTTGGTATAGTAACTTACAAGATAAGTGCTATCAAACTAGTTGACATTAATGACAACATATTACTGATTTAATCATCTTACATATCTAATTAGCAATTCGGTGATCTCTAATCACTAATCTTCAATTAGGTTCTAAATCAGTTATAGTTCATTATTTCTCACATTGAGGATGGTCATGGATTCAAAATTCACAATGGTTTACAATGAATTTTATGAATTTTTTGACAGGGTGTAAGCATTGTGTTGAAAAATTAAACTCAAGTTTTGTTGACTAGCTTTAAAGAATTGATGACTTTTGTATGATTAACAATCATGAGATAAGTGATTTGGTGTAATATCTCATTTTTAAAATAGGATTTAGTAACAAACAATAATAATAACTTTAAAATTTAAGAAAATAAAAATATAAAAGAACAAAATTAAAATATAACATAATTAAAAATAAGTTAACGAAAGGTCAAAAGACACGAAGTGGAAGGTTATGACTCCCTCAAACATGAGATACAAAAAATGAGAAGATTACTTCAGTTGAATGAGGAGAGAGGAAGGAAGAAAAAATGGAAAGTGTGATTTAAGAAAAAATTAATAGAAAAAAAAAAATGAAAAGAAAAATAAAGAAGTAATTTTTCAAAATGAAAAGTTATGAAAAGTTGTGACACTCACAAATGACATAAATGGTGATGGGTGTTGACTCTTTCGAAGGGTAACAATTGTGAAAGGTTGTGACGATTGTAAATAACAAATATGATGAAGAGGTGTGACTCTCCCTCACATTAAAAAATATAAAAGGAAAATATTTCATTTTAAGAGGACATTCAAATGAAATCAATGTGGGGTATAATATATTATTCACAAATAAAATAATGAATAGTGGTGACTCAATTCTTATTTTTGTTAACTCAAAGGTATCTTTATAACTCATCCCAATATCCAACCCATCTTACATTGGTCTTACATGTTGCCAAGTTGGGGTTCAAGATGGGGCGAATTGAGACAAAACTAAACCTTTAAGAATTAATGGAAGAGAAAATAGAATTTAAAAAAAAAAAGTGACTCATTAAAAAAAAAAGTTATAAAAAGTCGCGACACTCACAAAAGACAAAAAATAGTGAAGGGTTGTAATTCTTTTGAAAGGTGACAATTATGAATGGTTGTGATGATTGCAAAGGGTAGACATGATGAAGAGGTGTGACTCCTCACAATATTAGAAGATATAAAGGGGATAAGGTTTCATTTTAGGAGAATATTCAAGTGAAATCAATGTGGAGTATAATATTATTCACAAAGGCAACAATAAAAATTGCTGACATAATTCTTTTTTTGTTAACTCAAATGTATTTAATTGTGATTCAACCCGATGCCCAACCTGTCTTTCCATACTCTTACATATTTCCAAGTTTGGGTTCATGAATGGGTGAGTTGATGCAAAAATAGCCCTCTAAAAAATAATGGGAGTGAAAATATAATAAGAAAAAAAATAAGTGACTTCTTCAAAAGATAAAATTATGAAAGGTTATGACACTCGCAAATGACAAAGATGGTGAAAGGTTGTGACTTTTTTGAAAGGTGGCAATTATAAAAGGTAGTGACAATTGCAAAGAGAAAACATGGTGAAGAGATGTGACCCTTCCCCACATTGGAAGATACAAAGGGGAGAAAGTTTCAATTTACAAGAACTTTAAAATGAAATCAATGTGTGATATAATATATTATTGAAAAAGATAACAATGAAAAGTGGTAAGTTGATTTTTATTTTTATTTTTTAATTCAGAGGTATCTTTATGAATTAACTCGGTGCCCAACCTACCTTACCTTGGTCTTACATCTTGCCAAGTTGGGGTTCAAAAAGGGTTGAGTTGAAGAGACTAGCCCTCTAAAGTTTAATGCAATAGAAAAATGAATAAGAAAAATAAATGACTTTTTCAAAAAGAAAAGTTATGAAAGGTTGTAACACTCGCAAAGGACAATAATGGTGAAAAGTTTTGACTATTTCAAAAAGTGGCAAATGTGAGAACTTGTCACTCTTTTTAAGAGAAGATATGGTGAAGAGATGTAACTCTTCTCCACATTGGAAGATACAAAGAGGAGAATATTTCATTTTACGAGGACATTCAAACAAAATTAATATAAGGTATAATATATTATTCCCAAAAAAATAATAAAAATTGGCGACTTAATTTTTTTTTGTTAATTCACAGATATCCCTATGACTCAACTCAATGCCCAACCTACCTTATATTAGTCTTACATTTTTTCAAGTTGGGGTTCAAGAATGAGTGAGCTGAGGTAATACTAGCTCTCTAAGAATTAATAGAAGAGAAAAAAGAATAAAAAATTTAAGAAAGCGACTTCATCAAAAGAAAAAATTATGAAAAGTTATAACACTGACAAATAATAGAAATAGTGAAGGGTTGTGACTCTTTTGAAGGGCGACGATTCTGAAAGTTTGTGACGATTGTAAATGGTAGACACAATGAAGAGATATGACTCTCCCCACATTGAAAGATACAAAAGGGAGAAGGTTTCAATTTAAGACATTCAAATGAAATAAATGTGTAGTATAATATATTATTCAAAAAGGCAAAAATAAAAAATGGTGATTTAATTTTTTTTTGTTAACTCAGAGGTATCCTTGTGACTTGGCCCAATGCCCAACCTACCTTACCTTGGTCTTGCATATTGCCAAGTTGAGGTTCAGAAAGAGGTTAGTTGATGCAACACTAGCCCTCTAATGATTAATGTAATAGAAAAAAGAATAAGAAAAAAAAAAAAAAGTGAGTCATTCAAAAGAAAAAGTTGTGAAAAGTTGTGACATTCTCAAATGACAAAAATGGTGAATAGTTGTGACTCTTTCGAAGAGTGGAAATTGTGAAAGGTTGTGAATTTTTATAAGATATATATAATGAAGAGATGCAACACTCCCTCACATTGGAAGATATAAAGTAGAGAAGGTTTCAATTTACGAGGATATTAAGATGAAATCAATGTGGTATAATATATTATTCAAAAAGACAATAATGAAAAGTGGTGAGTCAATTTTTTTTTTAATTTAGAAGTATCTCTATGAATTAGTTGAGTGCCCAACCTGTCTTACCTTGGATTTAAATCTTGTCAAGTTGGGGTTTAGAAAGAGGTGAGTTGAGGAGAGACTATCCCTCTAAGAATAACACTAATACAATGAATATGTCAAAGAATCTGGTGATGCACTCTAAAACTAAACATATTTATATCAAGTATCACTTCTTGAGAGACAAGGTGGCAGAGAAGGAAATAAAATTAGAATATATTAGTACTAAAGAGAAGATTGCAGACATCTTCACAAAGTCATTGCTAAAAGATACCTTTGAATATCTCAGAGGTATGCTTGGAGTTCAAGCCCCTCCTAGTCACAATTAAATGATGTAGAGATGCATCAGTCCAGAGGTTTTTAGAGCCTTATCATATTCTGGACTAGATGTAGGGATCTACTCCTCAGGGGGACTGATCATGGAAGAAAGATGTTGGAAAATAGTTGATGACTCATGGCACCCTTTGCCATTGTTGTCAAAAGGGGAGTGTTGCTATAAGAAAATCCCTACTATATGGGGATATTATATGTAGTATTTTTTGGTTACAAAATTTTGGATTGATATAACTTTGGGATAATGGATGTTCCCATATGTTGGCATCAATGCCAAAGGGGGAGATTATTGGATATTGCTAATGCATGGGGTGGTGATTGATACATTTAATATATTTAATCACTACGTTACTAAATGGGCATTCACACTGTTGTCTTTTGTCATTTGTCACTAATGTCAACATATGTTTTTGTGAAGAGAACATGCTAATTATGACAGTGTACAGACACTGTATGGATGTTTCAAAATATGCAAAGATAGATGAGAGTACATGAAGATGTGTTCTTATATCCAATATTGCATCATGTAATATTTCATATTGAGAGAGTTACACTTGTTTTGGTGAAGACTGGTTACTGACGAGCAATAATGGATGCTGACATAGTGAGTCTCTATATTTTTGTTATATTTTACAAAAGATATGGATTCGGTACATGCAAGTTTGAGGAATCAAAGACAAGCCACTAAAAGATATTTTTCGGGCTGTGCAAGGTACAAAATACTGGATGACATTAGTTGTGGCATGTGATCTATAGAAGACTTATTTGGGAGCCGACTTTAGAAGTGTAGCGTGCATTTTGTTTCACAAAATAAAAATTGATGTCGGTCCTTAATTGTTGTAATGAATCATTGTATACTTGTTTTAGTACCGTGTGTATCTTAGCAAGAGTTTATGTAAATATGAAAGCCTAATTAGCCGACCTAATCATGTAGAATATAATACGGTATATATGTAAGATGTTTTCTTTGGAAAAGATATGGTGAGAATGAATGTGATATAAAGAGGATTGTAAGAAGTTGTGAGCTTGTGTCTATTGGATGCAGAGAAGAGATATACTGGTGAATTTTATTGGAACTAATCAAGAAAAAATAGTTATTGTTAGATAATTCAAAATATTGTGTGTCTTTATATACACTTGTTACGAACAGTGAATTCTAAAGGTGGATTTAACCTTATTTGGACAGTGAGCCTGGGTAGTGAGCCCACCCTTCATTCTTGAATCATAATAGGATCTGTCCTCTAACAAGGACTATGTACTATAATGTTTCAATAAGCTCCTAACATAGCTAGATCTTCTAACAAGGATACTATATTCTCAGTACATCATTTGTGGGTGTTAATTTCCACTGGAGTTTTTACCTTTAACATGGTTTCTCTGAGACCAAAATATTGTGTTATTGTGTTGACATTTATTGTGTTCATTAGATCTGATATTGCTGCTACTCAAAGTTTAAAGTTTAATAATCTATCATACAACTGATTCACCCCCCTCTAAGTTGTATTGTGGACTGTTATTCCTAATAGGTCTTACATATTGCTAAGTTGGAGTTCAAGAAGGGGTGAGTTGAGACAAAACTAGCTCTCTACAGATTAATGTAATAAGAAAAGGAATAAGAAAAAAATAGAGTGAGTCATTCAAAAAGAAAAGTTATGAAAAATTGTGACATTCACAAATGACAAAAATGGTGAAGAGTTGTGACTCTTTCGAAGAGTAGCAATTGTAAACTCTTGACAATTGTAAAGGTTGTGACTATTTCTAAGAAAAAATATGATGAAGAGATGTAACTCTCCCCCACATTGGAAGATACAGAGGAGAGAAGGTTTCAATTTACGAGGACATTAAAATGAAATTAATGTGTGGTATAATATATTATTCAAAAAGATAACAATGAAAAGTGGTGAGTCAATTTTTTTTTTAATTCAGTGATATCTCTATGAATTAGTTTAGTATCTAACCTGTCTTACCTTGGTCTTACATATTTCTAAGTTGGAGTTCAAAAATAGGTGAGTTGAGGAGAGACTAGCCCTCTAAGGATTAATGGAAGAGAAAAAAAATAAAAAAATAAGAAAGTGACTCTTTAAAAAGAAAAAGTTATGAAATGTTGTAACACTCACAAAAGACAATAATGGTGAAGGGTTGTGACTATTTCAAAAAATGACAATTGTGAAAAATTTTCACTCTTTCTAAGAAAAGATATGGTGAATAGATGTAAGTCTTCTCTTATATTGGAAGATATAAAGAGGAGAATGTTTTATTTTAGAAAAATATTTAAATGAAATCAATGTGGGGTATAATATATTATTCACAAAAGCAAATAATGAAAAATGGTGACTCAATTCTTTTTTTAATCAATTCACAGATATCCCCATGACCCAGCTCAATGTCCAACCTATGTTACTTTGGTCTTACATATATTCAAATTGAGATTAAAAAAGGGGTGAGTTGAGGCAAGACTAGCCATCTAAGAATTAATGGAAGAAAAAAATAAAAATAAAAATTAAGAATGTGACTCTTTTAAAAGACAAAGTTATGAAAGATTGTGACACCGATAGATAATAGAAACTGTGAAGGGTTGTGATTTTTTAAAAGGATGACAATTGTGAAAGCTTGTGATGATTGCAAATGGTAGACATGATGAAGAGATGTGACACTCCCCCACATTGTAAGATACAAGGGGGATAAAGTTTCAATTTAGGACATTCAAATAAAATCAATGTGGGGTATAATATATTATTCAAAAAGGAAAAAATAAAAAGTGATTGTTCAATTTTTTTGTTAACTCATAGGTATCGTTGTGACTTGGTCTAATGCCGAACCTACCTTACCTTAGTCTTACATATTGCGAAGTTAGGGTTCAGGAAGGGGTGAGTTGAGGCAAAACTAGCCCTCTAAACATTAATGTAATAGAAAAATGATTAAGAATAAAATACGAAAGTAAGTTATTCAAAAGGAAAAAATTATGAAAGATTGTGACATTCGCAAAGGACACAAAATGGTGAAGAATTGTGACTCTTTTGAAACGTGACAATTGTAAAAGGTTGTGACTATTTATAAAAAAATATATGATGAAGAGATGTGACTCTCCCCCACATTGAAAGATACAAATGGAAGAATGTTTCAATTTATGAGGACATTAAAATGAAATCAATGTATGGTATAATATATTATTCTAAAAGACAACAATGAAAAGTGGTGAGTCAATTCTTCTTTTTTTAAACTTCAGAGGTATCTCTATGAATTAGTTTAGTGCCCAACCTACCTTACTTTGGTCTTACATCTTGCCAAATTAGGGCTCTGAAAAGGGCTAGTTGAGAAGAGACTAGCCCTTTAAGGATTGATAGAAGATAAAAAAAAATAAGAAAAAAATAAGGAGGTGAATTATTCAAATTTTTTTTTTATGAAAGGTTGTGACACTCGTAGAGGACAATATTGATGAAGAGTTGTAACTCTTTCAAAAAGTGACAATTGTAAAAATTTGTCATTCTTTCTAAGAGAAGATATGGTGAATAGATGTAACTCTTTCCTATATTGGAATATACAAAGAGGAGAATGTTTCAGTTTTAGAGGATATTTAAATGAAATTAATATGGGGTATGATATATTATTCATAAAATAAATAATAAAAATGTGGTGACTCAATTTTTTTCTTGTGTTAACTCATAGATATCCCTATGACTCAACTCAATGCCCAACCTACCTTACCTTAGTTTTACATATTGCCAAGTTGGAATTCAAGAAGGGGTGAGCTAAGACAAGACTAACCCTTTAAAAATTAATGGAAAAGGAAAAAGAATAAAAAAATTAAGAAAGCGACTCCTTCAAAAGACAAAGTTATGAAATATTATGACACTGATAAATAATAGAAACGATGAAGGGGTTGTGATTGTTTGAAAGGGTGGCGATTGTGAAAGCTTGTGACGATTGAAAATGGTAAAACAAAAAATGAAGAGATGTAACTCTCCCCCACATTGTATAAAACAAATGGGAGAAAGTTTCAATTTAGGACATTCAAGTGAAATCAATGTGGGTTATAATATATTATTAAAAAAGACAAAAATAAAAAGTGGTGATTCAAATTTTTTTGTTAACTCAGAGGTATCCTTTTGACTTGGCCCAATGCCCAACCTACCTTACCTTGGTTTCACATATAATAGAAACGGTGAATGGTTGTGATTGTTTTGAAAGGTGGTGATTATGAAAGCTTGTGACGATTGCAAATGGTAGAACAAAAATGAAGAGATGTAACTCTCCCTCACATTGTATAATACAAAAGGGAGAAGGTTTCAATTTAAAACATTCAAGTGAAATCAATGTGGGTTATAATATATTATTTAAAAAGACAAAAATAAAAAAAGTGGTGATTCAAATTTTTTTGTTAACTCAGAGGTATCCTTTTGATTTGGTCCAATGCTCAACCTACCTTACCTTGTTCTTACATATTGTCAAGTTGGGGTTCAGAAATGGATGATGAGTTGAGGCAAGACTAGCCCTCTAAGGGTTAATGTAATAGAAAAAAAAATAAGAAGAAAAATAAGGAAGTGATTCATTCAAAAGTAAAAGTGATTCACTAACAAATAATAGAAACAGTGAAAGGTTATGACTGTTTTGAAGGGTGACGATTGCAAAAGCTTGTGACGATTGCAAATGGTAGAACGAAAATGAAGAGATGTAGCTCTCCCCCACGTTGTATAATACAAATGAGAGAATGTTTCAATTTAGGACATTCAAGTGAAATCAATGTGGGTTATAATATATTATTTAAAAAATAAATAAATAAAAAAATGGTGATTCAATTTTTTTTATTAACTCAGAGGTATCCTCTTGAGTTGGCCCAATGACCAACCTACCTTATCTTGGTATTACATATTGTCAAGTTGGGGTTCAGGAAGGGATGATGAGTTGAGACAAGACTAGCCATCTAAGAGTTAATGTAATAGAAAAAAAAATAATAAGAAAAATAAAGAAGTGATTCATTCAAAAGTAAAAGTGATTCACTGACAAGTAATAGAAACGGTGAAGGCTTGTGATGATTGTAAATGGTAGAACAAAAATGAAGAGATGTAACTCTCTCCCACATTATATAATAAAAATGGGAGAATGTTTCAATTTAGGACATTCAAGTGAAATCAATGTGGGTTATAATATATTATTTAAAAAGACAAAAATAAAAAGTGGTGATTCAAATTTTTTTTGTTAACTTAGAGGTATCCTCTTGATTTGGCCCAATGCCCAACCTACCTTACCTTGGTCTTACATATTGCCAAGTTGGGGTTCAGGAATGGATGATGAGTTGAGGCAAGACTAGCCCTCTAAAAGTTAATGCAATAGAAAAAAATAAGGAAGTGATTTATTCAAAAGTAAAAGTGATTCACTAACAAATAATAGAAACAGTGAAGGGTTGTGACTGTTTTGAAAGGTGACGATTGTGAAAACTTGTGACGATTGCAAATTGTAGAACGAAAATGAAGAGATGTAACTCTCCCCCACATTGTATAATACAAAAAGGAGAACATTTAGATTTAAGAAATTTAAGTGAAATCGATGTGGGTTATAATATATTATTTAAAAAGACAAAAATAAAAAAGTGGTGATTCAATTTTTTTTGTTAACTCAGAGGTATCCTTGATTTGACCCAATGCTCAACCTACTTTACCTTGGTCTTACATATTGCCAAGTTGGGGTTTAGGAATGGATGATGAGTTGAGGTGAGACTAGTCCTCTAAGGGTTAATGTAATAGAAAAAAGAATAAGAAGAAAAATAAGGAAGTGATTCATTCAAAAGTAAAAGTGATTCACTGACAAATAATAGAAACGGTGAACGGTTGTGACTGTTTTGAAGGGTGACGATTGTGAAAGCTTGTGACAATTGTAAATGGTAGAACGAAAATAAAGATATGTAACTCTCCCCCACATTGTATAATACAAAGGTGAGAAGGTTTCAATTTAGAACATTCAAGTGAAATCAATGTGGGTTAAAATATATTATTTAAAAAGACAAAAATAAAAAGTGGTGATTCAATTTTTTTTGTTAACTCAGACGTATCATCTTGATTTGGTCCAATGCCCAACCTACCTTACCTTAGTCTTACATATTGCCAAGTTGGGGTTGAGGAATGGATGTGGAGTTGAGACAAGACTAGCCATCTAAGAGTTATATAATAGAAAAAAGAATAAGAAGAAAAATAAGCGATTCACTGAAAAATAATAGAAACGGTGAATGATTGCGGCTGTTTTGAAGGGTGACAATTGTGAAAACTTGTGACAATTGCAAATAGTAGAACGAAAATGAAGAGATGTAACTCTTCCCCATATTGTATAATACAAAGGGGAGAAGGTTTCAATTTAAGACATTCAAGTGAAATCAATGTGGGTTATAATATATTATTTAAAAAGACAAAAATAAAAAGTGGTGATTCAAATTTTTTTGTTAACTTAGAGGTATCCTCTTGATTTGGCTCAATGCCCAACCTACCTTACCTTGGTCTTACATATTGCCAAGTTGGGGTTCAGAAATGGATGATGAGTTGAGACAAGATTAGCCTTCTAAGAGTTAATGTAATAGAAAAAAGAATAAGAAGAAAAATAATGAAGTGATTTATTCAAAAGTAAAAGTGATTCACTAACAAATAATAGAAACAGTGAAGGGTTGTGACTGTTTTGAAGGGTGATGATTGTGAAAGCTTGTGACGATTGCAAATGGTAGAACAAAAATGAAGAGATGTAACTCTTCCCCACATTGTATAATACAAAAGGGAAAAGGTTTCAATTTAGGACATTCAAGTGAAATTAATGTGGGTTATAATATATTATCTAAAAAGATAAAAATAAAAAGTGGTGATTCAAATTTTTTTGTTAACTCAGAGGTATCCTCTTGATTTGGCTCAATGCCCAACCTACCTTACCTTGGTCTTACATATTGCCAAGTTGGGGTTCAGGAATGGATGATGAGTTAAGGCAAGATTAGCCCTCTAAGGGTTAATGTCATAGAAAAAAGAATAAGAAGACAAATAAGGAAGTGATTCATTCAAAAGTAAAAGTGATTCACTGACAAATAATAGAAATGGTGAAGGGTTGTGACTATTTTGAAGGGTGATGATTGTGAAAACTTGTGACGATTACAAATGGTAGAATGAAAATGAAGAGATGTAACTCTCCCCCACAGTGTATAATACAAATGGGAGAAGGTTTCAATTTAGGACATTCAAGTGAAATCAATGTGGGTTATAATATATTATTTAAAAAGTCAAAAATAAAAAGTGGTGATTCAAATTTTTTTGTTAACTCAGAGGCATCCTCTTGATTTGGCCCAATGCCCAACCTACCTTACCTTGATCTTACATATTGCCAAGTTGAGGTTCAGGAATGGATGATGAATTGAGGGAAGACTAGCCCTCTAAGGGTTAATGTAATAGAAAAATGAATAAGAAGAAAAATAAAGAAGTGATTCATTTAAAAGTAAAAATTATGAAAGGTTGTGAGATTCGCAAATGACAAAAATGGTGAAGAGTTGTGACTTTTTCTAAAAGTAGAAATTGTGTAAGGTTGTGACTCTTTCTAAGAAAATATATCATGAAGAGATGTGACTCTCCGCACATTAGAAGATACAAAGGGGAGAAGGTTTCAATTTACGAGAATATTAAAATGAACTCAATGTGTGGTATAATATATTATAAAAAAGATAACAATGAAAAGTGGTAAGTCAATTTTTTTTTAATTCAGAAGTATCTCTATGAATTAGCTCAGTGCCCAACCTTGATCTTACATCGTGCTATGTTGGGGTTCAAAAAGGGGTGAGTTGAGAAGAGACTAGCCCTCTAAGGATTAATGACAGACATTGGTCTTACATCTTGCCAAGTTGGGGTTCAGAAAGGGGTGAGTTGAGAAGAGACTAGCCCTCTGAGGATTAATTGAATAGAAAAAAGATAAAAAATAAATAAGGAAGTGACTTTTTCAAAATGAAAAGTTATGAAAGGTTGTAACACTCACAAAACACTATAATGGTGAAAGGTTGTGACTATTTCAAAAAATGGCGATTGTAAAAAGTTGTCACTCTTTTTAAGAGAAGATATGGTGAAAAGATATAACTCTTCCCCACATTGAAAAATATGAAGAAGAAAATGTTTAATTTATGAGGATATTCAAATAAAATCAATGTAGGGTATAATATATTATTTACAAAGGAAATAATGAAAAATAGTGACTCAGTTTTTTTTTTTGTTAACTCACAGATATCCATATGATTTTGCTCAATACCCAACCTACCTTATTTTGGGATTACATATTATCAAGTTGGGGTTCAAGAAGGGGTGAGTTGAGGTAAGACTAGCCTTATAAGAATTAATGGAAGATAAAAAAAAGAACAAAAGAATATTAAGAAAGTAACTCCTTCAAAAGACAAAGTTATGAAAAGTTGTGACACTAAAAAATAATAGAAATAGTGAAAGGTTGTGACTCTTTTGAAGGGTGGCAATTTTGAAAGCTTTTGACAATTGAAAATGGTAGACATGATGAAGAGATGTGACTCTCCCCCACATTGGAAGATATAAAGAGGATAAAGTTTCAATTTAGGACATTCAAATGAAATTAATGTGGGGTATCATATATTATTAAAAATGCAAAAATAAAAAATGACGATTCATTTTTTTTAACTCAGAGGTATCCTTGTGACTTGGCCCAATGTCTAACCTACCTTACCTTGGTCTTACATATTGCCAAGTTGGGGTTCAAAAATGGGTGAGTTGAAGCAAGACTAGCCATCTAATAATTAATGTAATAGAAAAAAGAACAAGAATAAAATAAAAAAGCGTGTCATTTAAAAGGAAAAAGTTATGAAAAGTTGTGACATTCGCAAATAACAAAAATTGTAAAGAGTTGTGACTCTTTCGAAAGAGTGGAAATTGTGAAAGGTTGTGACTCTTTTTAAGAAAATATATAAAAAGATGTGACTCTCCTTCACATTGGAAGATACAAAGGGGAGAAGGTTTCAATTTACGAGGACATTGAAATGAAATCAATGAGTGGTATAATATATTATTAAAAAATACAACGATGAAAAGTGGTGAGTCAATTCTTTTTTTTTTTTAATTCAGATGTATCTTTATGAATTAGCTCAGTGCCCAACCAATCTTACTTTGGTCTTAATTCTTACCAAGTTGGGGTTTAGAAAAGGGTGAGTTGAGGAGAGACTAGCCCTCTAAGGATTAATGAAAGAGAAAAAGGAATAAGAAATAAATAAGAAGTGAATCCTTAAAAAAGAAAAGTTGTGAAAGGTTGTGACACTCACAAAGGACAATAATGGCGAAGGGTTCTAACTCTTTAAAAAAGTGGTAATTGTGAAAAGTTGTCACTCTTTCTAAGAGAAGATATGGTGAAGAGATGTAACTCTTCCCCACATTGGAAGATACAAAGAGGAGAATGTTCATTTTAGGAAGACATTAAAAAAAATCAATGTAAGGTATAATATATTATTCACAAAAGTAAATAATAAAAAGTGATGACTCAATTGTTTTTTTTGTTAACTCACAAATGTCCCTATGACTCAACTCAATGCCCAACCTACCTTACCTTGGTCTTACGTATTGACAAGTTGAGCTTCAACAAGGGGTGAGATGAGACAAGATTATCTATCTATGAATTAATAGAAGAGAAAAAATAATTAAAAAAATTAAGGAAGCGACTCCTTCAAATGACAAAGTTATGAAATATTGTGACACTGATAAATAATAGAAACAGTGAGGGATTGTGACTCTTTTGAAGGGTGGCGATTGTGAAAGCTCGTGACAATTGCAAATGGTAGACATGATGAAGAGATGTGACTCTACCCTATTGTAGTTTCCTCAAACTCTTACATTGGTCATCCATTATGTTAATGAGCTCTAACCATAGGAGGGAAGATAAGCATGATGTTTAGGGAACCTTGGAAATGATATTGAAATGTTTGGTGCATTACTTTAATGGGATCATGATGAGTTAATTCTCAAATGTGGGCATAATATTTTTTATATTAGAGTAGAGCAACAAAATCTTGATGGATATTTTCACATTGGAAACTTAGCCAACTACATTCAAAGGCTCTATCAACTTGCATCCAAGAGGGTTAAGGGGGTAGTAGAGGTAGTACTTGCAATCATGGTGCAACATAGAGCTTTCAACAGGTGTTCATTCTGGTCTCAATAATTGGCTTACGATCTTGGTACTTTCTTTCAAAGGACAACCAATTTTAATGGTAGATTTCTTAGGGGAACCAATCTTTGGATCAAGAGGGTTTTAATGTCCCCAAGTTTTCAAAAGTGACTTAATTAAATTAATTAATTAAGTTTCCCAAAAATTAATTTTATATCCTAAGGATGACTTCAATTAATTAATTTACTTGTAAAACACATTGGAAATAATAAATTAATAAAGCAAGTCTATTTATTTAACCTAACCTTCTAGATGTTTCTTGGAGATCTTTGTAAGGCGGTTGGTTGGGTGAAGTAAATCATCATCAAATATTTGGAATTTCATTGTTACTTTTGTTGAAGGCATGCTAGTTGAAGGAGTGTGCAGTTCTAGTGGTGAGACTATCTACCCTACTCTCTGGTTGGAAATACCATTTTAGATATTCCACTTTGTACCTATTAGAGATTATACAAATTTGTGAAGTATTCATTCGAAGAAAAATTTGTAGAAATAAGATATTCACAGGTTTGTGGTCATTTATATTTTAAGATTCTTGACTTGGTAAAATATAAGTTTATTTTTATAATATTATTTTCGTCGGTCTTTGTTGTTCATGTTATCTTTGGATAATTTTATATATATTGTATGCTTTATATGTTGTGATTTACTTGATATGATTTCTATTATTATTGAGACTTAATGTGCAAAGATAGGAAAATATTGTGCAGTAGCTCAATATATCATCATGGGCTGAATTAATATTTATATAGTTGGAAGATAAACATATTGATGGTGTGATATTACCTAACAGATTTAATATGACTGAGAAATATATTAAGCCAATGGTTAGTTGAGAATGTTGGGCGTAGTATTTTGTGTTGGATCCAACATCCACAAACCAAAGGTTATAACCAAGATTAAGGGACGACATCAAATATTCATGTTTCTGACATTAGAAAGCAAAAATTCAAAGATAAATATTTGTATCGGCTTTAATTAAGTATGGGAAAGATAAAATTGTGATTTCTTTATCAATATGACTGTAGTATTGGGTGAAGATGTTTCTTGGTCGTATCTCAATATTGGCGTGAACATTCATGTGTCATGAGCTCCTATTGAAAAAGGAAAGGAAAGGAAAGGAAAGGAAAGGAAAGGAATGGTCCTTTTATAGTCCACGACACCAGCCATATGTTTTTGGGTTTACATATGGTGATAGTGATATGGGATCACCTCGTACTCCTTGCGGGAGGCACCTAACTACACTACAAACGAGGCATACATACCCTACCCATTTGTGGGATTTGAACTTGTGACCTCTCTTTCAAGAGTACAAGTTCTCCACCACTAGGCCAACTCAAGTTGTACATTAAGGGGTCGACTTGCATATTTTATGGTAACCAATATAATAGTGTATAATTAGTGCAGATTCAATAATATTGATATTTTGGCTTTGGCTATGATGGATATTCTCACTATGTGTAATTTACTAGCTTAAGCCCTTGAAGAAATCCCTGCCAAGGCATAAAGAGTCCCTTTGTAATGCAGGAAATTGAGCATTTTCTTGGTGTCTACTACCATATAGTGACTTCATTCTTGTCGTTAATGGGAGGAGGTTGATTATTCTATCACTCTAATGTTTGGAGATAAATATTTATAATGTTTGTGCAAAATTCGTATTCGTGGTTTGATATTGGTAACATTGAATCTCATCTCAGCGAGTATAACAAAATAGAATATGGTTATGGATTGCTTTGATATCAGCGGGTAACTTATTGCCACAAGATACTTAAAATTGGCATGAATGTTGGGTGGACTTTTCTTGTGTTGCTAGATGTGGCAGACAAGGGCTTTTATAGATTCTTCTTCAACCAAACAAAACTATACAAATATTCTTCATGGCCAACTGAGTGCATCTCCATATGCAATCAATTATATAGTTAGATTGTAGTGCAAGTGGTGGAAGGGTCAATATTTTTTGAATCTTTGGTGTTGAGTGAACTCATATACTAAGGAAAAGACATTCATATGACCTATAGTAAGGGATCTATAAGCATATAAGTTCTAATTGTGAACAACACCATTCAAGGAGTCCGAGATGAACTACAATCAACAACTCATGTTTGGAAAAGGGCAGAATTAGAGGAGATTGTGGTTGCCACCATACCTTTCCAAGTGTTGATACAATTTCAGAGGGATAGAGAAATATTTTCTCTTGTTATTCTATTAACTAATTAAGGAATGGTTTTTGTCTCAACATGAATGTGCGGAAGGATATAATTATTATCATTTAGTCAATGTTTATTTTTTAAGCATCAAGTCAATCCATTTCCCATGCATCGTTGAAATGAAACATTTTAAACTATCAATTAAGCCACTTTGAAAACATCACTCAAGGAAAATATTGGAAAATTATTGGTTCAAATCAGTCAGGGATATCACAGTCTTTTAGAATACAATAAAATATGACATACTCAAATTTATTTCATAACCTGATACTCATAAATACAATAAATTTAAGAGCATACCACCCACCTCCTATATTCATTAAGTCATTTTCTATTCTCTATTATTGTCCTAACAACAATACGCCAACAAGAAAGTCAAGTTATACACTCCTATGATATCTCTCTCTTGTCTGAGACCTTGATACAACATCAAATCCAAAGTTGTCTTTGAAGTGTATTGCTTCCAACATTGGTAAACATATCTAGGGCATTGCACCTCATCTTGCATCCACAAAAGGGTCAACAAGAAACCAAAAAAAGAATATAATTTGAGAAGTTAAACAATTTGAACTACTATGCTCAGTTTTATAGAATCTATCAAACAAGAGAATGATTTAGCAATAATAATAACTACAATGATGGCATTACTAGCATTAATCCATAAATATATTCCATTGCAAGACGTTTATGACCAAGCATACATATGACAACTACCAAGGTAATAACTCCCTAATATTAATGCCCATAGACAAAATAAGATATCATGAAGCTCGCCATATGAGATTTGTCCATCATAAATGTTGATAAACTGTACAAACTCTAATGCACACTAATAACAAGGTGCAAGATGGAGTTTTTAAAATAATCTTTAATGATTATTAACTATCTCTAGCTTGTTGATTATATCTAAAAGTGTAAGAAAGACTACCTTGATATTATCCTCCCTTAGAATATGGAGAAACTGCATTCAGAAAAATGAAGAGAAACTCATTTTAATTGCAATAGTATAGCAATTAATTATGAGTTTATAAGCTCATTATGGTAAGTAATCCCTAAAGAAATATATGGGTTATCACATATAACACTCTTCTTTTACAAGAGAGAGTATATTTACATGTATTAAAAGAGAAGCTATTTATGTAACATTCATCACTTTTATTAAAAAGGAGAAACATGTTCATATGACATTTTCCTTTTAAAACTTGTGATGCCTTGTAGCCACAAACAAACTTGTTTCTCTTCCACATGCAGTTTTTGTAATGACAAAAGGAATAAGGAGAGAAACTAGCTTTGTGGGGAACTCATCACATTCCTACAACAATGCGGGATACATATTTCTCAAGTAAAAGCTAAATATAAAGGAAGGAGACAGTTGGCTACACCTATGCAAGTAGATGTTCAAAATAAATGATCATAAGCTCAAAAGCATTGAATATAGACCATATATGATCTTGCAGGCTATTTAACAAGGTTCTATAGTAGATACTAAGGTCCAAAGAGACTTCATAAATGCAATTCTAAAGATGTACAATATAGAGGTCACAATTATCCATCATAAGTGGAACAAATTTTCCACACTTGACAACTATGTAGAAAAGACAAAGTTACATAGGGAGACTATGGCATAGAATGATGCACGACTATGATTGTCTATTAGAACCCAATTTGAATCAAAAGACCATACTACAACATTGAATATAAGAATTGTATAAGTTATTCTTTTAAAGTTTAAACCCATGTTTTCCTGCTCTAGTAAACCATAAAACATGAAAAAAAAACAATATCCTTCCATTCCCTATAAACACAAAGAGCAACATTTCTAGTAATATATGTAACAAACCATCAACCAAATCTATGCTTAAGAAAAAAAGGTCAGAAATAATACCTTCATCAAATTCTCAATAATCAACATGTTGTTCATAGCAATCAAGAGCACAACACGAAGATTCAATAATCTTGCACGACTCTACAATGTCAAGAAAATAACAACAATAAGGTGTAGAAAATAAAAAATATGGAAGTTCATAAATATAGAATTCAATGAAGTTAAATCAAGATAAAAATATTAGATCATATGCCACATTTGGATGAACTTGCATGCACCTTGTCATTAGACACTAATAGGAACACCATAAAACTAAATCTATGGTCTCAAAGTTATGTTCTCATCATGCACCCACAACCTAATCCATAAGTTGGTATTTTAGAGGTTAAATGAAATCGTCTATCCAAAATATCAGTTTAAACATGTTAGAGATTAAAAAAATAGGTGTCTAATTAATGTAGAAGGAATATCACAACATGGAGTTGAAAGCATGGAAAACTACAAATTATATGTTCTTGTAGTTCTAGCGTTATGATTTTAGTATCATAATGGCTAGAGATAGTACAAAGTTTCACTGAGAATCTAAAATAAATGTTCAAGAACACTCTAAATTGGGTGAATGAAGAAAATTCTCAAAATTCAAACCACTTCAAGTTGTGGCAATATTCAGGCATCAAGAACTATAGGCAATTGACTATAACTGATGATTAATGGAGTAACAAAACATTTTGATAAACTTGTCATATTTAACTTTTTAAGAGGTGGAAATTGATCAGGGAATCAAATATTTGTAGCATTTATTGTATAAGATTATCAAAAGGGTAGGATCCAATTGGATATGCTAAACCATACGTCATCAATCTCTTTTGTTTAGATATAGTATCTCACATATGACACATAGTTGAATGTTATATTCTTCATTATCTTTTACTTTGATCATCTGAAGGATGAATTTCTTCTCCAATAGTTCACCCTCCATGCATCAAGCTAAATGCATGTTTTCAAGAACCCTTTATAGAAGACTAAAGAATGACCTCGATAGAAGCAACATATGAAGGATGAAGAACATCAAAATGACAAAATACTAGGAACATTAAATAAAAAATTTCTAAGTTGTTGGTTCAGGTATAGGTCTGAGTATGAGAACCCAGTATGTGGGTACATGCAATTTTTTGGGGGGCTTTGAATAGGTTCGGGTATGTGTGTGTGTGTGTGTGTGTGTGTATACATAAAAATAAAGAAATATACAGATTATACATCCATCTAGCATAGCTACCCATACCAGTGTTATCAAAATTTCTCTCCCTATTGTACGACTATCTAGCCTTTTCTACTTGTACTGATGTGATCAAAGTCAACCTATCATATGACTATAGAGCCTTTGCTACTCATATCAACGCAATCAAAGCCACCTTATCATATAAATATCTAGCCTTTACTACTCTTATCAGTGCAATTAACTGTAATGTCCCCAAATTGGGAAACCCTAATTTGTACCCTATTTTCTTAGATTGCAAGGGACTTCTTTGTATCTAATCCTTTAATTTTCTACTATCCTTTGTATCAATAAATGGTTATGCCAAATATTTGGTAAATCAACCACTAAGTTTTTTGATAAATTTAATTGATTAATTACTCCTTAAGAGAGAGATGATGATGTTACCAATAAAAGAGAGAGAGAGAGATGACGATGTTTTATAACATGAATACTTCAACGAATGGATATATATAAAACTATTTATTCTAAATCTCCAAATTTATAATATTATGGGAATGGCACTTTGGATTGTTGAGCTAATAACCTCTATAGAAGTTTTATTATAGTTGTGACTCTATATGAATCTTATTATAAATGTATAGTTTACAAGATGTAATAATCATTGCTTTTGATCATAAATTTGATTCTTGTAATGATCCAATAATGTTTCCCTTTCTTAATGCTAGTTCTGGATCATCATATGATCTTCTTCCAATCAATGATGATTGCTATTACTAGTCTTATTTACTTCTGCTACTAATATCTCTACTAAATGTATGTTTTCTTTGTTGTGGTGCTCTAATGTTTTCTATCTTTCTCTTTCTTTTCTCCTATTTGATGATTGATAATTCTCCCTTCATCCCAGTTAATACCTTTTTTAGACTGCCTCCCCTCTCAAGGAAAGTTATTTATTTCTTATATGTGGCAGCTTGAAATAGTGTCTCTACTTTCCAACGCTCACCCCTCCATTCGGGTCACATCTCTCAGGTTGCATCCATATTCACATTTGCTTACCCTCAGTCTCTGATTTATAATTAACTTTAGTTTACTTAATCACTCTTCCTATGGAATGAGTGGTGTCAACAACTCATCTTGATTTTAGAGGCATTGTACATTATGCAAAATCAATATTTTAGTTTTAATCCTTCATTATTATTAGTAATATTGATTGATATATATATCAATGGAATCACTTATATTAATAATTGATTAACAAATTATTTATTAAGGTTATTAGTTTTTATTTTATTTAATTATTTAATTATTATATTTATGATTTATTTGTATTATTTTTTTATTTGTTTCAATATTATTTTCTATTTATAATATAATATAAATACAATATTTATCTATTTTTTTATGTTAATATTATTATTTATTAATTTTAAGTTCTCTTTCACTATTATTCTTTATTTAATAAAATTCAATTATTTAACTATTATTTATTATTAAATCCTATTTCAAAATGGGGACATCACAATTAGGGTCTTAAATGGTGGACATGCCATCAATGTTTCTCTATCATATTACTATCTAGCCTTTGCTACTCATATCATTGAAAAAAAAACCATATCGTATGGCTATCTAGCATAACACAATTTTCTATCCATAATGGCATACCATCAGTGATCACTATCTTATCATTATCTATTTCATATAGAATGCTTATTTGCAACTTGCATATTGGATGTGATCTTGCAAATATCATTTCTTTTTCGTAGGAACTATGCAATTTGGGAACATTAATGCAAAGTGTTGGGTGCATTAAGGCCTTATTACATGTTAACCCAAATTTTTATTTTTATTCGTCTTCATGTGCGCTTTTTCAAACTTGAAGACCTCAATCCTAATGAAATAGTTCTATGTAGTCATATATCAAAAGTCTTTCAGCTCTTATGGGTTTTGACACTAAATGATTGGATCTCCTCATCTCTATTTGCTTTTCTTGATGTTGTGGATATCATGTGTCACCTATTGTAGGGTGACATTCCATGGAAACATGTAGCTAGGTTGACATGCCACAATGCCTCTTTTCTCCTTAGAATGCATCATGCTCCCCTCTGTGCAACACATTCCATTATCAAGGGGGCTATTATATCTTGTCATATGTATCACAAGTTTTTTTGAAAATTTATGAAATTCTAATCTTTTGTATCTACCTTTATGGGGGCCAATTCAGATATTTATAATCTTTCACCCTATCGTATGGTCATCTAGTTTGGCTACTCATACATGCGTACCATCTAGCATTGTCGCCCATACTAGCACTATCAAAATTTCTCGCCCTATCATACGATTACTTAGCCTTTCCTACTCGTACCAACATGATAAAATTTACCTTGTCATATGACCATCTAGCCTTGCTACTCGTATTGATGCAATCAAAGTTGCATTATCATACAAATATCTAGCATTTGTTACTCATATCGACACAATCAAAGTCACCCTATTATACGACTATCTATCCTTTGCTACTCATATCATTGAAATCAATATTGCCTTATCATATCGCTATTTAGCATAACCCAATTTTCTACCCATACCAGCGCACTATTAGTGATCACTATCTTATCATTATCTCTTTCATCTAGCATGCTTGTCTACAAATTGCATGATAGATGATCTTGTGAATATCATGTATTTTCCCTAGGGGCAAATCCATGTGGAGAAAATATAAAATATACCTGGTGTAATTATTCATTGCATAAAACCTCTAACTTAGCCAAAAATCCAAATTTAACGCAAGCCTCCACATCATTCCATTTGCCTTGCCACCTTCCCTATTCAAATTCTTGACCTCACAGATTGTTTGGCTCATGTCATGTGTGTGCTGCAAATACGTCCACATAACACACACTAGTCCCACAAATCTACAAACATGAAAGTGTTGTTTTGTAGTGTAACACCTCTTTCCTCAACCCATTGACATCGGAAATCATTTGGCCTCCTTAAAACTTCAAGAATTGGCTTCATTAGTCTCTTCTTTTATTTTGGGCTCTCTTCTTGGTGATTCAAACTTCTTCTTGGCTCTTGGAAATATTCTCCATCATTTTTGGATGCCTTCATAGCTCTTGAGCACTCTCACATTGGGATTCCACCACCTTCATCACTCACCAGCTCAACCTTACCTTCATCCCATCAAGAATTGGATTTTTTGGTTTAAAAGAGGAGATCTCTCACACTCACCTCATCTCATTTTGTTTAGTATATCATAGTATCTTGATCATTTCCTATTTATCTATTGTCATTTATCATTTGTTGATTATCCATAATTTATTTGTCTATCTTGGCTATCTGTGGACGTGGAAACACCAAAGTAGGGGTCTAACTATGCAAGACCTCTTAATTAGACACCCCTAACATTTTTCATTTTTCTCATATGTAGGTTTCAAAGGAGGAAGGAGCAAGAGATCTATGGATTCTTCTACCTCCAGGTTGTAAGCTATCTCTCTCCCTCTTGTGTTCTTTTGTGTCTAGAATAGTTTCGCATAGTTCATTCATACTTTCTCTTTCTCACAGTTACTCTAGATTTAGTTTATGTTGGGTTATTTATTAGTCTTGCACCTTTTTGTCTCGGTCTCTATGCCTTGTCTATGCGAGATGCATGCAGTTGAGCGGGTGTCCTGCATCTACATTGTAGTCCTAGACTCCCATAGGCATTTGGGATAGTGAGCTCACGAAGCCAACTAGTTGGCCTTAACAATATACTTTCTTGATTTCAGTAATCAAAATATTTATATCTACCAGTATCATAATGTTATTTCAATTTCTTTAATTTACTTTGCGCTGATTTAAGTTTCAAGTTCTAGTAAATCAATTGATCCTCTTGATCACCCTAGCTCACTAGAGCACTAGCTTAGTGAGGTGGTGCAAGGGCCGATTCATCCCTTGAGATTTTATCAATCTCAAGGGAGGCGAATTCCCTTGTCCACACTATTGTATGAGCAAGTAGGTGGGTTCTATTGGCCTCTAACCTAGTAGTTGATTACCTTAATTTGACAGACAAATTTGTTAGTTAATTGCTTAGTTACTACCAACATTTGAGGGATATATTACCTTTGATTGAGGTGTGTTAGGAAAGGACCGCTTGAATTATATTGTGAGCTAGGAAGAGAAGGGATACACTTAAAATATGAGAAAAATAAACCTTTCCTATTTACGACTAGACACCATGTTTTAATTTATTTTTAAAATTAGTTGAATAGAATAATTTTAGGTTTTTGTATTGGTTGTAACTAGTAATTGTTTGTCTTAGAGTTATTTTTTTATATTATTGCTAGAGGCTTTTACATGCACCATCTCGATTATAACTATCATTTTCACAATGATTAAACATGGAGACCATTTCTCCAAGCCTCGGCGAGGGGTAATAAATGATTGATACCATGCTTGACCAAACGAAGATCATTACCAAAAAATGAGTCCACCTTGCAATTCTATATTGAACATATTCGACATATCATTAAATAGAAGTAGGAGAAGTTCAACACTCTCTTGCACATTTTATCATATGCATTGAACCTAAGATAGTATGTGAAAACATTTTTCACAAACTTGGACTCAGAGAGTACTAAGAAAGTTCAAAAATCTTCACTTGGCAAAAACTCGACAACTAAAAAAGTACTGAGATTTCTTTAAAAAATACTTCTTTTTACAAAGTTCTACAAAATGGAACAAATGAGTCTAAAGAACCACGTGGACGTGTTTTCTATATAATTGACTATTGAATACACATGGATAACAAATTGGCCTCATCGTGCAAAGTCGGATAGTGGATACAATAGCTAGTTGCTACGTAATAAATATTATCAATTTATAATGATTGTCTTTGAAAATCATCATCATAAATCTCAAATCTAGGCAAGTAAAACATTACATTTTTTTACAATTTCCTCTTCCCCAACCTATTGAACAATTGACATGAAGTGGGTGTTTTTATATTTTTAAGTTAACTCATTTTAATGCATTTCTAAATTAATCAACCCTACAATGATTTCTATTTTATATTATGATTCTTGACACACACTATGAATAATGCAACAAATTCAAATACTGCATACAAAGTAAAAAGACAAAATTGAAACTTAAGTAAAAAAATCACTGAAATTTTTATCGTGTTTAACAAGGGTGAAATGTAGGGTTTATAGAGAAATATCTACCTAAAATTCACATTTCACTTGCATTTTAAGCACATCACAACACATCATGGATTTCCATGCATGTTTCACACGTTTTGACCCATTGTTTTGTTTTTTAGTCTATGTCACATTTTCTTGCAAGTTTAGAAAGTTGCACAACAAATTTCTATGGGTAAAAAGGTATTTTTTTGTCTATAGGCTTTGGCAAGGCGAGTTAACTCAATAGTTGCTCGCATGGTTTTGAAGCCTACAAGTATTTAGCAACTCGGTGAGCACTCGCCAGGTTTTCCTACTATGTGTACAAAGACCTACTAAAGTTATCTCTATAGTAGATATTAAGGTCCAAAGAGACTTCATAAATGCAATTCTAAAGATGTTCAATATATAGGTCACAATTGTCCATCATAAGTGGAACAAATTTTCCACACTTGACAACTATGTAGAATAGACAAAGTTACACAAGCAGACTATGGCATAGAATGATGCACGACTATGGTTGTCTATGTACGTACTTCATTCATCGTCAACACAATTAGCCACTCACCTCTATGTCTTCGTATTAAAATAGAATTTAATAATAAAAAATAAAATTAATTAATAAATTTTTTTTTATATATAATGTATAATACAATATTAATAAGAAAATTTATAATGTATATTACAATATTATATTTATGAATCAATATAATAATATTATCTATTATTAATATAATAATATAAAAAAATTAAATTTAATATATTATAATAAAAATAAATAATAATATTATTATAATATAAAATAAACAATTGATACTAATAAATAAATATATTGAAGGATACATTGCAGCTGCTGGTAAATTCAAGCATTACAAAGATACTTGTTTTGGGCATTGATAATATTGGATATCCTCAACTAATTTCCCCTTAGCAGACGATCGGTTGTGTTGTTGCCGTGTAAGAATTTATAAGTGAGCTCTGTAGAGTAACACCTTAGCAGACACCCAGTTGTACCAGGTCCTATGATTGACAAAACATCCCCTACCCTATTACATGGAAATTTCTGCACATAGGTTTCAAAGATTTCAATTCTAGAATGCACTTAGGTTTTGAAGATTTCAATTCTAGAAAGAGAAAGAGAGACACTTTGTTAGAGATTGTAAATTGGGATCCAAGGAAAAGTGAAGAATCAGTTGCTGTCACAGCATAATTGAATGTGGATGCATACACAAGGCACACACACTGTAATGATTGCAAGATACACACAACACAGCTGCGTTGAAAAGGCCTTAGAAACTTTTAAGCAAATGCAATTGGCGGGCATAAAGCCAGACTTCACAAACTTTGCCAACATCCTCCCAACCTGTGCCAAAATGGGAGCTTTAGAACAGGGGTTCCAAAGCATAATAGAAAATGGAATTTCACCAGATGTTGTAGTTAATAAGCGTCCCATGGGTTTGAAGGGGTGGGTGCTTTGTAAACCATTTGAAAAACTTGGAATTCTAGCAGGGGGTTATGAAGAGGTGGGTGTTTTTAGAATCATTTGAAAAGCCTGGAAATCTAGCAAAATGTATTCACGAGATAAAGTATTTGGACTCTGTTGTGTGATTATATCATACAAAGTGATGACAGTCATTTAAAGCCCCGTGGACACTTATCTTTTTGAGGGATTTGCACCTGTAGGTAGTTCTTCATGCTTTGAATGCAGGCTGAGAAATTGCAGCCATTGTGTGGGTCTCTGGCCTCCATGGGTTCTAAATGGTGATAGAATTGAATTGTTGGGCTAAATTTAAACAAAACTCCGTATTGAAAAATTGATTTGAATAATGGGTATACTGAATTTAATAAAAGATAAAAGCCCAATTGCGAAAAATCAAAACTGTAAATAAATCTATGTTGATCAATTTTAGGATATTCATATTATGGGACATTGAGAGGTCTTACAATTCAGGTTATGTGACATTAGTTAGAACAAGTCTTTTTGTTTTCAGCTTCTCCCTTAAGAAAAATGAGGCTTCTTTCTTCAAATGAGAAAGATGCAGACTACCCCTTGTAGATTTGATCCTAAACTACTCTCTCTTACTACTCATAGATATGGTTTAGCCTTTTAGGTATAGAAATGAGCAATATGTAGGGCAACAGACATACAAGCTCAAACAAATATCATTTTATTCACTTGTTCATGGCGGGTAACACAATGATCTTAAGATAACACAAACTCTTATATGCAGAGAATTGAATTTTTTGATTGATTATATCCAGAAAATATGAAATCCTGTTTGCCACAATATGTTGTTTCTTCTCTCCAGCAAAAAATAGGCAATTGACAACTAAAGCATGTGTTCAAAAGGCACATCTATATAGAAATTTGACAAAACTGAAACATTACCATCTCTCTCAGTCATGCAAAAATAGATAATGAGATGAACATAGATGCCAAATTGGTAGGTTTTATAATAATCAATTAACTATATATATATTAGTGTATTTATAATTAAGAGATATTTTTCACAGCAAGTCAAACTGAGATTTTGCTCACAAAATAATAAGAAGTAAGAGAGAAACAATTTTAAAAAATTAGGTGTTTTCATTTTTTTAGACATGAAGTGTTTGAAAGTTTCAAAGCAAAGCAATCCATTTTTTATTTTTTTGACTTGTAGGCAAGAAGCCAAGCTTGTCAATATGTATCCATTTCCACTTTCTAAGATAGGAAAAACATTAAGATGAGATGTGTGCTTGTCTACCCTTAAAGACAAACACAAGATCTAAAATTCAGGCCATATTGTTAGCTGTTGGTGCTGATAAGAAAACCAAAGACCACAGTTTCTTGGGATGGATTATCTCCTTTACTACAAATTGCCTTCATCAGCATTCCCAACATAATTTATATAAACAAAACAGTTGATGAATGCATTGCATTTGCCTCTTTTAAAAACTCTTTATTTGAGTGAGATCTTTTAGTTTATAATCTTAAATATATTATTTATAAAGTTAATGTGATGATAGTCTTTCCAACAAATGGATGATGAGACGATGGACAATCTCAAAGACAAAAGAATGTAGGGCATAGAAAAAATGTTACAAAACTATACAATAGCAAAAACTTTCCCCCTACAGCTGCTACTTCAATCTATTCATACTGGAGGAAATGTGGAAGATGTGCAATTCCAAATGTGGAAGACATGCACTAAAAATATATGCTCATATATAATAGTCTTACACCTTAATTAATTTTCTGGTATGGGGATTGACTACTATGGCATGAGTCTATTTTCTTGTGATACCTAATGTCTATTGATAGTACTTATGTTTGGATGATTGTAGTAGTGCTTGTATCTTAAATTATTAAAAAATTAACACAGAATAATGTTACTGCAACCACTTTTGATGGTGTGGCACAATACTCACAGGCTCTTCCTACAAAGGAGTAGGGGCGTAATCAATGTTCAATTTTTCTTTCTTTGTTATAGGAACGATCATGGGGAGAAATAGCATGCTTCATTTATTGCATTGGAGAGTATTTTCATGTTTTGACAAAAAAATATTTTCAATTATGATTTGATGGATATCCATGACCACTCTTAAAGCTCTCATTTTGGCACAGGGAGGGAGGATGTTGGTAATGGCTATCAATTCTGGCTCTAAACCTACCAGTTACAATCACCTTTTAAGTTTGTAAACAAATCTAATCACATCTCTTTTAGGCATTCTATCAAACAATTCATGTGCATTGTCTATGCTTCCATATTTTGGATGCACGTATCAAGTGCTTGTAACTACAATATGTGACAAATTCTCTGTCGTTCAATATCCAAATTCTATTCCAAAGCTCCCATTTTTCCAAGAAAGGAGGGAACATGGTGGCTAAGGTTATAGAATTTTGCTTTACACCTGCAATTTGCATTTGCTTGAATGTCTCTGAAGCCTTTTTGACAAATCCATTTTAAGAGGTAGCATGTGCTAGATGAAGAGATTTATAACAACTGTTGTAGGAGGCTCAAGAGCAGGGGTACAATGCTCAAACATAGATTCCTGAAGAGGAAACAACCGTTTGGTTCTTCTAAGGTCTCCTTAAAACTTAGTAATATTAGTGGCAACAGCTCTACTATGTCCTACATGTTAAGGGGATAATTTTCTCTGGTTTTAGCGATTTGCATATAATTGTTTTATCTGCATTGTGCTGTATTGTTTGTATGGGTTTTGTATATCAAAAACATGTCCATTCCTATTTCTGTTATTTGTGGTCAGCCTCTAACAACAAACTTTTTAAAATATTTTTTAATCACATCATAGCATGGCATTTGCAAATACAACCATTCATTTGAAAATGATGATGCTGCAAATTATGCTTATCTTAATTGCACAGAAGAGGATTCACATTTTTTAGCAAAAGATTTTAGTTTGAGAAATGTAATGGGCATGTCAATGTTTGATTTTAAGAAGGTGCAGCAAATAACATAATTACGTCTCTTGTGGTAGTAGTCATTTCTATGTCTCTTATCATTTTCTGCTCTTATTTGCCCTCCTCTAATGATCATGATGGTGATGGGCAGAATTCTTGTGTTTTTTCTCTTATACACAACAAGATTGAGTTATTAGTCATATTTATACCCAAGAATGGTTGTAGTACACCAGATGTCAAGGAAGGGAAACAAGATGAACTATGCTATGATTATAGTCTTAAATTTTTAGTTTACATTTCACTCTTTCCTCTATAAAACTACAAATTAAATCATCCTTTCTTCTCTAGCTACTGACCAAATATTTGCTAACATACCAGAAAGGGTCATCACAAGCACAATCATGGATTATGCAACTAAGCCTTGGAGAACCTAAATTATCTCTAGAAACTCCATCATAAGTATCCTAGAATAGGCAACCATATCTCCAAGGTCCTACAAACCTAAAGGAATCAATCCTCAAAGTCCCATTAAAAGGATTATTCTATTTTATCATTTTTAACCAACAATATTTCTACCAATTATAGATTGAAGATCATAATAGTGCAATATGTAAATGATTGAGTAGGTATATGATATTGAGACAAATCCCAACATGTTAAATAATGGTTAATAAATAATTTGGATCGAATCAAATAGCATATGGGTGGAGATTTACAAATTCATGCAAGAAATTCTGAAAGGGTGTAAAATAGATTTTGATCATCTTTCAGCATGATAGAAACTAGCACTTGCACCAATCGAGTGCAAGGGTTATGTCGATTGCAAATTATCCAACATCACTAAAATCAAAAGGTATTCCCCTACTCCCCCTTGTCTCTCCCCTGCTCCCCCCAGTCCCCCTTCTCCCTCCCCCCTCCACTTCTTCTCTCTCCTTCTCCCCCTCCACTTCATATGGGCTTCCTTATTCACACGCTTGTTAGTGTTGAGAGGAAGAAAAACAAGACAAGTCAATTTAAAGTACCTATTTTGAACAAAATAGAGCACATAAAAAAATAACATATATACAATTTTGTGCTGTGTCTAATTCATTTACATTGCTAAAAACACAAATGGGGAATGAGGTTCAATGCACTTCCATCCCCACAAAGAACACCATCTATGACCCTTATCAATATTTGCCTTTTAGGGTTTACCTTCTCAAGAATTTCCATCGGACTTGAAGGAAAATATTTTTGCTTAATTTAGGCACGTGCGCACGCACACACACACACACACACATATTGTTGGAATCATTTTCCATTGCATCAAAAGCTCGAACTATCAATGCCCGATACAAATGCTAGATTTAACTCGATTCACAGGAGGTAGTTAAGCCATGTCACAAATCTCCAAGGAAATGCTGACTACCAAGTCAACAATCTCCCCCTTAGCACCGACTGAGCCTTCAACACCCGCTGAAGGGAGAGTCGAACCCATGACCCAAGGCTTTGATACCAATTGTTCGAATCATTTTCCGTTGTAGCAAAAGCCCGAACTATCAATGCCTGATACAAATGCCAGATTTAACTTGACCCACGGAGCAGTTAAGTCATGTCATGAATCTCCAAAGAGGTGCTGACCACCAAGTCAACACACACACACACACACACACACACACACACACACACACATATATATATATATAGAGAGAGAGAGAGAGGCTACAAGGAGAGGGAGTAAAAGAGGATGCAAAATGCAAAGGACACAATATTTCTTGCTATCGGCTAACTATTGCACCTCTGTTAGATACAAGTGCAAGTGAATAAATGATTGAGGGATTCTAAATTGCAAAAAGTAAATGTTCACCATCCCATTCACCAGATATATTCTTCAATTATGGACCTCCTTTCAAAATAGAATTGCTTTTTCCATTCAATAATAATAGACAACCCCATTGTAAAATCAGATTTTATGGTAGGTGCTCCGAGATCCAATTATTGCAGCCTCTAGACCTGCTATAGCCGGTTAGAGGGTTCATAAATGAAGGTGGGAACAGCTGGAGATCATAATTCAAGGTAGTTTAGGAGGTAAATATTTTTGGATATTGGGAAGGTGAGAGTGACATTGGACAACCCCATTGAATTTTTCTCAGTTGAGGTGGATATCACATATTTTTGCCATGTGGACAGTCTCAAATGTTTCCTTTTTTCAACATTAACTGTATTTTACCTGAGATTTTTAATAAATACCCCTTTTGGTCTTGACTTCCTTGTATCTATTTAGAGCTCAATTACGATCTGTGAATTTGAGTCTTGTAGATTTTTATTTGTTTTTTGTTGGTGTGGTGAAAATTGTGGGTGTGGTGCTAACTGCAGTTGTGGCAGTGGTTGTTGAGGGTAACAAATCTTTCAGATCATAACTTCAGTTAATGGGGCTTTTGTTCATTGTATGAATTCAGGGGAGAAAATTAAATAACTGGGAGACTTGCTTGTCAGCTAAGATCTGAGGTTTGATGTTTGCCTTATTTGCTACTAAAGTTGTATCCTTCTTATTCTATCACTAGAGTGTAGAATTTTAGGATATGAAGGATAATCCCATTTAGAATATTCTCTCCTGAAGTTGCTTTGTTTCATTGATCAAATGCACCCATATACTAGGGACTAGATTGTTATGTAGATGCCATGCTTTGAGTATAAATTGCATGACCTCATTTTAAGCTTGACTTAATTCTCTCTTGCTAGGAATAATGATAAGTTTTATAAGATCACTTCTAATTGTGAATTATTCTGTAGATTCACCCAACACCAAAGAAAATATTGGGAGTGTTGTACAAAAACCTTGTATCAATTGTCTATGTGGATCAGCTATGACTCAAAATTGGGAGTGCATATTGGCTCCTCTTTAGCTAATACATCATTGGTCGAAGTGTGGCGTATTTCCAACATATTCCTTTAAGCCACACTGTTGGTACTTGGGATTCTTAGCTTGGCTCTAATACAACATGAAGCAAAGACACAAACCTAGAAGCTTCCATTTGTTGCTGGAGTGCTCTACTAGTTGAACTTCTATGTTCTCCCTAACTCAAGTTTTAACAAAGGTAGTGATGAAGCGACACATTCTTTTTTTAGATTTACAATTGAGATATAAAGTTATAATAAAGAAATCTAATTAACTTATTTTGTTCTCTTTGAATTTTTCTTTTAATTTATGTCCTACCATAGGTTACTTTGAGTGTGGCTCATTTCCAACACCTCTTTTAAGCCACTAATTGTTAAGTATTATGTAGATTCACACAACACCAAAGAAAATATTGGAAGTGTTGTACAGAAACCTTGCATCAATTATCTGTGGATTAGCTGTGACTCAAAATGGGGAGTGCATATTGGCTCCTCTTTAGCTAACATATCATTGGTCCAAGTGTGGCTTATTTCCAACATATTCCTTCAAGCCACACTGTTGGTACTTGGGATTCTTAGCCTAGCTTTGTTACAACATGAAGCAAAGACACAAACCTAGAAGCTTCCATTTGTTGTTGGAGTGCTCTAGTAGTTGAACTTCTATGTTCTCCCTAATTCAAGTTTTAACAAAAGTAGTGATGAAGTGACACATTTTTTTTTTCAGATTTACAATTGAGATATAATATAAAGTTATAATAAAGAAATCTAATTAACTTATTTTGTTCTCTTTGAATTTTTCTTTTAATTTATGTCCTGTCGTAGGTTAGTTTGAGTGTGGTTTATTTCCAACACCTCTTTTAAGCCACTCTACAGATGTTTAGGACTCCTACCCTGATTTTGATATCACATGTTGAGCTACAACTCATATAGTGATGCAAGTGGAATTTGTGCTTGTCTCCAATTGGTCCAACGACCTCACTAGGGGAATGTTTCAACCTTCCAAAGGTTTGAGTTTGTAGAGCCTTCCCAAGGCTTTGAAGTATGTGTTCCTAACCTCCCACGTCAAGGGCAACTCACCCAACTAAGAACTCTTCCTATTCCCTTGTAGTTCCTCCAAATAACTTTTCCTTCCAAGCACCCTTACTCCCACTGCTACAGGATCTTTACCAAATCAGACAACAAACTTCTCAAATAGACTTCTAATACCTTGTTTCATCATCCCCCTCAATGGGTTTCATCCATTCTTGGCTCCTTAACCCTTGTTTGGTTAAACTATGCAAACCGGTTAATAAAATAAATCAGCAAAAACTGGTTTTTTTCTCTTTTCTCAAAAACGACCTGAACAAGATACTACTGTTTTTACATTTTTGAGTACCCATTTGGAAGTTTTAAATAACATCTCATTTTGGCATCTGGGTTTTACCGATTTCATATTTAACTCTAAAAACCCTCCCAAAAACCTTGTTTTCCTTACTATTTGTGAGTTTGCTGATTGGATTCACGTGCCAATACTTTCATGGGGCTTTCAAATGACTAATCCCCTTCATTAATCTTCTTCTATCTGTCCACACGTTCACACCCTGTACAGGCAACCACAGGGACGTGATTCTCTGTTTGAACTGTTGTTTTCATGCTTTGTTTCAATGGCTCACCAACCGTGATCAGCTATGATTTCAAAACAAAAGCTTCCAAGCTTGGTTTTGGTGCTTCAAACAGTTAGTAAAGTCACTAATGTACAAGTCTTGCTTTGTCCAACAGGCCATGGAAGGCTGTGACCGTGGATAAGCAAGACTAATCTATGAATGGATTCAAATTCCTTACTAAGAAAAGAAAAAACCAAAACTATGGAAAGTATGTACAAACACTTTTTGCTATTGTCTACAATGCAAAGAAGGAAGGAAATAACATGTACAATGCTAGAATGAAATAACCTAATCCATTTACACAGTCTATAATCAGAAAATACTCAAGAAATCTGTACAACACACTCAGCAAACAAGGCAAAACTTGCCAAAAACTTGTCCAAACTTGATTGAAACTTCTTGGAACTGCTTGGAACTCCCTTACATCAGTATTTTCGTGGTTTATATCTTGTAAAAGATTAGTTCCCAACTGTATTCATGCTCCCCTTGCTCGAGTTGCTAACTTTTGTCTAAAAGTATAAAGTTTCTAAGTTGCAACTTGCCATTTTTAGTGTATTTTGAGCAATTTTCATGTTTTTTGCCCAAACCATTGCAAATCTCCACCAAATGACTTCAAATTTCAACCATGTGTATATTTTGGTTAGGAATGGTGTTCCAAGCCCTTGGTCAACCTCTTTGACTGGGCGTTACCAGCTTTGACCAACCAAAGAACCTAGGCTTAAAAGGCACAAAAAGCTAAGTAAACAAACTAACATAGTTCCAAACTTGTTCAAAGGTCACCTTAGGCTCACCCTGACTAGGTGTGTTGCCTCAAGGGACTTATTACATCACACACACACACAAACTAACTAAATTTATTCTTTTTCACTAGGTGCTCCTGCACCATACTCCTTGGGTGCAAAAGAACTCATGCCCCATGAGTAGTCAAATCTGAAATGGGCTGCAATATCTTTAGAGAGCTACATCCAATGTCTTACCATGTTTCAAAATGTCATGTTCAGACATCCATGTAGCTTCGACATCAGGCAAACCAGCCCACTTGACCAAGTATTCTTTGTAGGCTCCTGCCCTTGTTTGTTTCACTGTTTTGGTATCAATGATACTCTCCAATTGCATAGGCTGAGATGGAGGAAGGTCAGTAACCCAATCAGCTTCCCGAGATGTTTGGATTTGGGTAGAATCAGTTGTTATACTTGGACCATTGTAAGCATACAAATCACAAACATTGAAGATAGGAGATATCCCCAAATGGGCTGGGAGTTCAAGTTCGTATGCATTATTGCCATACTTATGAAGTATTTTGAGAGGCCCAATCTTTTTCATCAGCAACTTAGTGGCTTGGACCTTAGGCATCCTCTCCTTCCTAAGATAAGCCATGACTAAGTCTCCCACTTTGAATTTTACTTCTCTTCTAGTCTTATCAGCATGTTCTTTGTACTTATCCACACTCTTTTGTAGTGCAATTCTGACCTGTTCATGAATGTCTTTGATATGTTCAACAAAGTTCTCACCTAGGGCACTTCTCCTATCCATATCCTTGGTGTCTCTCAGCTCTAACACTCTTCTAGGATGATGACCATAAACAATCTCAAAGGGACTTCTTCCTGTGCTCCTATTCATGGAGTCATTGTAAGCAAATTCAGCCTGCTTGATGACCAAGTCCCAAACCTGTCCATGTTGCTTGGTTAGTGTCCTTAATAGGTTTCCCAATGACCTATTAACCACCTCAGTTTGTCCATCTGATTGTGGATGATATGCAGATGAAAAGGACAGATTGGTTCCCAATTTCTTCCACAATGTCCTCCAAAAATGGCCCACAAACTTTGAATCCCTGTCACTTACAATGTTAAGAGGTAAACCATGAATCCGTACAATCTATTTGAAGAATAGACCTGCTATATATGAAGCATCATTAGTTCTCTTGCATGGGATGAAGTGTGCCATCTTACTGAATCTATCAACAACAACAAAGACACTATCATATCTGTTGATGTCAGTTTTGTACCACTACATAACATATAGGAATTGAATACTTGATATAGCATACCAAACACTCAACCCTCTCTTGAAAAGTATATGCTCATGAAGAACATGAGAAAACTCCAAGGTTCCTTACACCCGTGGATACTAACTCAGTTATATTAATGTGATTTGCTGGGTAATCACATAGGTGGGCTTACGTTGTTCACTTGAGGATGTCAAATTCTTACTATGATGATGATGGGATCTAGCTTTGCAATGTATACTCAAATGATTTTCTAATTTATATCACTTCCAACTTTGCTCTTCAAACTTCAACTACTAAACTACTTGCTTCTTTACTACTACTCCTATGGAATGGAAAGATTGGCAAATGGACGGGGATCAACCTAATGAAAGCTTGCCAGCGGCGCTACCTCCATAGATGCAATGATTCAAGGGGAATGAGACTAGATTACCACACAAGGCTCCTTAACAAGCCGCTAAGATGCTAGTGGCCTAGCATATAGATCCCTATCAAACATTTACCAATATCACCATACAACTAGCCATCTACTTCTATTCTTACTTTAACAACTTTCTTGAAATGAAATCTACTTTAACAACTGAATGAAATCTAACTTTAACTATTGGAAGTAGAAACCATGCAATAACACGAAGTGTTCTTAATCACCATGCAAGACACATCAATGACAAGAGAAGCAATTTTGATATTATATTAGCAACAATTTTCTTCAACCCTTTACAAATGAGAGTACTTGGCCTTATATAGAGGCTCAAAATTACAACCAACGGAAGAGATTAAGAGGCAAAATCAATGATCTAGATTAAATTCCAGAAACCCTAATTAGGGTTGCCACCCCATCGACCAATGAGAAGATGCCACCTCATCAATGGACCAATGAGAAAAAAGGAAAAGTGGCAACCAATGAGAAGACACCAAAATGGTAGCCAATCAGAATCAGACACCTATCCTACCCAAGAAGAAAGGAAAATTTGCCACTTGGGCTTACATCAAATGATCTTCTAATACAATCTTACCCCTTTCTTTCATCTTTTTAGCATAAGCAATGAACTTAGCTAACATGTTGTTGACTTCTTCCATGGGAGGGCAAGGTGTATGCCTCATCCTGCGCTCAGCTGTGTTCATCATGTTCTTTGCTGCTTGCTATGTCTTCTCACTCTCCTTCTCATCATCTCTTGCAAACTCGATAAGGGCCTTGAGAGAGGCAAGGATGTCCAACTATTTCTCTCTGACGACAACCTTCCCCAACTCATCCAATCTCGATCCAAACTCTGTCTCATTAAAATCCTCCTCTTTGATTTCCTCAAAATCAAGTGCAATCCCTGCATCGCTCAACATGCTTCAAATGAAAGTGTCGATGCTTGGACTGTGTTGTGCAATCTCATTCTGTATTTCTTCAAGTGTCCTTGATCTGATAGTCATGGCAATATACCAAGATTCAACAGTACTTCTTCCTCCTTCATTGATCAACTTGGCCTTCACCAAAGATTCTTCTGATAACTCTAAGGCTGCATGTAGCTTGGGAATGGCTAAGTCACGGATTGGAAGGAAATCCTTTCACATCCCTTCAAATGCTTTGAATTTGTCTCTAGGAGACACAAATGACCTGAATGTCGAGATAAAGGCAAGCAAGAACTTTCACCCTTCTTGAATTATACGACTGATCCAATTTTTAGTTCCTTGCTCTTGAGCTGATATCTCTTCCATGTTGCTCCCACTATCCTGTGGAAGGGCTGCCTGATGCAACTGTTGGATAGGCTGGCTATCTCTCCAATACTTGTTTTCATCTTCCAATTCCGCTTCCCTTTCTCAACCTTTCTCTAATTGAAGCTATGTCTTCCTGAACCTCCATAGACTCCATGTCATCTGTGACCTTTCCCATGTTATGCTCTACTACCTCATAGTCTTGGGCTACAATTTCGCCCACTGCCTTGTTAACCTTTGGCACAGCAATTTGAACCTTTCGGTGACCATCATCACCATCTCTGATTACCTTTGCCATTGTTCCTGCAATTTGTTTTTGTCCAACCTCATCTTCCTTTTCCACTAACCCTTGAATATCTTCAACTGTCCAGATGGCCACAACTTGGCACCTTAGCATAAGCATCTGTCTCAGCCATAGTGGTGCAATGCATCTCCCCATATCTAGATTTGGTTCGGCTAACATAGCATCACCAACGGCCTTAGGCGCTTGGCTTCCTTCTTCACCCGATAGAGCCTCAATGTCAACTGGCCTATCTACTTCATTACTAACTGCCATATCCTCCTCAACTTGGTTCTCTGAAAGAGGAGAGTACTCTGTACTATTACTATAACCACTTGATTCTGAACCATAGCTCACCTCTACCGCTGCCCTTTGCTCACTTGTATCAACCTCTTGGCTTCTAGCCTCGATTATGCTCTCTCTTGATGGCACTGTACTCTATTTCTTTGTTGGAGGCTCTTGATGTTCTTTATTCTTCTCAACCTCCAAACCTCTATTCTTATTCTTAACTGCTTGTTGCTGCTGTTGACTATTACCCCCACCTTGGGGTCCAACTGACTCCACTAGAGTCTCCTCCTCTAGTTTCATCTTCTCATTAGTAAGGTGTACCCTCTGACTTTGCAATTGCTTAAACTTCCTATTATACCACCATTCAGTGTGTAGCTCAATTGTTCTTGTTATTGCATCTAAGGATGGATCCCGATGATCATCCCACTCAATTGGATTCAATGATGATCCCTTAGCACATCCTCATCCTCTTCCAGCTGATCCAGAATATTAAAATTTCTCCACCTGATGGCCCTCATCATGTCCACTGATAACCTTGAGAAAGCTAACTTCCTCACATGAAAGTCATCCTGTGCATTGGCCCAAAAATCCTCCAAAGTGGGAATATGCTTGAATGGAGCCCCATGAGATGCCTTGATCAGACCATTAGGATCAAATCCTTGCCTTGCCTTATACCACGCTAGATGATATTGTTCTAACTCTTTCTCTGCAGTTGCAAAGGCAACAGGATTGGGACAACTATCATTGCCTATCATGAGTGAGAAGGTAACCCCTGTCTCACCTTTGAGCTTCATCATTTTGTCATATTGCTCAAGTTGCCTAGCCAACTCCATCAAAACCATCCTATCGGGTGGGTACCTTAGAAGCCTCTTGGGACAAGTCGTGTATCCAGCCACTCTGATATAAGTGAACTGTGGAAACTGGATGAACCAACTCCCAAACTTCTTGATCTTTGTCTCCGCCTCTGGCGAGAGCCTCCTTGCAGATGTCCCTTGCAATATCCTTACTGTCTTCATGGCAAAGGCATCATAAAATGTCTTGTAGTCCTTGGTGTTGTGCAAATGAAGTTGTGGATAACATTCATGCACCAAGTATTGTCCGGGCCCATTGCCAATTACCCCTCTAGCCTTAAGTCCAGGATGTTCATACAGTCTTGCAACTAAATAGAAAAGGTAGGACCCCATGTAGAATTGTTTTTGATTTTGTATTGTCCTAAGTTGCAACTCTAAATTTTCACTTCTAGCCCAATCAAACTTTCTTTTTCCATTTTCAATTCCTTCAATAAAATAGTACATCCAAGTTTCAAACTGCATACCTTGAGCGGAGCCCATGACTCGGTTGAGAAGCACAATAAGATCGCCATATTCTGATTTGAAATCTGACTTGGTGAGCTTTGATGTCTTGGTGACTCCCTTCTTGCCTTCGTGCAACCAATTCTGCTTTAGTAGAGCAAAGTAGGCATCTTGACTGTCTTGAAAGAACCTGGTTGCTTGATCCATTAACATTACTATCACTCCCTTCTGCTGGGGTATATTGAACACTTCTTCTATCACCTACCCGCTGATGTTAGCCATCACTCTCTCTCCATCAAAGATTATAGACTTGGTCACAATATCAAGCCGATATGCACACTCCATGATCAATTTTGGACAAGGCAAGGTAGGAGGGAAGGCGGCAACTTGCACAATTCCAGACTTGCAGATCTTCTTTGCAATAGAGGATTGGCCTCCTTTCAACCTATCTCTCAACTGTATCATATCCGTGGTATCGATGTTGGTATCTCCGACTCGCTTCAATTTCGAGAAGAAGGTGGTTTTTGGCATCATGTCTTCCCTATCTTTCTTGGTATTAATTCCCTTTGGGTTCTTGCTTGCACTAGCATCCGCCATCCTAAACACTTATTTCTGCCCCTTCTTTCTACAGTGAGGTGGGACTACACTTATCTTTGGCTCTTCGCCTAGGGGTGATCAAACATATTTCTGCCTCGCCAATTCTTATCACACTACACTTATCTCTGTCCCTTCGCTTAGTGAGATGGACTACCACTTATTTCTACCTCTTCGTTACCTATGGATGGACTACACTTATGTCTCCCAACTTCTTTCCTAGGGGTGGGACTACACTTATATCTCCTTTCTCCAAATCCTAAACGGAAACTACACTTATATCTCCCAACTTCAAGCCCTAATGAGATGATGAGGTGATGGAATGGATGATGCAAGAAGAAAATAGGGAAATGTACCAAGAAAGAACAAAGAAGAAAATCTGCCTTATAGACCAACTTCACCCTCAATCCTGAAACTTATCTTCTACACCAAACAAACAACACCAAAGAAAGATAGCAATTAGGAAATAAGTTAAGTTACTCACCGATTTCGCCAATTTGTCCTCCTTTCAATTAGATTTCCTTGTCAAATCTACAAGCTCTTCCTCATCAACATGCCATGCCCTCTTCACAAAATCACAAATCTGTAGCTTTCTTTCTTGTCAAATTAAATTGTGTTCTTCTCCTATCAATGCTCTTTCTCTTCAAATTCGGATCTGCTCTTCAATGTTTGTCTTCCATCAACTAAATCTGCTCCCAAACACCTCTTTGCTCGGGTCTGCCCTTTGATATCAGATCCGGGCCTTGAAATAATTCGAATCTGCCCCTGATATCAGATTCGGATCTGATCTTATACAAATTCTCTCCTCTATTCAATGTCGCTGGCCTTTGCAATGCCAGATCTGGCCTACAAATTCGGATCTACTGCTTATATGCTAACTCACAAGTCCCCAAATTCGGACTGCTCCTCTTATGATTTTTGGACCTGCACTCTTGTGGACTTTGGCCTCAAATTCTGATTCAAAACAAGACCTCAGTTGAATCCGGATCTTCCCTTTGCAATGCCAGATCGGGTCTTTGACAAATCAAAGTCGCAGCCATCTAGATGCTCTGCTCCTCCATAAAATTTGCTGCTCCTCTAAATCATAATCGCTGCCCCTCTGCTTTATTTCACTGCCTCTATTGCACTGTCGCTGATGCCTCCATATAATTTCGCAGGCACGCCTTATAGATCAGGGTCGCTGTCCTATCAATGCTCAAATTCGCTGCTTTTACTATGTCACTGCTCTGTAACTCTCGCTGCCTTGATGCTTTGAAGAGATGGGAGATGAATGGTGAGGAGAGGAAGGGAGTAGCGCCTCTATATACCCAGCCTTTGTCTCCAACATATAGGGCCAACCTAGCATTAAGACAAACATAAAATTAAAACCAAATGCTATAAAAGAGGGACGACTTGCCCTATAATTAATAATTTTGCATTGAAATCTGAATTAAATTTTATTTATTATGCCTAATTTTCGAAATTAAGGTGGGGGTGATAGGACACGCCACCCAAAAGGAAGCCCCAATGCTTATTTCTAATGCCATGCGCCATAAATTAAGGGGGCCCTAATTTCAAAATTGAAGCCAAATCTTACAATTCCAAAGCAGATCTTAAAGTAATGCGCCCAGATTTTTCATTTTATTAGCCCAATTTTCATTTTTATGCCCAGATTTTAATGTTTCAATGCAGATTTCAAAAATTATAAGCCCAGATTTTTACTTTCCATGCTAAATTTTAAATAATAAGGGGGCCAGATTATAGATTAATGCCTAAACTTTCAAATTTCAAAGCAAAATCAAATATTGCATGCCCAGATTTTCGAAATAAAGGGGCAGATTTTATCCTTATTGCTCAAATTTTACATTTTATTTGCCAAGATTTTGATTTTAAAACTCAAATTTCAATTCTAAGTGGCCCAAATTTTCGAATTGTTAGGGAATAACCTCAATTTAGCATCAAATTTCGCTTAGCAAGTCAACTTCCCCTTACACAAAATTTGCAAAACTTTCAAAGGATGGCCAAACACAATAAAAAATTCCAAACCAAGCATTCCAAATTCAATAATCCTCAAAAATCAACATAGTGCATCCAAATCCACCAAAATCGTCAAGGCACCGGGATAATCAAGATCAAAGAGAAAACCAAGGTTGCCCAACAATGGGGGTCCCCGACTTGTTTGGGGCAATGATGTGAAAACCTCACAACAATATCCCCTCATTGTTTTAGGTAAGCCCAACACAAAATCCATACTTAGGCACTCCCAAGGCCTAGTTGGAATAGAAAGAGGTTGATAAAGACCAGCGTTTGATGAGCTACCTTTTCCTCTTTGACAAATAACACATCGTTCAACAAATTGTTTAACATCTTGGTACATCTTTGGCCAAAAATATGATCTGTTTACCTGCTCCAGTGTTTTATCCATACCAAAGTGACCTCCAAGGCTTTCTTGATGCTTCTCTTTGATGATATTGATCCTAATGGATCCTTGGGGAATGCATAACTAAGATCCTTTGAAGAGTAACCCTTCCTGCAAGATGTAATCAGCATAATCCACATGGAAACTATTAGGAAAATCATAACAAATCTTATATGCTTCAGCAAAATATTTATCTTTAGCATACAACCCTTTTAGATTATCCAACCCCACACTTTGCAACTGAATTTCTTGTATGGCCAACACTCTCCTACTAAGTACATCAGCTACCTTATTTGAAGTTCCCTTCTTATGTTTGATAATGAAGGTGTAGGCTTGAAGATATTCAACCCACTTTAGGTGCTTTTGGCTGAGTTTGTCTTGCCTATTCAAGAAACTTAAGGCATGGTTGTCTGTATACACTATGAACTCCTTTGGAAGTAGGTAATGTCTCCACTTTTTGAGTGACTGAACCATAGCATAGAGTTCCAAACCATAGATAGAATACCTTTGTTTGGCTTCATTTAGCTTCTCTGAGAAGAAGGCTATTGGATGGTCTTCTTGGCTCAAGACTGCCCCAATGGCTAGGTTACTGTTGTGAGGTTTTCACATCATCGCCCCAAACAATTTGGGGACCCCCAATTTTCGAACAAACCTTGGCATTTTTCCTAGATCTCGACATCTCGATGCCTTAACAAATTTTGGGCTTGGATGGATGACGTTTTTGAGAACTATTCGAATTGAAGAGCTTGGCTCTCATTTTCTAGTTTGATTGAATTTGGTCTTTTGGAGGGCTTTGCAAAGTTTAGATGATTGAAATGGATTAAATAATAAATTAAATGGTCAAATTTAATTTAATTCGAAGTTTGGAAATTTGAAACTAAACTGGACCAAAGCCTTGGCAATTAAATTTGTAAAATCTGAGATTAAATTTGAAAATCTATTAAAAATCTGGGCTAAATAATTGCAAAATCTGGGCAATAAATTTAATTTGTGCAATAAATTCGAGGGCTTGGCTAAGCAATTTGAAGGTTTGAACTTTAATTTATAAAATCTAGGCATTGAAATGTAAAATTGAGCATTAAAAATAAAATCTGGGTGTTAACATTGAGATTTTACATAAAATTGTGCTTTGAAAATCTCAAAGTAGGGCCACTAATTTTGAATTTTACCCCTTAGTATTTGGCGCAAGGCTTATCATCCAATGATTTTCGAAAATCTAGGCATTAATTAGATTTTTTCAAGGCAAATTTAATTTGTTTTAGGCTAGGTTGGCCCCTTGCATAGCATTTGGTTTTAATTTTGTGATTGTTCATATGCAAGTCAGGCCTTATATTGGGGGGCTAAGTTCGATATAAGTAAGGAGCGCTCTCCTTCCTCCTCACTCACCATTTGAATTCATCAAGGCAGCGCAAAATCATATAGAAAGGAGCAGAGCGAATTCATTGAAGAGCAGGCCCAAATTTCTTAAGGGCAAGAGCCGAAACTCTAAAGTGCAGATCCGAATCTGGTGTAGCAAGGAGCAGGCCCGAATTTGTTAAAGAGTGGAAGGGGCCCAAAAACATCAAGAGAGCAGCGAAATAGAGGACTAAGGCAGCCTTTGGAGTAGATCTAAATACAAAGGGGAAGGAGCGAAATCATTCCATGGTAGATCCGAGCATTGTTGAGGGCCAGATTTGGTTTTGTTTGAGGCAGGTCCGAATTCATTGAGTGGACCAGATTTGATGCAAGTCAAGAGCAGACCTGAAAGTATATGGAGTTGAGGGCAGATCTAAGACAAGTGTAGGCCCGAATTTGCAGCAGACAGGCCCAAATTTGTGGAAAGAGGGGCGACTTGTATTGAAGGTAGATATGAACTGTAGAGGAGCAAAATTGTTATAAGGGCGAATTTTGTATGTGGAAGATCAGATCCGAATCTGATATCAGAAGAGAAAATCCAAATTGGGATCAGTTGGCTAGATCTGATGCTAAGGGGGAGATCTGAATACTAAAGACAAGCAGTCAAAACATTAGATGCCCAATTCTGATATTTTTGGGGTCAGATTCGAATTTGTGAGCAGAGAGCTACAGATTTACCCAGGCTTGCCTGTACAGAGAGGACAGATTTTTGCAAAACTAATTGGTGAGTAACTTATTTTCTCAATTCCTATCTTTTCTTTGGTGTTGTTTGTTTGGTGTAGAAGATAAGTTTCAGGATTGAGGTTGAAGGTTGGTCTACAAGGCGGATTTCCTTCTTTGTTCTCTCTTGGTACATTTCCCTATTTTCTTCTTGCATCATCCATCCATCACCTCATCATCTCATTAGGGCTTGAAGTTGGGAGATATAAGTGTAGTTTTCAATTAGGATTTGGAGAAAGGAGATATAAGTGGTAGTCCCACCCCCTAGGAAAGAAGTTGGGAGATATAAGTGTAGTCCATCCCATAGGTAACGAAGAGGCAAAAATAAGTGGTAGTCCATCTCACTAGGCGAAGGCGCAGAGATAAGTGTAGTGTGATAGGAATTGGCGAGGCAAAAATATGTTTGATCACCCCTAGGTGAAGAGGCAGAGATAAGTGTAGTCCCACTTCACTGTAGAAAGAAGGGGCAAAAATAAGTGTTTAGGATGGCGGATGCTAGCGCAAGCAAGAACCCAAAGGGAATTAATACCAAGAAAGACAAGGAAGACATGATGCCAAAGACCACCTTCTTCTCCAAATTTAAGTGAGTCGGAGACACCAACATCGGTACCATAGATATGATACAGTTGAGAGATAGGTTGAAAGGGGGCCAGTCCTCTATGGCAAAGAAGATCTACAAGTGTGGAATTGTGCAAGCTGCCGCCTTCCCTCCTACCTTGCCTTGTCCGGAGTTGGTGATGGAATGTGCATCTCGGCTAGATATTGTGACCAAGTCCATCGCCTTTGGTGAAAAAAAGTGGGTGTTAGCTAACATCAGCGAGTAGGTGATAGAAGAAGTGTTCAATATACCCCAGCAGAAGGGAATGATAGTGATGTTAATGGATCAAGCCACCAGGTTCTTTCAAGACAGTCAGGATGCCTACTTTGCTCTACTAAAGCAGAATTGGTTGCTCGAAGGCAAGAAGGGAGTCACCAAGACATCAAAGCTCACTAGGTCAGATTTCAAATCAGAGTATGGTGATCTTATTGTGCTTCTCAACTGAGTCATGGGCTCCGCTCAAGGTATGCAGTTTGAAACTTGGATGTACTATTTTATTGAAAGAATTGAAAATGGAAAAAGAGTTTAATTGGGTTAGGATCATTAGCAAGAATTTAGAATTGCAACTTAGGATAGTGCAAAATTGGAGGCAATTCTACATGGGGTCCTACCTCTTCTATTTGAATGGAAGGCTGTTAATGATGCTTTGCTAGTCAAACCAAATCCAACTTTGGGGAGATGCACTGCACCATTGTGGTTGAGACAGATGCTTATGCCAAGGGGGGTGAAGTTGTGGCAGTCCGAACAGTTGAGACATTCAAGGGTTAGCCAAAGAGGAAAACATTAGTGAGGAGGCAGGTTTCATTGCAAATTGGAAGAGATTTGAAGATATTTGGGGCTAGGCAGGGCTTGGCTATTTGTGCAAGCCAGTTTGGTTAGATTTGAGGAGGTATGGCTAGGGCAGGTGCCTCAGGAACCCAAGAGTAATGGAGCAGTGAGGGGTGCATGCAAACCAAATTTCGAGATGAAAGGTTGAAGAGGTCAAGTTTGATTTCAAGGTGGTGACCAAGAGCAAGGCTCTCAAATTGCAAAGAGGTTCACATCCAGGCAAGCCACAAAGGGTAAGGCGAGATTACCCCAAGTGCATAGAGACCTCACCCTTTCAAGGTCAGGACATCAAGTACAAGCAAGTTCAAGTGGTGATGAGAAAGTTTCTAAGGACAAGCTCAAGCATCCAAGGCTTCAACTCATCTCAAGGATTAAATAAATTTATAAGATAAGGTTGATGAGGTGGCAACTTCATGTGCATGCAATCAAATCATGCCAAGTGTCCTATGTTCTCATTGGTTGCCACTTTTCCTTTTTTCTCATTGGTCCATTGATGAGGTGGCGTCTTCTCATTGGTTGATGGGGTGGCAACCCTAATTAGAGTTTTTGAGATTTAATCTGGATCATTGATTTTGCCTCTTAATCTCTACCGTTGGTTGTAATTTTGAGCCTCTATATAAGGCCATTTGTTCTCATTTGTAAAAGGGAGTTATGTTGGAGAATTGTTGCCAAAATACTATCAAAATTGTTCTCTATTCATTGTTGTGGTTTGCATGGTGGATATACATGATCATTTTGGTGTGTTTCATGTTTCTTCTCATCTCTCAAATTAAAGGAGGATTTCATTTCATGTTGTTAGAGTAGAAGTAGATGGCTAGTTGTATGGTGATGTTAGTGAATGTTTGATAGGGATCTATATACTAGGCCACTAGCATCCTAGTGGCTTGTTAGGAAGCCTTGTGTGGTAATCTAGTCCGATTCCCCTTGAATCATTGCACCTATGGAGGTAGCGCTGCAGGCAAGCTTTCATTTGGTTGGATCCTCGTCCATTTGCCAATTTCTTCATTCATAGGAGTAGTAGTAGACCAGTAAGCAGTTAGTGGTAGGAGTAGTTGAAAGTGAAAGTGATCAAGGAGAAAAGAACAAGTCAAGCAAGCGAAGTACCACCAAGTTATCTTTGAATGAACAACGTAAGCCCGCCTACGTGATTAACCAGCAAATCACATTAATATAACTGAGTTAGTATCCACAGGTATAAGGAACCTTGGAGTTTTTCTCATGTTCTTCATGAGTATATACTTTTCAAGAGAGGGTTGAGTGTTTGGTATTCTATATCAAGTATTCAATTGCTATATGTTATGTAGTGGTACAAAACTGACATCAACAGTTACTAGCATCACACTCCACAGTGAATGTCTTATTAAAATCAGGTAATCTAAGGCTTGGTAATGCTACTACCTTCCTCTTCAAAATTTCAAAGCTTTCATTAGCTTTAGGAATCCATGTAAACTTACACTTAATCCCTCCTTTGATAGTGTTAAGGATGGGTGCCATAACATGACTGAAATTTCTCACAAACTTCCTATAAAAAGAAGCTAAGCCATGAAAACTTCTAACATCTCCTATTGATCTAGGAGTGGGCCAATTCAAGATGGCTTCTACTTTGGACTTATCCATCTTTAAACTTCCTTGGGCTACAACAAAACCAAGATAAACTAACTCAGTTTTAAGAAACTCACACTTTTCCAAGTTTATCATCAACTTCTCTTGATGAAGTTTGTTCAAGACCTTGTCTAGGTGCTGCAAATGCTCTTCCCTTGTTCTGCTAAAGATTAGTATGTCATCAAGATAAACAATAACAAATTTTCCAATAAATTCCACAAGTACTTCATTCATCAACCTCATGAAGGTGCTAGGTGCGTTTGTGAGGCCAAAAGGCATCACCAACCATTCATACAAACCTTCATTGGTTTTAAAAGTTGTCTTCCACTCATCACCAGGTTTGATTCTTATTTGATGGTATCCAAACTTCAAGTCCATCTTAGAGTAATAACAAGCACCTCCTAAGTAATCCATCAAATCTTCAATTCGAGGCATGGGAAATCTGTATCTAATAGTAATCTTATTGATGGCCCTTGAATCAGTGCACATCCACCATTTACCATCTTTCTTGGGAGCTAAGATAGTAGGTACTGCACAAGGACTTAAGCTCTTTCTTATCAGCCCTTTGTCTAGAAGTTCTTGCACTTGTTTTCCTATCTCTTCATTCTGAGTAGGGGTCATCTTATAAGCTTCTTTGTTTAGTAAGGTAGACCCTGGAATCAGATCTATTTGATGATTAACATCTCTCATGGGTGGCAACTTGTCAGGTATGTCCTTAACAACAACATCCTTGTACCTTTACAGAAAGTCTTGCACTTCCTTAGGTACTACAACCTCCTTGTCTTTGTTAGGTTCTTTTGGCTTTAACACAATGGCGTAACCTTCTTGATCAGAATCAGATTTTAATGCTCTAAGAAACTCCTTTCCCCCAAACATCATAAAACTAGAACCCACTGTCTTTTCTTCTACCATATCAGACAATGGATCCATCTGAAATTTCCTTCCATTCTTGGTGATAATATAGGTGTTTTTCTCTCCATCATGGATGGATTTAATATCAAACTGCCAAGGACATCCTAACAACAAATGACAAGCATCCATTGGCAATATATCACATAATACTTTGTCCTTATACTCACCTATTTCAAAGTCCACATAAGCTTGTTCATCTACAAGGACATGCTGGTCCTTGTTCAACCAAGACACCTTGTAAGGGTTCACATGAGGTAACATATTTAGCTTCAACTTTTCTACCATCTCTAGAGACACAATATTTTCAGTAGAACCTGAATCTACTATTACCTTACATATCTTACCATGTGACTTACATGTGGTCCTGAAAAGAGTTTTCCGGGGTGGTTCTTTTTGTTGAGGTATCTTTATCAAAGTCCTCCTTATCATCAGATTCTCCCCTTCACAAACTGGTCCAGCTTTTCCCATAGGTGTTGAAGAACTACTAGCTTCATCTTCTTGTGCTAAGGTAGTCCTCCTCTTTGTGATTTGTGAACTTGCATTCCTATCAGGGGACCTTCCCATAGTGTGTCCTACTTGTCCACAATGATAACACTTCCCAGTGAATATAGTAGAACTCCTAGTTTGTCCTCTAAATCTGCCTCTTGAAGGGCTTCTACCTCTATAGCTACCTCTATTGCCTCTACCTTGACTCTCTCCACTTCCTTCTTGTGGTACATTCTCCTTATTCCAACCAGAATTCTGCCCTCTACCAAGAAATCCTCTACCTCTAAATCCTCTCTGATTTTTGCCTCTTTGGCTTTGCTCACCTCTTCTCTTTAGTTTTTCCTCTGCCCTTAATGCAAGCTGAAAGCATTTGTGTACAGTATTTGGGGCTAGAATGGTAATTTCATCTTGGATGTTTTGCCTTAAACCACCAAGATATCTGGCTAGTTTTTCTTCTTCACTTTCTTGTCTTTTTGACCTTAGACTGAGCTTGTGGAACTCTTCAGTGTATCCACTAACATCTAGTTCTCTTTGTTTGAAGGTCTGTAATCTCTTGTACATCTGAACTTTGTAATCAGCAGGGAGGAATTGAGTCTTCAATCTGATTGACATCCTTTCCCAAGATGTAATCTTCTTTTTGCCTGCTTGATCTCTTTCTTCTTGCATGACATTCCACCAAATCAGTGCTGTCCCTCCTAATCTTGCCTTTGCCACACCGACATTTTGTCTTCAGCTACCTCTTTGAGGTCAAAGTAGTTGTTGATGGCATCTATCCAATCCAACAACTCATCTCCATCTAGACTTCCACAATAACGAGGTAATCCTTCAAAAGAATCCCTATGAAGGGACTTGAGTGCATCTATGAACAACTTTTGTTCTTTCTTACTCTCTGTTTCAGGCGTAGCAGCAGTGGCAACAATAGATGAAGCAGCTTCTACTTCATCTTCATCCTCAGATATGTCTCCCCATGACTCTTGCTTTTACCCTTACCTTGGTCTCCTAATTCCTGCTTTTGAGCTTCCATCATCTCTTGGAAGATTTGTTTCACAGTGTCTACATTAAGGGATTTAGGAGGCATGGTTCCCAATTCTGTTGCTCCTAAGAAAATAGACTCCTTTGTGTCTGACATACACTTCTTCACAATCAAGCTCTGATACCACTATGATGCAAGTGGAATTTGTGCTTGTCTCCAATTGGTCCAACAACCTCACTAAGGGAATGTTTCAACCTTCCAAAGGTTTGAGTTTGTAGAGCCTTCCTGAGGCTTTGAAGTATGAGTTCCTAACCTCCCAGGTCAAGGGCAACTCACCCAACTAAGAACTCTTCCTATTGCCTTGTAGTTCCTCCAAAGAACTTTTCCTTCCAAGCACCCTTACTCCCACTGCTACAGGATCTTTACCAAATCAGACAACAAACTTCTCAAATAGACTTCTAATACCTTGTTTCATCATCCCCCTCAATGGGTTTCATCCATTCTTGGCTCCTTAACCCTTGTTTGGTTAAATTATGCAAACCGGTTAATAAAATAAATCAGCAAAAACTGGTTTTTTTCTCTTTTCTCAAAAATGACCTGAACAAGATACTACTGTTTTTACATTTTTGAGTACCCATTTGGAAGTTTTAAACAATATCTCATTTTGGCATCTGGGTTTTACCGATTTCATATTTAGCTCTAAAAATCCTCCCAAAAACCTTATTTTCCTTACTATTTGTGAGTTTGCTGATTGGATTCACGTGCCAATACTTTCATGGGGCTTTCAAATGACTAAATCCCCTTCATTAATCTTTTCCTATCTGTCCACACGTTCACACCCTGTACAGGCAACCACAGGGACGTTATTCTCTGTTTGAACTGTTGTTTTCATGCTTTGTTTCAATGGCTCACCAACCGTGATCAGCCATGATTTCAAAACAAAAGCTTCCAAGCTTGGTTTTGGTGCTTCAAACAGTTAGTAAAGTAACTAATGTACAAGTCTTTCTTTGTCCAACAGGCCATGGAAGGCTGTGACCGTGGATAAGCAAGACTAATCCATGAATGGATTCAAATCCCTTACTAAGAAAAGAAAAAACCAGAACTATGGAAAGTATTTACAAACACTATTTGTTGTTGTCTACAATGCAAAGAAGGAAGGAAATAACATGTACAATGCTGGAATGAAATAACCTAATCCATTTACACAGTCTATAATCAGAAAATACTCAAGAAATCTGTACAACACACTCAGCAAACAAGGCAAAACTTGCCAAAAACTTGCCCAGACTTGATTGAAACTTCTTGGAACTGCTTGGAACCCCCTTACATCAGTATTTTCATGGTTTATATCTTGTAAAAGATTAGTTCCCAACTGTATTCATGCTCCCCTTGCCCGAGTTGCTAACTTTTATCTAAAAATATAAAGTTTCTAAGTTGCAACTTGCCATTTTTAGTGTATTTTGAGCAATTTTCATGTTTTTTGCCCAAACCATTGCAAATCTCCACCAGATGACTTCAAATTTCAACCATGTGTATATTTTGGTTAGGAATGGTGTTCCAAGCCCTTGGTCAACCTCTTTGACTGGGCATTGACCAGCTTTGACCAACCAGAGAACCTAGGCTTAAAAGGCACAAAAAGCTAAGTAAACAAACTAACATAGTTCCAAACTTGTTCAAAGGTCACCTTAGGCTCACCCTGACTAGGTGTGTTGCCTCAAGAGACTTATTACATCACACACACACACAAACTAACTAAATTTATTCTTTTTCACTAGGTGCTCCTGCACCATATAGATATCACAAAATTTAGGAGGCAAAGGCCAATTTGAATGAGAAAAGAAGGCTGCAACATTAAAAATAGTTAATAGTTATTTTGTTGTCCAAAATCTACCTATCTTGGATCATTGGAAGTAGGAGAGATGATGAAAATTTATCACAGTTGGAAGTTGCTGATTGAAAAGTCTGCCACAAATGAATTTAGGATTCTCACTCCCGAGTCATTATTTTGTGTTAATAAAAGTTATTGCAAATTATGTTGATAAATTATTTGAAGCTCTTGTCAATAAGAGATTATTGTTGGTAGCAATTGTTTGAAAGATCAACCAAGATATTATTGGACATTTTGTAAAGAAGACTATGCCTTAAGGTGAGGATTCAAGTAGGAGAATTAATAGCATGATGAATAGAGTGATAATTGTTGCTGCTGCAATGGAAGAATTTCATGCTAAAATTTTATAGGTTTATTAAAGTAAACTGGAGAAGTAAACCAGACCAGCGACCATTAAAATGAGACAATCAAAAGTTAAATAACTATCTCATGTTTTGAGACATAGATAAGGTGTGAGCAAAAGCATTTATGTTTCTTATTGGGCGATTGAAGATGATACAGATTCATGTTTCAGATTGCACTAGCAGTTGAAACAATTTAATCTACCAATTCCCCGCGTCGATAATCTCCCAGTAATTAATCTTCTTTAACTTTGTCAACCATGAAATCTGAAGTGAATTGATTTACTCTTCTACAACTCTACTAATTTTCCATAAGAACTGATTTGCCTATTCTGTAACCCTACTAACTTTCCTTAAGCTCGTATTTTGTCAGCCATCTGAATATTTAAGTCCCCTGCCAACATACACAGTTTTCATATTCTTAATATATTTTACATGGAAATATAGAATTCACAACGGCTTGGAAAAAACTTAATAAATCCAATATTACATAGCAACAATGCTATAGATCCAGGGTACAAATTTGAAAGTAAAAGGGAACTAATTTTAAAATATAAAATATAAATTTAAAGTTAAATGGCAGAGATCTAAGTGCTGCAAACATCAAGGCTTTCATGACAATGCCCAATTTCCAAAACCCCGGGAAAAAGCATTTGAAAACTTCAGTGCCCAATTTCCAAAACCCCAAGCAAATGCATCTGAAAACTCTAGTGCCCAACTTCCAAAACCCCAGGGAAATGCATTTGAATCCTTTGTCCTAGATAGTTAAAGCAACATGCATTTAAAAATATGGCAATACAAATTGCAACTTGTGGTGTGCCCTAGTTGATTAAGCAAATTTGGGTAAAATAGAGAATCAAATTCTCCAATTCATTGAGTGTCATGTATGTAAAAAACAAAAGCAAATGTTGTGAATGGCAGAAATTCGACTTCCCAAGTACTGTACAATAGCTCATTCAAGAAGAGAGTAAAATTGGGTAAAATAACTCATGCAATTCGACAACTCATGGAAAAGCAGAGCAAAGTTGGAAAACAATAGAGTAAGTTGCAATAGTAAAGATATTTCTACAGGAGATCGTCATATCCTTTAAAGGTTACCCCACAAGGGAAATTGACCCAACAAAGTTCTTACCTGCATTAGCCACTTCAACTGAACCAAGCTGTGCATTCAGCTCCAAATCATGGGTCAAGGTCGTGAAATTATAGCTCATATTGGCATTCAACTATCATCAAAGACTAGCATATTCTTCTATAGATTTTAACAATGAGAATGTCAAACATGATTATGTTTCAGACACAACTAGTATACCAAGATCATCAACAATAAAGCAATTATGCTAGATATATTCATAGGCAATAAATAATCTCACTTTGAAAACATCTTCAAAACAGGGTAAATCACATAGCTATTAACAAGTACATTAAAATCCCTCTAAATGAAAACCATATTTAAAACAAGATAAATCTCAAATTTAAAATCTTAATTGTGGCAAAATGGGAATATCTCTAAACTGGGCATACCTTTAGGTAGTAGGAAATCGTTGTCTATGTTCTCCTATTTTGTTTTGTTCAATCCACATAGTAAATTAGCCTTCTTATTACAAACATCTCCATTCGACAAGAAACACTAACCTGCATTCAAAAGTTGATACATCAGAGATCATGCCCTTCATTCTCAATCTTAATTGCTTAAATGCATTCAAAATTTGATGACATACCTCAAGGACTAGATATATTCTAAGCCATCCATCAAAGCAACAAGTCTTCTCGCAAAGCGGACAAGCACTACTATTCTTCCACTACACAAAAATTCCATGTCAAATAAGCCTTACACATAATGGGTTGAAAATTCTTCTATTACTAAATATTAGTCACTCCACATTTAATATTCTTACTAGCTAATGATTGCATGAAATGGCCTTGTAAGGCATTGTGTACCATAAATATTCTTGAGTCTTCTAAATTAGATTCATACAAGTTTGAGAAAAAGTTTGAAACCCCCATTGTGGAACATTTCAAAAAAAATTTGCAAATGGATTAAAAACATCTCTTTGAAATAATATTGACTCAAAATATACCTAATTATATTAGATCCAATAGATCTAACTAGACCATTTGAAAGCAGATTTATAATTCTTCTCTTTTCGTTATCCCAAAAATGCCCCATAAAATGCAAGGATGGGTTTTCACCGATTTTCTATACAGGATCATTACTAAAAAGATAGATAGGGTATATATCGTTAGTGATGATGAATCATCCGAATTAAATTCATAAAACTCTAAGACAGTTCCAAACCCATATTCTATAACGTTTTAGTATTGTTGGAAAATGAATGAAAAAACTTCAAAATGCATCTGATTGCTAGAAAATTTAACCAATTGTTCTTTGTTTCGTCATGGAAAGTTCAAGCATGTGTTAGATCAAGTTAGGAAGAGTGGTGAATTTTCCCTAGTCTTGATATAGGGGTATGCAATTTTACTAGCTCAGTGTTTATTGTTTACCAATCTTCATTAAATCTCAGTAGCTTGGTTATGGGAAATATTGATGAGAATCTTCACTATTATTGTAAATTAAATTAAGAAAAGTAGTAACTTTTTCCACTATTAGCCACTGAAATCTTCTCTAATCTTGATATAGGGGAATGCATATGAATCATCAGAATTAGATTCATAGAACTCTAAGATAATTCCATATCCATATTCTATAACATTTAAGTATTCTTGAAAAATGGATGAGAAAACCTCAAAATGCATCTGATTGCTAGCAAATATTACCCATTATGCTTTATTTCGTCATGGAAAGATCAAGTTAAGAAGAGGGTTGAATTTTCCCTAGTCTAGATACAGGGAAATGCAATTTTACCGGCTTCGTGTTGTTTACCAATCGTCAGTAAATTTTAGTAGCTCGGTTATGGGAAATATTGATGAGAATCTTCATTATTATTGTAAATTAAATTAAGAAAGGGATAAATTTTTTAATATTGGCCTCTAAAATCTTCTCTACTCTTGATACATGTGAATGCAACTTACAGATAAATGTTTACCAATCTTCAGTCAACACATGCACATGGGCTCAAAATAAACTGGCAACAATGCCAATCTTGGATGGAATGATTACATGAAAATGTCTGACTTTTAGTGCATCATTCCATGTGATCAAGGAGTCAAGCAATTTTACTAAGGAATTGGATGAACTTATTGGAAGAAGAGAAAATGTCAAGAAATCAGATGAGTATTTAGGGAAGTTCATAAGAATAATTTAAAGAAGAAATATTACAGGCCTATGTGTCAAGAGTAGTCGATTTCAGGTTGGAAACTGTGACCTCTAAACCCGCATTATCTGTTTTTAGTTGCAAGATTAAATAATGCATAATTTATCTATTTTTAAGATTAGTTTGATGTCTACTAATGACCTATGTATGTTATTGAGACCCAATCATACAACTACTTGTTATGAGAACTAAAAAATAGAAATGAAAAATCTTCAATCATGTTGAGTAAATTGAAGCTTGAAAAGAGAAGTAGAGATAAAATCCATCATGACAAGTTCACAAAATTAATTAAAGATATGTACACACAAATTCAAAGGATCTGCATCTTCAACTGCCTATAAAAATCAGAGTTATCTAAATGGTTAGAATAGACAAAGGAAAGAAGCAAGCAAAGGTTGAAGAGCATTAGTGCAAGACACATTAGAAAGACCAAGGAACAAATTTGGTAACATCTGTGAAGAGGGGAAACAGACATACAGAGGGTCATCATGAGAATCCTTTCTTCTGAAACCTTCACTTTTTGTTTCCCCAAATCAGAAGCCAAGACAGAATGCAGATGGAGAGGTGAGTGAGAGTGATATCAATCTTAGAAGAAGATGTGAGATTTATGCTCAACACTTCTCTTCCAGAGGACTGTAGTGGTCTATGATTTGAAGAATTTGTAGAGGTATATCAATCCATTATAAACAATAAAAACTATAAAGAGAAAGGTGAATCATAGGATGTGGTGGATACAACAGTGTGATAAATTATCACGAAAATGGTCTGGTTGGCATGAACACAGAAATAGGTAAGCATCAATAAGGGCACGTGAACTGTTAGACAGATTAAGGGCATTGTTGCAGGATATCTCATGGAGTACAATGATTGCAGGATATGCGAACAATGAATTTGTTAATAAGGATTAAGAGACTTTCAAGCATATGCAATTGGCAGGTTAACGCCAGGTCCTTTGCTAGCTTGTTGCCTACCTATGTCAAAATGGAAGCCTTGAAACATTACATCCATCAGCGTTGAAACATTACATCCATCAAACATAGGAGCTGGGGAATTCTTGTCAATATTATAGTTGGAAATACCCTGCAGAATTGCATGCTGAAAGTAGAGCCATGGTATTATGCAAAATGAGAAATCATAAACAAGACACCTTATAAATTATTTGGCGATTACTGCAACAGGGATTCATAATGCATATAGGGATAAATATTAGGTATCTACGCACTCAAATGTAGATGCATTTGCAAAACTAATGATGGAAAATAGATCTCTGTCAAAATGAAAATATCCCTATACTAGGCATACCTCTAGGCAACCATTCGTCGATGTTCTGTCATTTTATTTTGTTGAAGCCACAGAGTAAACTAGCCCTTTTATTACAAACATCTCCATTAGTCAAGAAACACACTAATCGAAGCTCATCTACATTCTCAACTCTCAACTCCTGTTCCTGAAAGAAGAGATAAAAAGGAATTATATTGAGATTGACCTAAATCTCTTACAATAGAGTAGACAAAGAGAAAGAAAGCAATTAATGTTGTGTTTACTCGCCTGAATTAAGTTTATTCTTGAATGTCTCTTCTCCTTGGACCTCACTTGCCACTTCTTCCCCTGTTTCAATCCTTCCCCAGAATCCAATCGCCTTTGACTCCACTTCTTCCCCTGTTGCAATATTACCTCTCCAATGTTGCCAATTACCTCTCCAGTAGATCTCTTGTAATCAACAGGGCTTCTTATGTTGGCATTCTCTTTATTTAACGTGTTGCAATAAAGAATGATCACTCTCCAGAAGCTGTTGTCTTTGAACATGGTAAGTTAAAGGCCTGCAGAGTATTTTGATAAATGGGCACATGCCACAGAGACAAAAACACTATTCTCTGCTAGGCCATAACCAGGTGCTAAAACTCCCTCTCCTGATCTTCACATTGTGATCACACTTATTCTGTGCATGAGCTTCACATCCTGAAGTGAATTGCAGAATACCCACTTGGTTGAGTTTTTGATTGACCAATACAATTCACTAAAAATTCAACGATGCCAGCTTCAAGAAAATTCAACGATGCCAGGTCATGAAAGTGCTAAGAGCACTCCTGGATCCAATATGTCACAATGATACAGTCCCAAAGAATTCTTTAACTGCCATTAACAATGACAACGAGGATTTGAAATAACCAATAAAAAAAATTAAAACCAAAAAGGCCCAAAATTGAACAAATTACTTATAACCCATAAAAAATTGTAATACCTTGTCCATCTCTGTCGAAGAAATGGATGGAAGTCTTCTCTTCTACTCCCCATTGATGTCTGAATTATGCCTGTGAAATGGTATGAAGCAAACAACTGAACAAACTGCGAACGTTTATTTAAATATCACAAACTACACAGAAAGCTTGTTTAAACACATTAACGGTTATATAATTTTCAAATTTCGAACTGTCAGATTTTAAACAGTCGGAGAACCTGATTTAGTGCTAAATTTGGACTAAACGGCAAACTATAATGGTTTAGCTTGCTGGATTATTAGTTCAACTAATTATTCAGGAAAATATATGATTTAATAAAAATTGGATCAGATATTCCTTTCAACGAAATTGATTCAAAATAGTGAAATTGAATTCCAATAAATTATCATATTATTTCATAAATTATGTAAAATATTATTTATATAATCAAAATTTAAATTGAGGAAGTCGCAATAGAAAGGAAGATTAGCCCATTTATATTGGTCCATTTATTTATGTTAGTATAGTCAATGTGTATTGAAATTAAAGAAATGAGATTTTCATGGTCTTCAAGATGTGTTCTATTTATTTTATTGGTGTCAATATATATAAATGTATAATAATTAATGTATGAGACATTCATTATAATAAAGTTGATTCGAAATTAAATTATTGAAATCATAAAGTATTAGATTATTCGATAAATCATGAAAAATATTGTTTAAGTAATAAATATTCAAATTGAGGTTGTAGCAATCAAAAAGGAAAATTGGTCCATTCACTTATGTTTCCATAACTATTGTCAATCTAAGGTCAACAACTTTTTTTTCTCGGATTGCATTATAGAATAAAATATTAATTTGGGATATATTAAAGAAATGAGATATTAATGACCCCTCAAGATGTGTTATATGCAAAGGAGAGGAAGAGTTGGTGGATCGCCTTCTTCTTAGATGTAGTTTTGTGAAGGGATGCTAGCAAAAGATTTTGAAAAAATTGAATTGGTATTGACCACACTCCCAAAATAGTGTTTTCCTCTTTAATGCCTAGCCTACCAAACATAAATTTAAAAAATCACTATTCTCTAAAAGGTGGTCAAATAGGGAAAATCTTAAGGAATGGAAGATAACTTACAAGTATAAAATGTTGGTAATCCTAAAACTTAGTACAAAAAGCTTCCCATGTAAGAAATAAATGTTTAATGACATAACGATTGTGTGTTAAATTAAATCCTTCAGTTAGATTCATGTTGAAAGGTGAAGATGGAATAATGCATTCCTTTCTCATTCAATAGTTGTGTATTGTCCTACTCTATGAATGACCTCAACATAACAATGGTCAAGAGATTAAATGCCCTTTCATGATAGAGGTTACTCTCCCATACTAGGTAGTCACATGGGGGGCTTTAAGATCTATTTTTAAGGAGCAAGGAGTCCCATGTAGCAAAAAAAAAAATGCTACAAAATTAAATAGAATTTTTTCCTTAACAATAGCAGCTCCTAGTTTTTAGTTTGAAAATTTCAGGAGGTGCAACTAGGGTGAGACTAGAAATTTCCCAACCAAATTAAGTTCTACTCTACCACTTCTCAATCAGATGGAGTTTACAAATTCCCATGAATTAATTTTTTATAATTATATTTATTTATATTATTAAAATTCATGGGATCGCCATCTTTTGTAAATTTAGGAGCTTAAACTATTTTACAAAATTTATGGGACCGCCCACTTTACAATAATCCTAAAAATTCTCAACAACACCCAATAAAAAAAATCAGGAAGCCCCTATCTATGGGACCATACTTATATAATACCCTTCTTCGCTATTGTCAATAAAATTTGTATCCCTACAAATACTCTATGTAAACTTTGAGAAATTTCTTAAAATGAGAGATCTATTATTTGAAAACTTTGAGGAAAAATAGCCACGATGTTTCAAACAAAACTTCTAATTGGAGCAAGCATTTTGTCAACCCTATTTGAGTTTGTCATAACTTTAGGATATTTATTTCTTGAGTAGGCATTTGGTGAACATCTTATACATAATTAACCACATTCTACCATACAATTTAATTCAAATTAGACAAAGATTAGGTTGAAAAGTTTCCATATCTTATGTAGACCTATACATTTGAATGCTATGATCCTCCCACGGTAACCACTAAACCCTTGAATCAAACCAAGTCTCTTCTATCCTACGAAGAACATAAAAATAGGAGTTAAAAAACATGAGAGCATTAAAGTAACAAGCATGTCCTCATACAAAGATTCAACATGATAGCATTTATATCCTAAACATGATAAATAGTGTAATACCCCTCGCATCTTATTACTGTTGAGACTATGTTTAGTTTGATATTGTTTTATCGTAGTTGATTAGATCAGACATATATCATATGTTATATTTATATTGTGGTGTGTGATTAAACAATTATATTTTGGATGTTAATTGTCATGTTTGAACGGGAACAAAACATTATGTGATGGTTAAATTTAGTAATGATGGATTTTATATGATGTTTCAAATGCATGAATTAATTGATGTAATTTAGATGATGATTATATTTGGTACTTACCCCATACCCGCATGTGTATGGATCATGTTTGTTATCATATATGTTTTCTTTTCTGTTGACATGCATGTATGGTAGAGGAGGAGGTGTAGTTACCCCATTGAGTCGGGTCCACACGTCCCAGCCATCCCTACCATTGTCTGTTATTATATTTATATATGCACATGTACATGCAGTGGTTTTTTATGCAGGTTGCAGGTACCGGGCATCGAATTCCTTGGTTTGACAGGATGAGCGTGCCCTCATTATGTCTCAATGGCGGAGAAGGGGAGTTAGCACCTAGGCCAATTCCCTAGCCTAACCTAATCGTCCTAAAACCACGGACGGAATCTTACTTGACTTACCTGAATTGAATTCATTTTGGTAGAATGAATCCGATATATGTTTTCCCGGTTGAGCATGATATTGTCTTAGGTGTTGTTCCATGTTGGTGTCGTATTTTGACCTTGTGGATCTCATGTTTGATTTCTGATCGTTATTTAAATTATGTTGACATATTGGTAAATATAATGTTATTAGTATGATATAACATAATCAGTTATATATGTTTTCACTAAGTCTCTTATAATAATAATATTATAAATGGTATCTATATTAATTTTATATGTATGACTATATGTTTATATAGATACAACTTATTATATAATTTTGAATATTGAGTGTTATAACTTAATGCAAATGATAAATTAAAAATAAAAGAAAAGAAATTTACAATTTTAAATTGTTTCATTTTAGGTAGTTGACTTGAATAGTAGGGGGAAATAATAAAATATTTCTCCCCTACTTTTCAAGCCAATTTAGAGGTAAGAGGGAGAGACTGGTCATTACTCTTTTTATGCAAAAATTTAGAGGAGAGAATGGAGAGAGAGATGAAGGGTTGAGGAAGAGAAGAGAGGAAGAATAGAAGACAATTTGGGAGCTGATTTGGAAGCAGCTGAGAGTTCAAGCTTGTGGATTGGAGAGGTATTCTCGGCTGGACTTCATCAGCCTGCTTGTTGAACCAGGTAGGACTTGAGTCCCCTTAATATGTTCTAAATTAGTTTTCTTAATCTTTCCATCAAATGAGAGCATACACTTATTTCCTCAAAATTGAAGAGTGAAGCAATAGATCTGTGAGAATTTAGTTTGCAATGTGGAATTTTATCATCACAAACATACAATCCCTCTTAAAACTCAACCATTAGTGAATCCAAAATTGGAATGGAAGAGAAACTTGTTACTCCATAACACCATGAAACTTAGTTGTGTTTTGATCCAATGTTTGCCATTTTAGTTAATTAAAAGATCACATAATTATTCTGAATTGAAGATTTAGTATACCTCCTTAGTAATCAAATGTGGAAATAATCATCATTTGCATGGGTTATAAAAAATAAAACTAAGTCTTTAGCAAATAGACATTTCCAGCTTGTTGGAAAATGTATGAGGAAAGAAGAAAAAAAAGAATTCCCATGCTTTCAAAAAAAAAACACAGACATTATTTTAATTTATTTTGCCACCCTATCCTTTAAACTAATAAACAATTCATATTTGAAGAGCAATTCAAACTATACCTTTTTCCAACTCCCCAAGTAGGACCCACACCTCATGTAAAGGTTAACCCTTTTAGAAACATATCGACCAATAATAAATAAATAAAAATAATAATAATAATAATATTTTATTATATCCTAGTGGATTCAAATTTAATTTCCATCACCTCAACACACTCCATCTTCTTTGGTGCGTACCCCAACATGTAAGGCCTTAAAGGGCTTATTAAACAATGTTTTTCCTTTCCTTGGGTGATGACATCACCCTCCCCACTTGCATAGTACGCAGGTCTTGGGGGAATGCATTTAAATTTTTGTTTGAAACAATCTTTGGAATGTATTTAATAGTTTAGGCGGCTCTTTCTCCAAAACTGGTGCCCACCTCCACTTGGCCATGCCTTGTCCTTGGTCAATGTACTCTCCAATCAAATTTAATGTGTTGTGCAAGCCCTTTTTGAACATAGGGTGGCGTGAGCTTGGGGGTAGTGTTTGCTTTTGGTCCTGTATTAATAAATGAGTATTCAAACCCATTGAACCCCATTCCTTAGTTAATTTATTTGTGTGGAGTGCTTGGGATTTGGTGGGACCCACCCCAAGTCACTTCCACTCCTTGATTTTCGCAGCCCTTTTGGGGAAATTTTAAAATGTTTTATGTTTCCTTTTATTAATATGGATTTGCATGATGAGGTGGAAGGTAGGTCCTAGGTGCTAGGTGTTAGGGGTGATTAATTATAAATTTGATTAGACATTATTAGGATATGTTTTACTAAACACTAAGCATGTTATTTTTAAGTTAAAAGTTGAGCAATATAAATTGGAGATATTACTTAAATTTGAATTTGGAATATTAATTCTATTATGTGAATGATTTTATTAACCATTATTTTTATCCTACTAGTGAATTCATTATGGTTTTTGGTATTTAAATTTAGCCTTGGCAATGGAATGTTAACAATAGGTGTTATAGCATTATTACTAGTAAACTTATTGTTTTATCCTTTAATTGTATTTTAGGAGTGCGTATCCGAGATTAATAATCTTTCCATTAGTTAAGAAACGTTCTCATTTATCAAGCTATAGTAGGAAATATTAGAGTTAACAACATGGTCATCTTATTGTAGACGTGGATATTCTGATTAGTGTGATTAACTAGTGTGAGCAAATAATTACTTGTTAAAATGATTCTTGTGAATTTGATTTCCTTACGAAATGTCAATTTCTTGTTTACGATGTTCTCTTATTGCGTATATCATATGTGCATGCAAAATATTATGTGGATGTAGTTGATTTGCATTCGGGATTAGAAGTCCTAATAGGGGGCAAAATCTAGAGGTCGGGAATGTGGTTGATATAAATTATCCTACTGTTTGTTGATTGTTTTTATGGTGCAATGTGGATTCTATCTTCTTTTGCTTGTTTTGGATTAGGGTCAATGTGAGACCTTGATTGGGAGGTCAAACCGATCCCTGTTATTATTTTCCTCCTGGTGGATTAAAATTTGAATTAGTGGCCAAGTGGATTTGTGTTTTGAAATGGGAATATGATTTATTTGTTTATTTGGTTATTGGAACTTAATATGTTATAAGTGGCCACAAACCAAGATGGGTATTGTTGTGAAACTAGGGTAGGTTATCTAGATGTGATGTAGGGGGTGGCTTGCAATGGATCGCCGAGGCCCACAAGTGGCTGACGGATCATCCATTGACAAGTTTCTTAATTCCAGTGATAACATTATAAAAATTGATCTAGTTAGGAAAACATTAAAAAGATAATTTGTGATACTTTGCCCATACCTTGAGTGTCGTCGGTTCAGTGAGGAACCTTCAGGACTAAACTCAAGGGTGGATCATCGATATACGTGTCTTCATGAGAGATATCGATGCCACGTATGATCACTTGAGTGCCGTCGGTTCAGTGAGGAACCTTCAGGACTAAACTCAAGGGTGGATCTGCGTGATGACACCTTCCTACTCACACCTTAGATATCCTACGTAGGTCAGTGCCTCTGGTAACCCGTATACCCTCTTGATCTAGAGATATCTTCCTAGGTGATGATTGGGGATTGGTCCTTAGTATGTGTGTGGGCCTAGTGTTATCTCCCTAGCATGGTGGGGTGGACCTCTGGGTTCCACATGGTCGGGAGGTAGTGTTTCTTCTCCATTGAGACTGTTGCGGATAACCTCCATCACCTGATTGTTACTTGGACCGGATTACCACCATTGTTGCAAATTCATGTATCAGATGTCAGATGTTATTATCTTGTACTTGTAGGAGATTTTATTTAATTAGTAATTGATCCCTACGTGGATCCATGATGTATTTTGATATTTGTAATTGTATTAAATATCACCGCATACCCTACGATATGCGTAGTGGATGTAGGTGATCATGTGATGTAATGTTATATTGGTTCAAGAGATGTATTTAATTTTATTATGTACTTAAAAGTTCTTTAGCATTTGATCTTGTTAGTGTAGTGTTAGTTAGACGACGTAATACTACGTCAGGGACCCTTGAGAATGAAAAAGAATGATGTGTTTATTCAAACCGATGTATGTAGAGCAATGTGATGCTTTATTTAATGTGCTTGTTAACATTAGTAAACAAAAAAAAATTTGGTTGCATAACTTAGCATAAATTTTAGGGTTAATCTCTTGGGTTCCCTGGCGGGGCATTACAAATAGGGACAAATGAGCATAACAACAATAAAACCATGAGCATGAAATCATCAGCTACGTAAACATCAATAAAAAACTCACCTAAAGATCTTCATATTCCTCAACTCTTCTTCAAACTTTTATAATGTGGTCCTCATAAATATGCAAGCACAGAAGTTAGCTAAGAGAAGAGCTCAACTAATAGTGGTTAAAGAAGAGATAAATGAGAGGATTCAAATTTATAGATTTAGAGACGATAAAATGGATATTTGAGATCGAATTCAACCTAGAAGGGATGAACAAATGGGATTGCATAGGAAAATTTTGCCAAAGATATGGGGATAGTGGAGTAAAGGTTAGAAGGAATCTAATGACAAGTGGCTATGACTATTAGAAAGTGGGAATGTGACTAGGAAAATGGGAATAAATACTTGAGATCATTTTTTTCATGAGCAAGCACAGAGTAAATAACTATTTATTCATTATTTTGACCAGAGGAGGAATAATTAGAAGAATATAAAATAATAGCATTATTTATTTTTCTTACAAAGGCACGAATAAGTAAAAATTTATTTATTTTACATGAATAGGGGAATAAATAAAAATGATTTATCTGGCCATAGTAGAATAATTAGATAGTTAAATTATTAAAATTATTTAATTATAAGAGACAAAAGAATGTTAGCTAATTAATTGAAATTAATTAGTATATTAGGCAATGACCAAATAATTAAATAATATAATTATTTAGTTAATGTTAGTAAGGGAAAATCAATGGTTAGGATTGACGAGGATCGATTAGGAAAGAAATAGAGAAGATTAGAGATGATTAGGGACTATGATTGTTTAATAAATACATGAAATTGGTGATAGAAGAAAAGTCAAAATTTTTATGTCTACACCTTATTCTTCATGAGATGTGTCATTTCCTTTGTAGCGATGAAATATGGACTCCAAAATGTGATGACCTTTCTTATAGAATGCAAGAATACAATAGAAGCATATTGTCCCTCATAACATCAAAATAATGAGCATTGTTGATAGACCCAATATGGCGCCCGTCCTTGTCATCCCATTCTTCTCATGCCTTAATACCCTTGTAACCTTACACATGACCAATATATTTATAGTCCTAATTTTTTTAGGACCCTCTCCATGAGATGCACCATTTTTTGTACTTCAAAATTAGTGTCATTCATTTTATTTATTGTCTAATTTGTCATCTTGTACCACAAAGATTTAACTATTTAAGTTAGCTAGGTACTGAATTTTCCATAAATCCTCAAATAGCTCTATTGATTTTTTAGTCCTCCGTTCAAATCTCAAGGTTGAGTTATTTCATTTCGTTTGTTGAGTTTGAGGTAATCATTGTGTGATCAAAGTGTGACACACTTCTATAAACTATTACACTTGAGGGGATCCATGAATAAGGAATTCTCAAGAGGTGGCTTATAGCTTCCTAGTTGAAGCGTTTTTAATCCTTGTTTGAATTCTCATCAGATTGGCATAAGGATTAGTGACTTGACTACTCCAAAATGGAAGATTCAAGTGCAAATGCAAGCTAAAGATAAAACTAGAATGCAAGGAGCTAAGAATGAGATATTAAGCTAGAATGGATGCAAGCAACTAGTATTCTAGAATGATAATGCAAGAAATAAACTAGATTAAAAATGCAAGGTTAGTTCTAAGAAATGAAGCTAAGATAAGAAATGAGAGCAACTAGAAGATAAGAATTCTAATTAGTAAGATTATGCTAAGAATTCAAGAAAGTTAGAATGCAAGAAGCTAAGATGCAAGATTAAGATTAGGCCCTTGAATCAAGGAAGAGCTTCCTTTTAAAGGAATACCTCAAGAATGGAGGGTAGAGATTAAGAGGTAATATAATGAGTGATTGAGATTAAGAGGCAAAAGGCCCCTCTTTGACTAATGTGTGAGTGATCTGGGAACACATTGAGTCAAATATTAGATTTCAGACAAAGCATTGGCTCTGAATAGGATCGTATGAAAATTGATAAGAGATCAAGGATATCAGTTTTGTACATGATCAAGCGAAGGTTGATGAGAAAGAAAAGAGTATCTAGCCTGATATGAAGCGATGCAACTGGATATTTGTCCAAAGAGATTGAGATAACCAACTTTGAAAAGAATTGAAGAAGGTAATCACCAGATTTAGAGGCAGTACCAGAACGTTAAATACCCTATAGAGTTTGAGATAACTGACTTTGACAAGGATTGAAGGAGCCATTCATCAGATTGAGAGACCATACCAGAATGATATGCCCCAAGAGATCAGATAGATGTCTGTCCAAGTGAACTGATATAAAGGGATGAGAACAATCTTCATAAAGAGATGCAGAGAATCTCAAGTTGAGATACCCCAAGTGATGATGTTTAGTCATTGATTGACTTGATCAATAAAGATTTGGTTCAATTGCTAGATTTTCAGATTAGGAGATTTGATTTAGAAATTTTTTCTATATTGTCATGCCCTCTCGGGATCAAAATGGAAATGAGGGAGAAAGAAGGTGAAAGTGAGCAGGAAGTGATAGTGTCAGCGGTCAACTGCATTTGATAATTTGAATTTTGATTTTGATCCCAAAATGAAAATCATGATCAAGGATGATGAATCATAGTTGGTAGCCTCAAATAAGAATATGACCTTATAGGATAAGATGTAGGAAACACACATAAGCATCAAGGCACAAGAGCCGAGATGACCTGAACATGGTTTCCAGTTAATGTTGTAAGATAACATATGTATCGAGGCACAAGCTTCCAAGATAACTGGAAGTGTCTCCGTACGTGCTACACACAAGAAAAAAATAAGGAGATAATTCCAACCTCATTGAAGAGTCCAAATAAAGAGGGTCGAGGTATGTGCAATGCTCCAATCGTGATGGATGCTCTTACCATAGACATCTAGTATATTATACCACTTAGGATCATTGAAATCACACCACAAGAAGAAATTAAAAAAAACATGTTATGCCCCAGTCATGAATCTCTAGTCAAATCGACATCGTTGAGCAACCTTAGAAGACATAGAAAGTGGAAATCAATGGTTATAGACAATACACAAGAAAATAGTTCAGCATATCTTAGACAGTTTCAATTTTCTAGGATATAAGGTGTGTTGGGTGTTAAGGAAACACCTTTGTGCTTGTGTCAGAGTGCAAGTACACTGAATAGTGCAAGATCTCATATGTGTTGAGAAACATAGTGATGTCTAGATTGGTAGTGTTAATAAATGTTGGAGGTTGGGGTGTTAAGAAATACCAAGTTGTATCAATTGCAAGTGTCCATCAGGAAGGATTGATAACTAACTTTGGTTAAGTCCAAGAGGTCGGTCAAGTGGTAAAGCATTGATAGCTCAGATAGGCGTACGATTTCCCCCAATTGACAGATAAGAATTGAGGACAAGAATAGGACTAATTCCAGCCCATGATGGCATAAGGAGATGAAGAGCGAGATGGAAAAGTGATCAGGCTGATGAAAGCACGGGAGCTCAGCCATGCGTTGATAGATGGAGCACTAGTAACAAGTTTCACCTATTTGCTAGGTTTTCACCACTTGGGATTATTTTATTTTTTCTACCAAGGCACCTATTTATAGGTTTTCACTAAGGCGCGATTTTTATTTTATTTTTGAATATTTGATTTTTTGAGATACATCAAGATGCCAATTTCCAGGTTTTCACTAGGATGATCATTTTTAAGGACTTTTACAATTTTTAGGATTTTTCCAAGATGTTTTACAAATTTTAGGATTTTTTTAGGATCATAAGTTGTTGTATAGGAAGCAAAATGCCTAGTTGTAGAGTATCTTCAAGTGAAGAGCATTGAAAGGCTCTTTAAAAACATCATATTTTGGAGTAAACAACTGATAAGCTCTAGAACCATATGATGTAGTGATGGCAAATGGACCCAGCCAGTTGGGTTCAAAGTTTCCTTGTAGAGACACCCTAAGTGAAGGTATCTTAGCCAAAGGAAGGCCATTCTAGTAAGATCCATGAATACCCTCATGAACCTCTTGTACACTTTTTCAGATTTCTCGCATTCTAGACACCTAAGGAAGGTACTGTCTAAACTTCTCTTGAACAAGTCATTAGTGATAAGGAGATACTGAGATGCACTTTGGATTTTATGGTTAGAGAGGCTTGAAGGGGTAGATCGATTGTGATGGTAGTGAGGAGCGGAGGCAATAAGGATGTAGAGAATGTCAGGTGTCTCATAGGTAGGACATGGGAATTCTTCCACTAGGAAGTCCTAGTGGTATTGATGCCCTTTAAGTTGTAATATTGAAGCTAAGGTGTCCACAACATCTGGTGTTGTGCTCTTTGTGTGTGACAACCACTGGAAAGTGATAATGCATTTATTTAGATCATCAACCAATTGTTTATATGATAACATTTTTTTTTAATCTTTGGTTTGATATCCATTAGTAATTTTGTTGATCACCAGCCGAAAGTCACCATAAACATGAATCTCTTGAATTTTCCATTTAATAGCTAGTTTGAGACTATTAGCTAGCCTTTCAAATTTAGCTATATTGTTCATGTAGGAAAAAATCATTTTGTATGCTTTAGGAATGTTGTATCTTTGTAGAGAGATGAACAAGATATCAACATTAGCACCTTATTGTGTGAAAGAGCCATCAATATATATAGATTTATTAAGAGACTCAATAGTGATAATAAGCGATGGCAATCTTTCTTGAAAATGTACGAGGAGAATATCAAGCATCCCATCCTTAGGTGCTTCAGAGAGGTTTTCACCATTGGATATGCCATTTATTTTTACTCTTTTAGAATATGAGACTGCCACAGAGTGGTTTTCACTGTCAGACTATTTATTCTTTTTATTATTTTTATGTGATCGAGGTACTTGATATCCTCCACCATCATTTTGCTGCTCATTTCACTGGTGGAAGAGGGTGAAGGTTCAATAGTATTTGGGTGATAGACTATTGCATGGGTAGGGTCAGAGGATATGAGTTGGATGGATTCAAAAAGGTTCCAATCAAGAGGGATGAAGGATAAAGGTTCAACAAGTTCAAGTGCAAAGACACTGACATCATCATCATCTTTTATGAATATCTCAAATAGGTCCAGAAATTTATCCTCCATAAAGCATTGTCAATCATGAGTCATCCTAGAAGAGTTAGAGGATTTTAGATAAATATTTTTTGAATCTAACCAAGATGACCTAGCCCTAGAACTATGTCCATCTTATTGTTCTCGAGTAGCCATTTGTTCTAAAAATGTACGGATAGGAACCATCTCAATCCGAGACCTTCCTAAATTCCATGTAGCTATTGTAGAATGAGGTCTGATGTACCCATGATTTTCTTGATTAGCTGGAGTAGATGTAGATGGCCTAGAAGCCATAGGGATGATCTCTATAGGAGGATTAAAAGGATCTTCGTCATCTAGTTGTTCTTGAGAATTAGAACTTTCTCCTCTTTCAAAATTTGTGACAGTAGCATATTTATGGACAACATCAACCTGAATCTCCATTGCAACATCTGATAGTGAGTCCCATTCATACTCATGTGAGTTTGTGTCACTATTCTGGTATTTTCTAATATAATCAATTAGAGTGACTACAAGAGGGAGATTTTCATCATCACCTTTCTCAATCTCAAGAGGTGAGCCTTCAATAAGGGTTTATAGATGTGCAATAATAGTAGCTTGTGTAGTAGTAGTAGCAGTACCAACTATAGTAGTAGGAGTATAATCGAGGATAGGCATAAACCTAGGCATGTCAACATGTTGTCCCTAGTTTTGATGTATATGAACAGAGTCAAAAATGTGTTCAGAAGCCAGAGCGATAGCAGTACTAGTGGTAGAAACAAGAGTTTTCTTTGTTTGTTTAAGATTCTTGCATGTGGAAACAAAGTCAACGGGAATAATGACCTCAATTCCATCATGAGGAAAATTGATACATTGATGATACATAGAGGGGACTTCTTGCATTTCATGGATCTGAGGGTGACCCAAAAGTATGTTATATGCTAAAGGAAGATCCAAGATAGTGACTTCAATGTGGAGGGGTTGACTATGAGGATGACTAATAGATTTATCATCATTTTCAAAAAAAATTGGGTAGTGAGGGGAAGTGATGTGACCAACCATGGACTAGAACTTGCCTATGTATAGGTCTTTAGGTACATTATCCATGATAAGGACTTGATCAAGAATCTCTCTATGAATAAGAGAGATGTTCATCAGTTCAAGAATTGAAATCTGAGCTGATGTGCGCTGGAGTTGGTCAACTACATTGTAATCATGTGGTGCAGATGAGGTAGAAGGTTTAGACACTTGATTCGTTAGTTTGGTAGCAGAGGAGGAAGATGATCATGCCTCTTGTAGAGGGACTTTTCTTTGAGAAGATGTTATTGGATTAGATGACTTTTCTTTGAGAACATGTTATTGGGTTAGATGAATCAACTTGAGTCTCATCTTTGGCTTTTATGACATTAATAGCATGCTTAGAGGACTCAAGCATGTTGATCACATTGTCATTATTAGTGTAGGTGTATCCAACCTTGTAATCTTTTTCCTTAGAAGATTTCCCTTTCTCATACTTAGGTAAAGGCTCCTTGAAAGCCTTATGATCATTATTTGTTTGGGAAGAATAAGCCACAATTATTCCATTATCAATAAGATCTTGGATGATATTCTAAAGCTTCACATAGTTGGTAATCATGTGACCTCTATTGTGATGATAATCATAGTAGTGGTTGTCATTCCACAATTTAGGTTTTATGCCAGGATCATATGGCTTAGAGTTATTAGGAAAATTAATTATCTTGTTGGTTAAAAGTGTCTTCAAAGCACTCTCAAGTGATTCTCTGAGAGGAGTAAAGTCTCTCTTAGGATGAGAGATCTAGAGCCTATCACGATTGGTTTTAGTTTTAGATCCTTTTTGAGCGCTCTTGCTAGCAGTAGTCAAGTTGAAAGCTAGTTCTTTAAGCTTACCAACAGAAAATACCGAGGTTGTCCCCACAATTCCATTATTGACAACATCTTTGGTTAATTTTGTTCCAAAACTTGTGCTTGTCCTTAGATGAGGATTTGTGTTCTTTATACTAAAGAGTAATGTAGACATGAAAAATTGGCAAAAGGCTTAAATCAATCAAAAAGTGCAATCAAATCATCAAAATAGCATGAAAAATCAATAAATGGGACAAAGGCAATTCAAATCAAAGGAAAATTCAATCAAATGATTAAATAAAGCTTGAAAAGAGGAAAAACACTATGAAATTGATTAAATTCAATTAATGACATAGTTGTTGAAAGAAAAAATCAAAACGAACCTCTTACCCTTCATGGCTAAATTTAATTACTTTAATTAATTAATAAATCATAATTTCCCTCAACAAAGCAAATTGGAGACAAAATGGATACAAATCACTCACTTTTGCTGAAATGGTCTAGCCTTTTGAAACCATTTAAATGATTGTCCCCTCCTTGTCCCCCCATTTATGGACAAAGCAAAGCCAATTGACCTTACCCAAGCATAACCATGATCAACTCACTCTACCCCCTACCCTTGGGAAATTACTATAAGTATGAAGCATTTTGGAGAGCATTTCCATCTTGGAATTTTAATTAAAAAGCATTGTTACTATAGTCAATTGAGATCATTTCCAAGAGCAATGGAAGCATTTTAGCATTTTATCATTGCATTGTTATCAAAATGGAGCTAGATTAAGCATTAATTCATCATAGAATAAGCATTTAGAAGCATCATAGCAGCATTATTCTCATTTTAGAGGTGTCACTAGTGAGGATTTGTAGCTGAGAGCTCACTTACCACTTCTTTCTAGAGATCCATGAGATGTTATAGATTGTAGTTGCATTTTAGAGTAAATTTCCTTTGTATTTAGCTTAAATTGTTGCTACTTGATCTTAATTTCATGAAGGTGTTAAACTCACACACACAAATGGCACCCACCGTGGGGCCCTAGGCCTCTAAATCAGTCAGATTTATCATTTTATTTGCAATATTTAGACTAGAACTACTTGAATTTGCTCGTTGTTTGCAGGTTACAGAGAAGAAATCATGCCTACTAGTAAAGAAGTCACGCCTGAAGTAAAGAAATGTCACGTATGGTAAATTAAAAATCACCTACAGTCTGGATACTTACGCGGATTAACATGTAGATTCACGCCTGAGAGAAAAGAAGTACCGCATGACAGAAAGAAATCATGCTTTGGTCGACAAAGCTTCTAGCCTTTACAAATTTCAATTATGCCTATGACACAGGGAGTATCACTTATGTTTAAGACACTGTCGCTTAATTTGAAGCTTTGATTTGCCTTTGATGATTTCATTTACACTTATAAAGTAGTAAGTATCACTTATCTTTGAAGTACTGTCTCTTGGTTTGAAGCTTTGCTTTGCCTTTGCTAGTTTCATTTACGCTTCTGAAACATTAGATGTTGCTTCTGGTAATTTAACTGTCACTATCATTTCACCAGTTTATTGCATTTGATTAATGATTTAACGCTCAGATTATTTAAATATCGCTTCTGACTTAATTGATTTCGCTTGAGCTTCGTAAATGTGACGCTCACAGTCAATTAAATCACATGTATACTTAATAAAATCTCGTAGTCTGTCATTCAAATGTCACGTAGACTGTGCCAAAAAAAAATGCAATATTTTATTAGATTATGCACGTGACTAATTAATTCACTAGTTTTTATGTTGCAGGTATAGGCTCTGTCACAAAAATGTGCTCAAATTTTTTTTTTTCTTTTTTGCATGCAAAAAAGAAACAAAAAAGGACTTCCTATTAGAGTATACCTTGCACCTTTTGATTAATTTGCAAATATTTGAGTTCAAAATAAATCAAAAGCATAATCAACTTCATCATTTTTAAGCTTTGATTTTGGTTTCCCCTCACTTTGTTCGTTTGTGCCAACTAACTTGTTGCTAGAGGGAATGTATTTTCTAAGGTAAGAGAAGGACTTGGAGATAAAAATGAGAAAAACTACTACTTAAAAATGCGCATAGCTTTTGCTATCATCAGTTGAGGTATTTTTCATATCAAGCTTGCATCTTCCCTTAGCTTGTGGCATTGTCAAATTTCTAAACATAGATAATCATTAAAAGGAAAGAACAAACATTTCAATTCTAAGAACTCCTTTGTCACGAAGTTGAAAAAGAACAAAAAATTGTGATTGTAAGTGTTTGGGATAAGGGAAAAGCAATAGAGATATGATCTTCACTCTTTGAGTGGATCAAATTCCCAAACTTGCTCTACCTAATCCACTTTTCATGCTTTCAAATGAACATGTTTAAAACTTAGTGGGCTCACCTCCCAAGATTGCCTTAAAGGGCCGGTGAGAGGGATAGCCCAAAGTGGGATACACTTGCTTTTGCCGCGAGAATTTGACCCACTATAAAATGAAATGCATGTATCCTTAATGGGGTGCATGACAAAAGGATTTTAATTTCTCAAACTTCCTCTAGTAGTCCTCACGGATTGCGCAAAATCGTGCTTTAGTGCATGTGGGAAGCCCCTTAACATACTTGGGGGATGGGAGATTTTAATCCATTTTGAATGGAATATTTACTAAAACCTAGATAAAATAGCGAAGCCACCTTGTAGAGCCATGTTTACAAGACAATTTGACTTTAGGTAGGCTATTTGGAATCTATTCTTGTGCTATACTTGTGAAAACATTCGAGAATATACACATTAGATTGTTTTTAGAGACATTGATGTGTGTGCTGCATTTGTTTTTTATTTTCAAACAAGAAAATTTTGAAAAATCTCATCTTAAACATTTTAAAAATAAAAAACTTACACCTTGGTCAGATAAGTGTTGCTTGTGCAAAAAAACACACTCGCCTATCAGAGATTCAGTCACACCTATGACTTATTCAAACCCGTGTAGACATCCTAAAGTCACGCTTAGAAAAAATTGAGACACGCTTGGAAGAATTGGAAACCCACTTAGTAACAGTAAAGTGTCACCTAAGAACCTATAGAGGACTGCCTAACAAAAAACCAGTGCATGCCTAAAGGAGTTTTGGTCACGCCTATGCTTGGTTCAGTGACGCCCAGAAACACAAAAGGGCAAAAGAGAGTATTTCCTGAAGGATTCAGAAAAAAATGGTTTCATATTTGGATACCCTTTTCAAAGGTACTCTTTATCAATGCAACAAATAGATCATATTCTTGAAAATCATTTATAATGATGAGTCTATTTGAGAAAAAAATCAACCCTATTATGGAGAACAATTATCGAAATCAAGATCAAAATCTCCATTGGAATCAAGATGATGAAGTATCTGAAGATGAAGTTTCAGAAGCACTCCAAGATCCCATGTTCATGAAAATAATGCAATTAGTTTTGGAGAGGAATAAAAAAGCATATTTCATGAAGTTAGTTCAAGCAGGAGCTAAGCTTCCTCGTGATTTTGACACATCAACCTTGATAGAGAATGAGGAAAAACAAAAAGAGATACCATCTAAAAAGTCATTGTTAAGATCAAGGTGTCCTTTTCTTTATGATGATGCGCCATCCATATCTTCATCCTCCTCACAAAAATAAGCATTTAAGAGTGACAAACCTATCTTGGATCAAAGGATATTTCATAATCAACCTATTTGTGATCAAGATAATAAAGAGTATGAAGAGAAAAGTATCACTCTCAAGCAAGATCTAATGCACAAACCCCTATCTAGTAAGGTTTCTCCCATAGCATGTACTCCTTTCATCTTTCAATCATCTCCCAAAGCTCCACAATTATCCAAAATTCCTCCATCAAAAAGTGAACCTAATGATAACACCTTTCAAGTTGACTATGGCTACCCTCAAGGGCTACCTCTAAAAGAAACCCAAGCTAGTTTACATCTTGTTGCAGACCTTTTCCATGCTTCAAAGATCTTGGACCCCAAGGCTTCATGTGCTTCAATGCCTATTATACCCATTCAAGAGGATCCTACATCATTCTTCCAAATATTCCCCATACATATCCAAACATCTACCTTATGCTTAGAAGTGGCTCCATGTCAAGAAGATAATCCAAAGAGAAAAGAGATAAATAGTGATAAAGATCAAGATCAAGATTATACACAATCTCCTCCCATATTTGATGAAGGTCCCATATCCCTCGAACCTTGTGATGATCCCCTTGCATTCTTTCATGGCTTCCAAGATGATATCCTTCCATTCCAAGAACAAAGTACCCTTCCAAGTTCCACATCTTCTCCACTTCCCAAGAAAGATCAAGATATCCCTTCCATAACTTCCAATGAGCATATTGAAAATCAAGAGCAAAATACCATCTCTACATCATTCAAAGATCCTTGTCAAGATCAAAGCATCCCATCATTTCCTTGTCATATTCCTCCATGTTCACCTCAAGAAACCATCATTCTTCCAAATCCCTTGCATGATAATAAATCCAATCAAGCTTCAGTTGATCCTATCAAATGTGTTCCTATCAAAGCTATTCATGAGCCTATTGGTATAAAGATAAATCCTAAAGATAAGAATCTTTGGCAATGCAGCTCCTTCCAAAGATATTGATATCCCTTTCACACCTTATATCCCTCCATTCAAATGCAACCACATACCTCCACTATCCTCTAAATCCATTTTGGGTTCCTATGTCCCAAAACAAAAGTCTTCATTCCTTCCATCCATATTAGGTCCATATATTCCTCCATCATCTATTCCTATCATCCCTAGTTATCCATTCACTTACCCTACCATGTATCAAGATCAACAAAGGCACACATACTTGAAGAATGTCCAAACACTGATCCATATGAACCCTTCATATTATTCCTATTCATCCACAATTCCTAAGTCTTTTGGAAGCAATTTTGATGTACAACATAAAAATCATAAATCCAAGAATCCATATGTGTATAAAAATCACAATGTCCCATCTAATCGACATGTGAATGAAAAGAAAAATGAAATATCCAAAAGGCCGCAAAGGTCCACAAAGCAAAAAGAAAAAAATAAAATGTGGGTTCCTAAATCCCTCATTGAAGAAGTGCATTCAAAAGCATCACAAAAGGAAGAAAAATCAAAGAATATGTGGATTCCCAAGTCACTTTTGAAGGACTTGCACACAAAAGAAGAATCAAAATTGACATTCAAGCTTCCAAAGGCTTCCATTCCATCTCCTTCCAAACATCCTCCACTTTCCAAGTCTAATTTGGGTTCTCATATCCAAAAATCCACTACCTCAAAAGGACCCTTACCTCCTTCATCTATCATTCCTCCATCATTCCACCACTCTTCAAAGTGTGTGTCAAAGTTGATCTTACCAACATTCCCATCTACAACATACCTTCTTCTTATCCTCACATTCATTTTCCAATGCATACTTTCCGTCCTTCCATCCCTCTTATCAATATCTTTGAGCATCATAGTCATACCCATGGTTTATTATAGCATATCTTTTAGAGGAGCATTGTCCAAAGATTTCACTGTTGGGGAAAATATTGAAAAGTACAAAAAAAAAAAAACAAAGAAAAAAAGAAAAAAATGAAAAAAGAGAAAAAGTGCCTTGGTGAAAACCTAGCAATAGGCACCTTGGTAGAAAAAGTAAAGAGAAATAAATATGTCTTATGGTAAAAACCACTTCTTGTGGCACCTTAGACAAGCACCATGATGAAAACCTAGCAAACAGGCATCATGCGTAATTCTTCCTTCTTTCACTCTACACTTGGGGCAAGTTTCATCCATGCTATCTTCCATCTTCCTATCATTTCTCTCACTTACATCCATATTTCCTCTCTCACCTTTCATCTTGACAAGGTTGAACATATCCATGAGCATCAAGTATCTTGACATTCGTTATCCTTTCCATCAGCTTATGTACTTGTTGCATCTATGTTACCCTATCATGATCTTGCTTATCCCAAATTCACCTTCATTATTCCTTGATAGCTTTTTCATAATCCCAAAACATCCCATCATAGCCTCCATCACTCCTTTATCATGATTGTGTTATCTTATACACATCTTACCCAAATTGACCCTTGGTCTTGATCAAGATGAAGAACTTAAAAAAAAAATTGTTATCAAAAACTTCTTGACATGTCCACTCTTTTGGATCCCTCATTTTTATGGCAACAAATCGTTATCCTATACACTATCTAGCCCTACACAATTGACTTCCATGGCTTATTCCAAAAAATGCTTCACATTGCTATATCATTTTTTCCTTAGCTTGGGTACTCTTGAGGAGATAGTCCTATGGGTCACATTCACATACTTCTTCCATCATAGCCTTTCCATCTCTAATCCATCAGCTTGAAAATCCATCTTTCATGTCCTATATCTTGCTAGACATTGGGGGCAAACCAATGTGATCTTGTTTGAGAGCTGGTAAAAAGGAAAGCATAAAGTGCTTCTAGATGCATCTAGCATGAACTGAGTTTTTGTAAAATCTTGGAAGTTTGCTCAAGTCCAACATTTTTCCTATCCAATCAGGGGCATTTGATTTGAATCAGCGGATTCAATAGTGCTATAGTCGGTCACACATCAGAGAGACTTATCAGAGCTTTAGAAGAGAGTGATTTTTGTGAACCTTTGATGGATATCATTGTTCATACCCAAGTATTTGAGCCTATAACTTGATCCTTGAGTCTTCATTGACTTTATTATTCAAGATTAAAAATTGACAAAACACTTTAAAAAGATCAGAATGCTTGGAAATACTTTTTGAAAATCATGAAACAATGCAAAACACTTGAAGCTTTCTTTTGATGGTCTTTACTTACATTGATTTTTATCACTCTTTTTAGCTCATCGATGAGGTTTCGACTAGATTGGCGATGATGGAGACATGATATTTTTCTTGTCTTTGAGTGACTATCTTGAGGAAGATCCCATAACTTATGTGAATTCGTCTAACGACATGGTCACCAAAGAACCATCGAGGACTTTCATGTAGTGTGGAAGGTTTACCTTTGATTGTTTGAGAAAATGGATTGGTATTCATACTCCCATAGTTTGGTCATCCAACTAGTGAGGGTTGTACTAGTTTCCAAAAGGGTGTTACCAAAAGTGATATAAAAGTGGTATTCATATCATCATGTCAGTGGGCAGTGGTGATTGTATCAACTTTCCGGTCCCAAAATGCTCAATGATGAAAATTTATCCTCAAGGCATTTATTTGCTAAAAGCTAGTAACACTTAGCTGCATTGCATTGCATTATCATGAAAGGTTAATTGCATTATCATGTTAGATTAATTGCATGTGCATTTGTTTGTAGTATTTTTCCAAGGACAAGGGGGTTCATTCAATCAAAATCTTGATCAATCATCAAATGGGGGGGTTCAATCAAGAATCAAGGAAAGTCCATAAATCAAATAAGTGTCCATAGCATCACAGATCCATGAAGTCTATCTAATCAAAGATACAATGTCATCAAAGTGATACATCCAAGTCCTGATCAATAACTAAAACATGATATAATATCAACAAACTAAAGGAGCTCCATAATCAATCATCTCAATAACATGTACTCTAGCTGGGTCAACTCATGACTTAAGTCTAAATATCCAAGAATCCAAGGTCTGTATATATATCATTTATGGAAATGTGCCTGTTTCGCAAATCAAGGGAATTATATCAGTATTTTATATCAGTGAATCATCTTACGTCAATCAATCAAGTCAATCAAAGCAATCAAACCTATCATTATTTGTTCGTGTCTCTATGTCTTGAGAGCAAAGTATCAGTTTATCAATCCTATCAGGATCCCATATCGGTTTTCACACTGATTAAGATCAATCCTATCAACTGTATCAGTTTTCACACTGATCAATTATCCCATATCAGTTTTACTATCCTATCAAATTGACAAATCACATTCATTGGTACCATTATCCTATTATTATAATCACTTGTTTTGCTTAACTACAACAAACCTATCTATCTTGGATATGCAAATTTGTGAGTCATGGCATATCATCAATATTTTTTAGAAATGAAAACATATTGGACAAATCAATCAAAATCTTTCAAATCAAGGAATCAATATGTTTTATTTCTGAGGGGGCATCAGAGTATCAAATTGGCATCGCATCAAAAACATTTATCAGTGGGGCATATCATATCAGGTTATCATATCAGTATCATATCATATCAAGAGGTAAATTAGTATTAGATTAGTTTATCATATCATATCAGGCAGCATATCACTATCAGAGACAGTATTATATCATCGTACCAACTATCAGAGGTATCAAGGAATCACAGAACCAGAACAGAATTAGATCATCATACCAAGGGAATCTTTGAATCGGTGTTCTTCCCACATCGACTCAAAGAGGGGCATTTGTAGACACGGAAAATTGGTAAAAAGCTTAAATCAATCAAAAAGTGCAATCAAATCATCAAAATAGCATGAAAAATCAATAAATGGGACAAAGGCAATTCAAATCAAAGGAAAATTCAATTAAATGATTAAATAAAGCTTGAAAAGAGGAAAAACACTATGAAATTGATTAAATTCAATTAATGACATAGTTGTTGAAAGAAAAAATCAAAATGAACCTCTTACCCTTCATGGCTAAATTTAATTACTTTAATTAATTAATAAATCATAATTTCCCTCAACAAAGCAAATTGGAGACAAAATGGACACAAATCACTCACTTTTGTTGAAATGGTCCAGCCTTTTGAAACCATTTAAATCATTGTCCCCTCCTTGTCCCCCCATTTATGGACAAAGCAAAGACAATTGACCTTACCCAAGAATAACCATGATCAACTCACTCTACCCCCTACCCTTGGGAAATTACTATAAGTATGAAGCATTTTGGAGAGCATTTCCATCTTGGAATTTCAATTGAAAAGCATTGTTACTATAGTCAATTGAGATCATTTCCAAGAGAAATGGAAGCATTTTAGCATTTTATCATTGCATTGTTATCAAAATGGAGCTAGATTAAGCATGAATTCATCATAGAATAAGCATTTAGAAGCATCATAGCAGCATTATTCTCATTTTAGAGGTGTCACTAGTGAGGATTTGCAGTTGAGAGCTCACTTACCACTTCTTTCTAGAGATCCATGAGATGTTATAGATTGTAGTTGCATTTTAGAGTAAACTTCCTTTGTATTTAGCTTAAATTGTTGCTACTTGATCTTAATTTCATGAAGGTGTTAAACTCACACACACAAGTAATTTCATCCTTACGAACAATGAAATTTTCTATGCGTAGAGATGATTCAACCAATTTATCAACGAAAGCATGTGTTTGCATTTTTAATGCATAGTTAATTTTAGGAACCAAAGAGTTAATGAATATGTTGATATTTTTCAGTCTTAGGAATCTGCCGAGGATAGCGTGAATAAAGCTTCCTCCATCATTGAAGAAATTTCACAAAGCGTTCACCTTGATGTTGTTTGATGTTGCAGAGATCCAACATGGTAATAGCATGTTGAATATTTTAAGAGTATTGTTGAATTAATCTATGCACCATTTGGTCAAATGACTTAAGTGGAGGAGATAGTTTATTGAACCACTCACTAGATGGCCCACTAAGACTCCTAGGAAAGAGTCTCATAAGATAGGTGGGTTCATGTAAGAATTCCATACTCAACGCGCAACTCTCTAATGTGATCATGAGGATCTCCACTACCATCATACTTGTCATATTTAGGAAATTCAATGTTTTGAGGAAAATGAGGCATGTATAGATCCTTGTCAAAAGGAAATGAGCGTATAGCCTCAAGTGAAAAAGGTGTTGTAGGTTGTTCTTTTTCCTCTTTCAAGGATAACACTTGTTTCATCATCTCTTCCAACTATTTCTTTAAAATCTCCATTTTAGATGGTTCTTCTTTCTTGATCAAATTATCAACATCAAAGTTGTGAGGAAACCTAATTCCTTGTGAGGCTAAGTGCATGAAGTATTTTTCCTTGTCTTTATTCAAGGTCAACTTCATAAGTCTTTGCAAATGTTTATGTTGTTGAAATTGCAAGATTTATTCCTTTGTTAGCTCAATGTCTGAATCACCACTTTGTGAACCATGTGAAACATGTTGAGTTTATTGAAAGGCATGTTGTGAGCCATGTCTAGCATTGTGATGATCACGTTGTGCTTGATTCTCTTGTCCAAAATGTTTCTCTCCCAAATGTTTTAAGAATTCTTCAATTATTTTATTTTGATCTTCCATAGTTGGAGTATAATAAATGATGTTTTCGGACTTAGGAAAGGATAGGGTAGAGTTACTAAAAGTATTAAGAAAGGGCTTAAAACCCCAAGGTTCAGGTTCTCCTCTAGATGAGTTGTCAAAATTTTCTTCAGATTTCTTTCCTGGATAGATTTGAGATCTAGTTGTAACCGGCATGAAAAAAGTATGTCAAGAGCCAAATAGGATGACTTCAAATGACTTGATATTAAAACTAGGTAAGAAAAGTGTTCACTTGTCCAAAGTGAGATAACATAAAAGAGAGCAAAGATAACATTACACAAGATATCCAAGTTGTGAGCAGAGCACCCTATGTACGACACTTGTGAACAAGAAAAGGTAAGATAAAATAATCTAAGAGAGATAACATAAAGAGGATGGACAAGTGAACAATCTACTAGCCAAGAGTGTAGGCAAGAGATCCAAGTAGTCTTTTTCAACTAAAGGCAATTCCTAGCATGATGGAGTATACCAAATATCAAGAAGAGAAAAGGATAGCAATAGTTGATCAACAAGTTTTAGACAAGGTTTGAAAGCAAATAGTGTGAACAAGCAATAGTCTTCAAACAATCCAACAAGGGACAAAGAAACCTTGTAGATACAAGAATTTGTGAAGTCTAACAAGGTATAGAAATGTATCAAGTGTATGTTCACAAAAGTTTCCATAGGTCTTAGCACATGAAAGCACATCAATCAAAACTACCTAAGGTCAAAGGGGAAGTTTTCCAACCTTTTCCCACAATGTGATACTCCTTCACCTCACACAAAGTGATGTTGTCTTTGTCATGGATTTTCATCCAAGGGAGTACATATGGTGAGTATCTTGAGGTGATCTAGGTAAATTCACTTGGATCAATCCTTGCACAAAGGAAGTCACATGACCAAAAGATTAGCCTCTAAGTTCGAAGGTATTTAATAAGGATCTTTGTTCATGATTACCCCTTGTAGTTTTACATGAAAAATTAAGACCTCTCGACCCTACAAGCACTCAAAATGTATAGTCTCATAAGAAAGATTGAGACCTCTCAGCCCTATATAAGTTGGATGTACTCCCCTTGTAGTGTTGTAAACAAGATTGGGACCATGGAGGCCCTACAAGCGCCCAGTTAAGTATCATCTTGCTTGGAAAGATTGAGGAAACTAGGCCCTACACATGATAAAACATTAGAAGTATAAATAGCTAAGTCTTACCTCTATTTATATTGAAGGAATTTTTTTATTATAGTGGGATGAAATTAGCCGGGTTCACTTGTTTCCCACTTGGATCATTCCCAAAATATTTCTCTCTTGGAAAACCCTCTAAAGTTAAATGCAAGAAAAGAAAAGGATAGCTAGTAGAGGTCCATATTTATGATTTTCCATAAGGAAAAGAGCATACTCTCCTACTCCATATTGTCTCCCAACCACACCAAGCACATGTTCAATTACCCAAGACTCTTTGCAAGTGATCAACTAAGTAGGTCAAGATTTCTGATTTTCCAAAAGGAAAAGAACATACTCTCCTACTATTCAACTAATCAAAAGATAAGAAGCCTTCTAATTAAGATAGGTGCCTAGAAAAACCAAATGTAAGCAAGCACAATGTTTAGTTGTATCTCCAAGGAAACCTACAACTAATAGCTTTAGTAGTTTCATGATTGAGTCTTTGACAAGCGTTCTACATCATAAGACATTAGTAGTCACGAAAGTGTTGATCTCTTTGGCAAGAAAATATTACAAAACCATAAGTTAGGGCACAAAAAATATGCAAATGAAAGAAATAACCATGCAAAACCACTTGTTAGTTGTTTTTAGAAAATAAAAAAACTCAAAAAATGCAAGAAAGTTAGGCTAAAACTTAGACTGTGACAACAACCGAATCTGGATGAGACTTCACAGTCTTCCAGGAAAATCGTACGATAGACTTATGGGAAGCACACAATATTGTAGAATAGTGCAATATAATACAAAGAAGAAGTACAATATTCTAACAAAAGGAAGATGATATACCCCAGAAATGTGAGACGATATTCCAGAAAAGGAGAAACTTCGCATGGTAGTATTAAGAAATATCGTCCTGGTATATTCTAGAATATTGTATGATTTTCTGGCCTGCAAAACAAAAGTCACGAACCTATGAAAAAAGAATTGAAAATGCAATCTAAATAGAGATAAAAATGAATGTCTAGCCCCACGGTGGGTGCCAAAAATGTTTGATCAAAATGTGACACACTTATATAAACCATTACACTTGAAAGAATCCACGAAGAAGGAATTCCCAAGAGGCAGCTTATAGCTTCCTAGTTGAAGCAAGTTTAATCCTTGTTTGAATGCTCATTAGATTGACATAAGGATTAGTGACTTCACTACTCCAAAATGGAAGATTCAAGTGTAAATGCAAGCTAAAGATGAAACTAGAATGCAAGAAGCTAAGAATGAGAGATTAATTTAGAATGGATGCAAGAAACTAGTATTATAGAATGAGAATGCAAGAAAGAATCTAGATTAACCATGCAAGGTTAGTTCTAAGAAATGAAGTTAAGCTAAGAAATGAGAGAAACTAGAATATAATAATTCAAATTAGTAAGATTATGCTAAGAATGCAAGAAAGTTAGAATGCAAGAAGCTAAGATGCAAGATTAAGATTAAACCCTTGAGTCAAGGAAGAGCTTCATTTTAAATGAATTGCCTCAAGAATGGAGGGTAGATATTGAGAGACAATAGAATGAGTGATTGAGATTAAGAGGAAAAAGGAGAGTGAAGGAGATGCAAGGTTAGGTAGAGATGAGTGGTGAGGATTAAGAGGCAAAAGAGATGTTAGGTAAGATAAGATAAAATAACAATTTTCAAAGCACAAATCCCTTTAATTGCTAATTAATCAAGATTAAGTATGTTTACACATGTGAATGTGTTATTTTAATAAAAGTGTAGAAACTTTATATTAAAAGTAATATTATAGAAATTAAAAAAATATGAAAACTCTAGAAATTAGATCATAGTATAAGCTTGATATAAGATTTTTGATTTTTGATTTAATTATGAAAAGAAGATTTTCAGGGTTACTTTGCACAATTATGTCTAATTAATATGTCTTTGAGATTTATGATTTATTTTGAGGTAATTTGATCGAGAAAAGGGGCTTAGGTTTTACTAGACCAATTTTAGGTGATTATAATCATAGGAAAAAAATTTAAGTCCTGCCATGGGAAAATGATCTCTTCCATAGGCAACACATACAAACTTTTACATGTCAAATCAAAAGTTCCTATCTACCTAGTTATTAGTGTTGTAGGTTTGAGAAAAGTGAGAAGTTGGATGAGTTACCGATGTTGTCGTTGATGTCAACATGTTTATGTTGTCATTATTGACTGGTTATTACAAATGTTGTCAAGTTCTCCATGGAGTGGTATGCTCTTCATTCCTTCTCTATTTCAAATATATTCATATGATTTAGATATGTTGTTAAGAAATGTTTAGAGATATTGGATTTGAGATTTTGTGCTTCAAATTACAGTTCGAAGGAATTGGTGTTCACCAGTGTGTGATAGTGTTTAGTAGAGTTTCCTATGAAAAATACATGTTTTTCATTTCTCTACTTGTTAGTTTCTGGTGTTGTGGATTTTGAATTTCACTTATAATGTTTGTATCTTTGTTCAATTAAAATGGCACAATTTTTTATTTTTTTTGGAGGCATCTGTTTAAAGTTTGATGGTGCATACCTAGGTTTGGCTGGCCTAAGTTATTTACACTTTTAAATAAAGCTATGGTGAATATAAATTGAAGAGTAACATGTATGCATTCTTTGGTCCTAGCTAATATGTGATGTGGTCTTCTATTGATTCCTTTCCACTGTTGGAATGCTTAAGTACCGACTTAATTTGAATCATGTTTGGTTAAGATTCTTAGCCAACCTTGGAAGGTTTTTGTAAGTGTAAGGATGGTATAAGGATGAATTATTGAGGGAGTGTGTGCATGCACAATGAGGATTTGTGAAAGATGATTTATTGGTGTCACTGTAACATGTGTTTATATAATTGAGAATTTAATCTTCTCTATGTTTATCTCCTTAACAAGATTTTCCACATAAATTTGGTGTTTCATTATGTATGGTGGTTGTTGTTTTTCATGTTTCTTTCATGTTTACATTACTTTATGATTAAGGATTAAGATAAGTTTTGTGGATCTAATTCAAGAGAATATTTATGAGTTTTAGGGATAGCTAATTCAACCCCCCCTCTCATTTGTCTTGTGCATTTAACAATTAGTACAATTAATTATTTGAAAATTGTTTAATCCTTTACCTAATTTTATCAGTGTCAATATGTATATATATGATGTAATAAATAATTAGATTAGACATCCCTTTCAACAAAGCTATTATAAAATCATAATCAAGATGATTCCTCCTGGGCTATACTAGGGGTTTTCTTCCCCATTCTTTTCCCTTGGTTCCTACACTTTGAATAGGGCTCCATGTAAAAAAATTATGATAATAAAAATATTAAATGCATAAGTCTATTATCTATAAAAAACACCTATTATAAAATTATTAAATTTCATCTTTTAAAATAAAATTATATATGTGGAAACTATAAAAATATTTAAGCCCATTCTAAACCATAAGTAACTCATGTCACATGTCTTCATTCCATTGCACATTAATAAAGGGAAGGTGTTTTCCAAAACTCAGCCTGAAATGCATCGTGGGCTGTAGATCTCACGACCATCTTGTAGTGGTCATTAGTTGATGATGAATGTTGAGGGACTCACTTCGGATACATGTCCTCTTTGGGGGTTATTACAACTATCAATAAAAAAGCACTATTAGTCCTTAGAGAGAAAGCTTGACCACTTGAAGAATAGATCCAAGATGTCTTACTTCAAAAGATCCAAAATGTCTTACTTCAAGAAAGAACCTCCCAAGTTTGATGCATGGAAGGACAAGATGAAGACTCATTTGTTTTGTTTGGGCTTGGATTATTGGATGGTAACTAAGAAAGATGCAACACTCAAGAATGAAGATGAGTTGGAAGACCTTGCCACAACTGATGAGAAAAAGAAGATGTTTCAATGATTGTGAATTCTCTAAGATCAGATATTTATACAATAAACATGATATATGGGTGTATACACTAAAAAATGACTAGATTAATTAATTAAATATTTATTATTTAATTAATATTGACTTGATGAATTAATTAAATATTTATTTCCTCTATTATTAAATAAATTGTTTAAATTATTTGATATATTCACTACAATCTATCCTTCTTATCCTAAGTCCTCTAAATTAGTCTTATTAAAGTGAATTAATTTTCTAATTACACAATCATTGATATGACGAAGTCCCCTAGTCCACCTCATAGACCTAGTTACCTAACACATCACCTTGGCAAAAATAATTAATTATTAATAAATCATTATCCTCACACATACATGTCCTATTTTTAAGGCTATGTGGCCTCATAAGACTTGGTCTGATGACCACATGTCTTCTTCTAAACCAAGTCAAGAAGCAATCTCTATTCCTAAGGAGCTTCTCAAGCCACCTCAAGGAGTCAAAGGTGACTCATGGGACACTTGTACCAAGAGTAATCATGAGGAAAAGGTCCTTCCCCCTTCCTCTCAATGGTCTTTGTGAGACACTTGACATGTGTCTTTCCATTCCAGCTTCTTCTCTTCCATGTCAATGTAGGAGGAACATCTTCCCTATTCTTCCTGTCACATTACCACTACATCCCGCTTTCTCTCAACCCCTTCAACCAAGTCAATCATATCCCTAAGATCTTCCACCTTTCAATCTCCACCCTAGGATTGTGCCACCTAGGCTTGAGTCCTCTAAAATCCTATAAAAGGAGCCTCATTCTTCCTTTGTGAGCCTAATAGCATTATTAATCTTCAAGCATTCAAGCATTCTAGAGATCAAGCAATCAAGCCATCAAGAAATCAAGCATTTGAAATCATTTTCATAGCATTCCATCCATAAGTTGCATAATTAAGGGTTTTAGGCCATTTTGCATACAATCCACTCAATCTCCACACTTTGGTAACATCTTAGGCAAGGAGCTTCAATTGGAAATATGAGAGCTCAACACATCCAAGGAATGAAGGCTAGGAGGGAAATGGAGACAAGCTACATGGTAGGTGAACGTAAAGCTTTGTTTAAACCTCATTTGATTATATTCTTCATTGTGTTTGCTTTAGATTGATTTAGTAGCTTAGAATAGTTAATATTTCATTGAACTAGTAATTAGTAATCTAATTTGCATACATTTTTGGTGCCCACCATGGGGCTCAGCCCACAAATTTTACATTTTTTTTTAGTTTTTCCTTGTGCATAATTCTACAAGATGTTCCTGTGCATTAATTCATGATTCCTGCACATCTGTCACATATTCCTACGCATTCATTCTGCTTACCACCACTCACTTTTGTTTTTTTATTTTTATTTTTCATTTGGTGCATCTAACACTAGTTCCTATGTGTTCATATCAAACCATTGTGTTTTTGTTAAAGCCACACATTCACTTTATCCTACTACACATACATTCACTATTTCAGTGCATCCATCTTTTCTGTGCATTCACTTTCTATTTCTACGCATTCATACTTTGTTTCTGTGCATCTGTTATTTTGATTAATCAATTTTAGTTTCTCATCATTTTAGTATTTATCTAAACACTTTAACAATTTTCTATTTTCTATTATAGACATCTAGGCTATTTTGTAGGTCGAATCTGAAGACCCCATTTTGAGTTTATTAACTATTTACTTGCAAGTTCCTTAGAAGACTAACAAGGGGTTTGCAAAATAAATTATAATCTCATTTAGGTTTAAAATAAGACATGCATTTTCAATTTATGTGTCTTCTTTAGTTTAGTATTTTGTTTGATGTGTTTTGTTTTTTTTAAGCATATTTGTTATCCCAAAATTATAACAATGTATCATCTCCCCTCGCTATTCATGGATCTTAGGTGTAAGAGAAATTGTTATAATTTTAGAGGGCGGTCTTTGGTGGAAAAGATGTACTCACCCCAAGGAACAACCCAATCGATAACAGGCTAAAGCTAAGCCCTTCCAAACCGGTATCTAAAAAATTCCATTGCGATTAGTCTCACAGTGGACATATGTGAATTCGTTGTAGCAACCAAAATCTCCTCTAGTACACACGTGGTGCATTAAAGTCCCTACATTGCTAAGGTGAAAATATTTCTTTGGAAGGATTGGGAGAGCCCCCTTAATTAGGAAAATGACTTGATCCCAACCACCTGAATGGATGTCCTTACTAGATACTTTTGTATAGTGTCCAAAAATCTTCTATTTGATGGCTCAAGGGTTCACCCAAGCCCGTGAAGATATCCCACAATACTCACGGTTTATAGTAGAGATAGTAGTTCTTTGTGAAGTAATGGACCATTGAATTCAGAACTTGGTGTGCTAGAGAAGTGAGTGCACTGTAAGGAGGAGCCTGTGCCTCCAAGTTCCTAGGCTGTCTACTGTGAATTTGCGTGGCTAGATTTTATCCAAGTGGGGATTCAATGAATACTGACCTTGCCCACCTTAGTAATTGTAAGCATGTTTGTGCACTCATAATAGATCAAATTAGATTTAATCATTTATGTTTTGCGCGTGTGTGTCTATGCATTTTTACTTTGCCAAAACAATTTGAAAAACCAAAAAATTTCCACAAAATTTCAAGTCAAACCATCAGGAAACCAGAAACTACACATCTATCACTTTTTGATGTGCATTTGTCCCATTTAACTATGCTTTTGTTACTATTATTGCACATATATTCATATCTGATGCACATTTATCCAATTCTGGGTGACCCCACAATAGTGGGTTACACTTTTTTAGACATGCTGATTTTTGCTAAAATAATAGTTTTTTAATAAAATATGATTATTTAAGCCTTGAAAGGTTCCATTTGAAGGAATTAATTACAAATGGCTAGCTGAAAGCCTCTTAGATAAAAAAACATTGATATAACATCTATACTCCTCATGCATACCTACAATGGAGTCTCCTTCACACCTATTAAAATGCTGACAAAAAATCACTTCGACTTTATCTTTTGGCAAATCAAATGAATCCATTGAAAAAACTTATCTATTTAGTAACGTACTAATGATAAAAATCTTTCCAATGATTATAATTTTAATGCATATTATGTTTATTATGACTTTATATTTTTAGTTTTACTAAACATAAATATTTCACCTTATGTCTACCTCTATGTTTGATGCTTATGGAAAAATAGTAAATGAGAGAAAAAAAATTCTAAAAAATATTTATGCCCTAGGTATTGAAGTTATCTTTCTATCCAAAAAAATAAAAAAGAAATTGGACAAATACATATCAAGTTATAAGCTATGTAGTCAAGGTATGCCAAAATTATAGTTTAGTCAACTTCAAATGTTAATAAAATGTGAAATAATCATGATAATGTCATAAAACCAATTGCATGCCCTCCATATGGATGTTAAAAAATTAAATTTAAAAGAATCACATTAATATCTATTTTAGAAAAAAAGTTATGCTCTATGAAAACAATGTAACTCTTTGAAAATGACATTTTTAGACACCTACCAGTTTTCGTGGGAGAAAGAAAAAATCAATCAAATAAATTAAAAAATAAAAATAAAAAATATATTTAGAATCTAGAGAGAAAATCCTAAAAGAGTCTAATTTACTTCATCTTTTGATTCCAAATTGTTTAAGGAGAATATGCATTCGAATATGAAATTATTTTTCAAAATGTAGAGTTCAGTGTCCGTTTAGGCAAAAAAGTGTAACCCACTATTGTGGGTTCACCCTTCTGCTATGCATATATTTGACTATCCTACACATTTGTTCCTGCACATACACAACATAGAGTTTTTGTACGGACCCTAGAATTTTTAAATTCACTTTTTCAGATACCCATTACATTATTTAGTATGATTTTGGAAAAACATTCAATTTTCACAGACCATTGATCCTTATTTTGACCATTTTCATCAAATTTCATCATCTTTATTTCATTCAAAATCCTCAAAATCATCCAAAATCTCCAAAATTTCCAATTAGTGTTGAATCATTACCTTGATTATTAAATTTTGATCTTTGTGAGTTTATCATATCAGGATTGATCATCCTTAATAAAAAACTTACCTAGGTTGTTATCTCTTGATTTTTCTTTGTCACATCATAGTGAGATCCATACCTCCTATAGACTTAGATTATCAAGTTTTCACACTTATCTCAACACTTTTAGGTTCCTTTCTACATCTATCAAACACATATCCATTTGATTCATCCAAATCTTCATCCCAAAATCATCTTTCACCTTTTTATCATTCAAACTCGATCTCAGAAACTTAAGCAAATAGTTGATCCAGAATTTGTAGACAAAATGGAAGGAGGTAATAATGATGAAAAAATTCGGTCCAAATTTCCTAAAAAGAGCTCAATTTTTCAAAGTGACGAAGAACCAACATATCAGGAATTAAGAGACACCATGCAAGATCCTAGGTTCTATAAGGTCATGGAAATACTCTTAGATATGGATAGAGAAATGTATTTCCTCATGCTTTCTCAACAAAGAGCAAAACTACCCAATGATTTTGATATCTCTACTCTTAAAGAACCACCTATCACTAATGACCAAGAAATCCCTAGTGGTTCTCAAGAGACACATGCTCATGGAGCAAAGCAAGACAATCAACATAGTGCTTCCCAAAATACTCAAGGATCTATATTATCTTTGGACCCTGTTCTACAACAAATCCATTTGCTTCAACAACAAATCTGTGACATTCAAACTAGATCATCAACCAAGAAGTACTCTTTAGATGATATATGTCCATATCCTTTTGATAAATATTTAGCAATGATTCCATTCCTCCTCATTTTGAGGTACCTAAATTTGACAAATACAAAGGGAATTCAGATCCACAAGACTATATTCATGAGTTTTGTGCTACTTGTACTGAAGTTTCTCACAATGACACTTATCTTATGCGACTATTTCCATGTAGTTTAGGAGGACAAGCCATGGAGTGGTTCTCCAAACTACCCCTAGGCATAAAATCTATCAATGATCTTATTGACAAGTTTGTGACTCATTATTCATATAACATCAAACATGAAGTCACTGTGCTTGATCTTTGCAATGCACAACAAAAGAATGGAGAACCCTTCCTTACTTTTTTGCAAAGATGGCGTCAATTATTTTCCAAGGATCCATGACCGATTCCTGAACAAAAAAATATGGATATCCTTGTGCATAACCTTACACAAGAAATAAGCTATAGGTTACAATTGCAATGTCCTCCAAACTTTAATAAGAAAATTGAAAATGGAATCAAAATTGAGGAAGCTATGGTTAGAAAAGGTCCTATTAAGCTTTACTCCAAGGACAATGTTGGATCTTCAAATTCAAATCCCAACAACAACAACAATGACAAGTCCAATTTTTGGAACAAAAACAAGAACATTGTCAATGATGGGATTGTTGATAACTAACATGTTAAACCAACACAACCTCTTATGAATCTCACAAGCAAATCCAATGATACTCAACCTACTTATAGCAATCAAAATGTAACTTAGAATATCAAAAATGATTCATCCAATTCAAGATTTCATTTTATGCCACGTAGAAGAACTTTTACTCCTTTGGGTGAATCTCTTGAATCTACATTAAGGAAGTTGATCACAAAGAAACTCATTGTACTTCCTGGAACCAGCGATTTTGAGCCTAGGGTGAAACCTTCTTGGTGGAATGATAACAATTATTGCAAATTTCATAGAAGGAAAGGTCACAAAACTAATGATTGTCAAAGACTTAAACATGTGATCCAAGACTTGTGATGCAGGAGCATCCTGGGTGTAAGAGCAATCTTGCATCACCCAAAAATATTTCTATTTTTTTTTATATTCAATAAGGGCTATTTTGTGCAGAGCTGCTATTTATGAAAAGTTACTATTTTTTGGTAATTTTTGTATGTGCTCAGAATGATCTGATTTCTTTCTTGGAGGTTCATTTTGGTCATATAAGCCTGCCAGTAAAGTTTCATTGCCAGATCAAGTGTATATTGGAAGATATTAAAGATTTTTGGTATTGGCAGCAGGGTATAGAAACTTTGAACTCAGTTTTGAAGGCTTTAGAGGCCCCAGATGAGGTCAAAAATTTGGGTGACGGGCGCTTGCGCGGGTCAAGCCTGTAGAGCACTTCGTGGCATTTCCGAAATGGGGTTATAATAGCCGATCGGGTCAGCTGGTGATGACTTATGGTCTTCGAAAGTTGGGCCACCCGAAATGGCAGAAAATAATTTTCTTCAAAATTTCTGTTCGGGTTTCAAAGGTTATCTTGAGCCGACTATGATGTAATAAAATGTAAAATAAAATAATTCTAAGTTTGGTCGGCCTTATTGGCTAAAATTCTGGAACCTTCTAGGCGGTGGAAAATTGCCTATATAAGGAAGGCTGTATTATTGTCTTAGGCAGTTCAGAATAGTTCTGGGTAATAGTTCGAGGCTTTGTCCTACAAAATATTGTAAGGGAATGCCCATGTGGCTTGCATATTGTAATTTTGAAAATTTGTAATTCCACATTTGTGGAGATAATAAGAAGCCAATTTTTCTGTTCTTGCATATTATTGTTGTCGTTTCTCTTTTTCTGTTATGTGTTTGTGGTATTAAGGGGAGCACCCTTCATCAAGTGGTATCAGAGCAGGAGTTCTTGAGTGTGTAAACAGATCACCGACTGTGAGGTAGTTTGCACCAGGACTGTGGCTAGGGTTTCAGCGCGCATCGCAAAAATGCCTCCATGAAGGGAACGTGGCGGAAGAGCTGGTGTTGTAACACCTGAGGTTAGAGAGCTACAGAGACAAGTGCGAGCATTACAAGAAGAGATTCATAGAGAAATGAATCTTAATGTCAGAGACGAAAGCGAGGATGAAGCCGAAGAAGAATATGAAGCAGGAGAAGTTGAAATTGTGAACCAGGAGGAAGAAAGACTTTTTCAAGCCATTTCCAAGATTGGGAAAAGACCTAAGATTGAGGTTCCTACATTTTCTGGAAATCTTAACCCAGAGGAATTGATTGACTGGATCAATGAATGTGAGGAATATTTTGAGTACGAAGATGTTGACGATCCTGATAGGGTCAAATTTGCGAAGGCCAGACTGAAAGGTCATGCGAAGATCTGGTGGCAAGAAATTCAATTGGAGCGAAATAGAAGAGGGAAAGATAAAATCACGAGATGGGATCAGATGGTGGATAAATTGAAGCAACAGTTCATTCCTGTTGATTATGAGCTTGACCTACTGAAGAAAATGCAAAGTTTGAAGCAAGCAGAAAAATCTGTTCAGGAGTATACAGAGGAGTTCTATCAACTTCTCATCAGAACAGGCCATGCCGAAGCAAATAAGGAGAAAGTTGCCCGATACCTTAATGGGTTAAGGCCAAGCATTCAGGAGGAGTTGAATCTGGTTCGAATGAACAGTATTGAGGAGGCATACCAATTTTCCCTAAAAGTAGAGGAAAAGCTGAACAAGAAGTTCGAGAGTAGACAAAACGGAAGAGGTCGCGGTGGACGATCTGGTGGACGGTCATATGGTGGCCGAAATGAAGATCCGAAAAAGAAGGATGAGGCCAGTAGCAGTCAAAATTAGTGAGGAAATAATTTCAATCACTTCCAGGATCAGAATAATAGAGATCAGAGAGGAAGAGGAAGAGGACAAGGATCTGGAAGAGGTGGCTTCCGTGGAACATGTTTTCACTGTGGAGAAGAAGGTCATAGGGCATTTGAATGTCCTCAACGCCAAGGCAGAACAGACAGGAGAAATGAAGGTTAGGCCAGAGTTGCACACGTAGATGAAGATGCCAGATCATCAAATTCTGAAGATGCTGAAAGAGGAGAAACGTTGATTAACAAAAGAGTCCTGTTGAGTGGTGAGAATGAACCTGAGCAAAGGAGGAGCCTGTTTCACACCAGGTGCAAGTGTGAAGGTAAATGTTGTGATGTGATTATTGATAGTGGAAGCACTGACAATTTGGTGTCAGAAGAGATGGTGACAAAGTTGAAGCTCAAGAAAAAGAAACACCCACATCCATATCGGATTGCCTGGGTACAGGATGACCACAAGGTCATGGTCAATGAACAATGCCTGGTGAAGTTCAAGATTGGCGGATACCAAGATGAGGTATTGTGTGATATCATATCTATGGATGCATGTCATATGTGTTTGGGTAGACCATGGCAGTTTGACAGATGTGCTGTACATGATGGTCGTGCGAATACCTATTCCCTGACAAAGGATGGAGTGCGACATAAGCTAAAACCATTGAAGGAGACTGAAGAAAAGGTATGTGGTAATGCAAGGATAAATTTTGTTGATGGAAGAAATTTTCTAAATGGTATGAGGCATGAGCATGTATGTTTTGCTTTAATTCCAAAAGCTGGTAAAGAGGAAGTAGAAGATGTTCCTGTAGAAGTTGCAGATTTGTTGAATGAGTTTCAGGATATTGTATCCGATAACATGCCTGATGGATTACCACCAGTCAGGAAGATCAGTCACCAGATGGACTTGATCCCAGGAGCGAGTTTGTCGAATAAGGCAGCACACAGAATGACACCTGCAAAAAGTGAGGAGTTGAACAGACAAGTACATGAACTGTTACAGAAAGGATTGATCTGTGAGAGTTTGAGTCCCTGTGCTGTACCAGCAGTATTAGCACCAAACAAGAATGGAGAATGGAGAATGTGTATAGATTCTACGGCAATAAACAAGATCACAATCAAGTACAGGTTTGCATTGCCACGAATGGATGATATTATGGACTGTTTGAGTGGAGCTGTGTATTTCTCAAAGATAGATCTGAAAAGTGGATATCATCAGATTCAGATCAGAGAAGGAGATGAATGGAAGACTGCCTTCAAGACAAAGGAAGGACTGTATGAGTGGTTAGTCATGCCTTTTGGGCTAACCAATGCACCGAGCACTTTCATGCGGCTCATGAACGAGGTTTTGAAAGAATTTCTGAGTAAGTTTGTCATTGTTTACCTAGATGATATTTTGATCTTTAGTAAGACATTGGATGAGCATATGATGCATATTCATATGGTATTTGAGAAGTTGAGAGAAGAGAATTTGTTGATTAATTTGAAGAAGTGCAGTTTTGTGAAGAAAGAGTTAGTGTATTTGAGATTTGTAGTTTTAGCAGAAGGTCTAAAAATGGACCCAGAGAAGGTACAGGCTATCCTTGAATGGCCTACTCCAAGGAGTGCTACTGAGGTAAGATCTTTTCATGGTCTAGCTAGCTTTTACAGAAAGTTTATCAAAAATTTTAGCAGTATTTGTGGACCCTTGACTGAAACAATGAGAGGGGATAGAAAAGAGTTTAAGTGGACTAATGGGGCAGAAAATAGTTTTCAGTTGTTGAAACAAAAAGTTAAAGAACAACCCGTTTTAGCACTTCCAGATTTTAATAAGGTTTTTCAAGTAGATTGTGATGCTAGTGGTACTGCAATAGGAGCTGTTATGAGCCAAGAAGGTAAACCTGTTGCTTATTTCAGTGAGAAGTTAAATGATGCCAAGAGGAAATATTCTGTTTATGATCAGGAATTTTATGCTATAGTTCAGGCATTAAAGAAGTGGAGACATTATCTGCTTCCTAAGGAGTTTGTTTTGTATACTGATCATCAAGCTTTGCAATATTTGAATAGTCAAGGAAAATTGAATCAAAGGCATTTGAAATGGGTTGAGTTTTTGCAGAGTTATACATTTGTTTTGAAACACAGGAGTGGAAAGTCTAATAGGGTTGCAGATGCTCTTAGCAGAAGGCAACTATTGCTGACAAAAATGCAGATTGAAGTGGTTGGGTTCAAGGAACTCAAGAATTTATATCCAGAGGATCCTGATTTTGGTGAAGCTTGGAAAGCTTGTGCAGAACCTGTTACTCTAGACAGGACAAAATGGTTGGATTTCATCATCCAGGATGATATGCTATTCAGAGTGAATCAGTTGTGCATTCCATGAAGTTCTATGAGGGAGAATCTCATCAAGGAGAAGCATAGTGGAGGATTGGCTGGACATTTTGGTCGTGATAAAACCCTTGGTCTGGTTAGTGAGAATTATTATTGGCCACAGTTGCAGCAAGATGTGAGGAAGTTTGTACAGAGTTGTAGAGTATGTCAGATGGCGAAAGGAGTGAAGCAGAATATAGGGTTGTATCAGCCATTACCTGTACCAGAGAAGCCTTGGGAGGATATCAGCATGGACTTTGTTCTTGGTTTACCGAGGACTCAGCGGGGACATGATTCAATTTTTGTGGTGGTTGACAAATTTTCAAAGATGGCACACTTCATTCCCTGCAAGAAGACTAATGATGCTGTTCATGTAGCAGAATTGTTTTTCAGAGAAGTAGTGAGACTTCATGGTTTGCCAAAGACCATAGTTTCAGATCGGGACACTAAGTTTGTTGGATATTTCTGGCGTACATTGTGGAAGAAGTTGAAGACAGATTTGAAGTTCAGTTCATCACATCATCCACAGACTGATGGATAGACAGAGGTGGTGAATAGGAGTTTGGGAAATTTGCTGAGATGTTTGGTTGGAGATAAGCCAACAGGATGGGATTTGATTTTACCACAGGCAGAATTTGCATACAATAATTCTGTCAACAGGAGCACTGGTAAATCACCATTCCAGATTATATATGGAAGTAGTCCAAGAAATGCATCTGAATTGAGGAAGATAGATAAAGGAGAAATAAGTAGTGCTAAAGCTGAAGATTTTGCAGAACACTTGAAGAACATCCATGAAGAGGTGAGGAAGCATATTACCAAGATGAACGCATAGTATAAGGCTAAGGTAGATGAGAAAAGGAGGTATAAGGAATTTCAGGTTGGTGATGAAGTCATGGTTCATTTGCGGAAGGAGCAGTTTCCAGTTGGTACATATAACAAGCTGAAAATGAAGAAGTTTGGACCATGTAGGATACTGAAGAAACATGATTCAGGAAACGCATATGAGGTAGAATTGCCTACTGAGCTAAATATTTCACCAATTTTTAACATTTCAGATCTGACAGAGTATCATGAAGGAGGTGTTGAAGATGAGATCACAACAACATAGTGGAGTATTCCAGCAACTAGTTCAGACACTAAGGAGATCGAAGATATACTGGACAGTCGTGTTGGTAGAAGCACAAGGAACATGACATATGAAGAATATCTGGTCAAGTGGAAAGGACGACCTGTTGAAGATTCATCATGGTTGACAAAGGAGGAGGTTAGCCGTCTTGGTTTTCCTCTGCACACCTGAGTCGTGACAGGGTCACTTCTCAAATTACCCTGGGTGTCTGATGCAGGAGCATCCTGGGTGTAAGAGCAATCTTGCATCACCCAAAAATATTTCTATTTTTTTTTATATTCAATAAGGGCTATTTTGTGCAGAGCTGCTATTTATGAAAAGTTACTATTTTTTGGTAATTTTCATATGTGCTCAGAATGATCTGATTTCTTTCTTGGAGGTTCATTTTGGTCATATAAGCCTGCCAGTAAAGTTTCATTGCCAGATCAAGTGTATATTGGAAGATATTGAAGATTTTTGGTATTGGCAGCAGGGTATAGAAACTTTGAACTCAGTTTTGAAGGCTTTAGAGGCCCCAGATGAGGTCAAAAATTTGGGTGACGGGCGCTTGCGTGGGTCAAGCCTGTAGAGCACTTCGTGGCATTTCCGAAATGGGGTTATAATAGCCGATCGGGTCAGCTGGTGATGACTTATGGTCTTCGGAAGTTGGGCCACCCGAAATGGCAGAAAATAATTTTCTTCAAAATTTCTGTTCGGGTTTCAAAGGTTATCTTGAGCCGACTATGATGTAATAAAATGTAAAATAAAATAATTCTAAGTTTGGTCGGCCTTATTGGCTAAAATTCTGGAACCTTCCAGGCAGTGGAAAATTGCCTATATAAGGAAGGCTGTATTATTGTCTTAGGCAGTTCAGAATAGTTCTGGGTAATAGTTCGAGGCTTTGTCCTACAGAATATTGTAAGGGAATGCCCATGTGGCTTGCATATTGTAATTCTAAAAATTTGTAATTCCACATTTGTGGAGATAATAAGAAGCCAATTTTTCTGTTCTTGCATATTATTGTTGTCGTTTCTCTTTTTCTGTTATGTGTTTGTGGTATTAAGGGGAGCACCCTTCATCAACTTGATTGAAAGTGGTGAAATAAGTGTTGATGGACACACCTCTAATGAGTCACATACGACTTTTAAAGATCCACTTCCCAAACATGAGAAAGGCAGTTCCTCCAATACTAAAGGTGATAATCAAGCCAACTAAAATAACACATCCTATAAGTATGTTAATCACATTTCTGAATGTCATCCTTCTCAATATTATGCCAATGTGGTTACTATCAAAGTAAAGTCTGAGAGTCAACCAGTTAATGTCACTACTCAAGCCCAATCCAAGGTTACTCTCCAAGGAGTCTCGTCCAAACCTACCACCTCACAAAACAAGTCTGTCTATGTTCCAAAGTCTACGCCAAATGTTTCCAATCAATACAATATTTTGGATCAATTTAAGAAAACATCAGCTCAAATATCTATACTAGAGATTTTGCGTCTGTCACCATATCATAAGGATATTCTTGGGAAAGCTCTCCTAGAAACTCATGTTCCTACAAATCTAAATCAAGCCCAATTCCAAGCTATGGTGGGACATTTGACAACTCCACATTACCTATATTTTACTGATAATGATGATCTAGCCATTAATCAACCGCATAATGCTCCTCTCCATATAGAAGTCCTTGTACAAAATCATAAAATCAAAAGAGTACTAGTAGATGGAGGAGCTGGCTTGAATATATGCACTTTAAAACTAGTCCTTGCATTGGGATTTTCTGAAAACGTTGTAGATCCAAAGAAGAAAATCACAATCAAAGCTTATCATGAAGAAGAGAGGTCATCCAAGGGATTTGTTGTTCTTCCTATCAAAGTAGGTCCTGTAGACAAAGATGTCCTTTTTTAAGTTCTTGATACGGATCTCGCATATAACATTCTTTTGGGGAGACCTTGGATTCATTCTATGCAAGTTGTGCCCTAGACTTATCATCAATGTTTGAAATTTCCCCAAAATGGTCAAGAAATAACTATCAAATGAGATCCAAATCCTTTCCAATATTGCAACATTGTGAAGACAATACCTAAATCTTTGGTACCATATAATCATGCTAGATCTTCTACAACAATACCCATTGATCCAAGTAATGTAGTATAAAATTTTAAATCCAATGGGATCAAAATAGACATAAAGGAACAAAGTATGGGAGAATACACTCTGGGTCAAAATTTTTGTATCACAAAATTACCCTTATGTCCTAAGTCATATGGAAGATCCTTGATTATCAAACAACAATCAGAAGCTCCTTCTACACTTGTTTATGGAACATTTATAAGTGAGGGAACTATATTGAAAGAAGTAGTTGAGCATAATACTAACCATTTTATTAAACAACATAAGGATGAAGAAGATGCAAAACATGAGTATATATCACCTGATGTATATGGTAAGGGATATAATTTGTTGTAAAAGATGGGATATCAAGGTAGTGGACCTATAGGGTTGCAACGAGAAGGTGTTATAAGACCAATTCTAAAAAATCCAAATTACCAAAGAGATACCATAGGGTTAGGATATAAAGGAGAAGGACCAAAAAAATCTAAAGGTAAAGAAAATATCACACCTTTCAACAAGGCATATAAGGCCCCTACATTAGAGTTCCAAAAACATGGCATGTATGTGGATCCAGAAAAGAAAAGGTTAGCAATAGAAATCATTAATAGACTTAGGGATAATCATGATGATGATTCTAATTCTAATGATTATGAATAGGATTCATTATTTGACAATACTGAAGAAATAGGAGTTGATATTTTCCATACCTATAGTAACGATTACCATGAGGGGGAGAGTTCAAGGAATGAATCACTAGGATTAGATTCACATGATACAACTCTTGATGATTGTGAGGAAAGTGAGAATTATCTTGTGATAGACAATTCGGATGAGAGTATGTAAATAGACCTTGCCAATACAATCATAAACCTTGACAACTTCTCTATAAATACCATCTCAGCCTTTGAAATTGACCCAAATGATTCGATACCCCTTATTCATCCTGAGCTTATAGATTGGGATTTTCCCAATAATCCAAAACTTGATGTTTTCCATAATGATGATGTAATTATCGACTATCTTGGTATCAGAGATCATCTACCACCAGGGGATCATAAGTCAGAATTTCCAATAGAATTCAATGTCGGCTTATTTTGGAGAGTGTGCCAATCCTTTCAGCTGTAAAAATGTAAAAATAATCAATAGATCTAATGGTGAAAACCACTCAGTGACAGTATTAGATCCAAAAATAGTAAAAAGAAAAGATGTATCTGAGGGTGAAAACCTCTCTGAGGTGCCTGAGGATGGAAGGGTTGACACTCTCCTGAATTATATGTATCGAGAGCAATCTACAATACTTATTGAACCGACATTGCCTCTCAACATTGGAATGAAGGAGTTGATGCAAGAGCATCTTGCATCACAATATAAAAGGGGGCATGATAAAAAAATGGAGGAGAGAGAAAGTGAAAAAAAAAGAAAAAAAGAAAAAAAAAAGAGAAGAAGAAAAAAAAAAGAAAAAAAGAAAATTATTTCATATATCGAGGTGTGTAGGTGGCATTTTAGAAATTCGTAGAAAGTTCTTGCATTTAATATTTGTAGCTAGGTAGTTACACCTTTCTATTTTCTTATTGGCTACAAAGGAAAATTAATTTTGTGATTGGCCCACATGGTGATGCTAAATATTAATTGGGTGGATATTTAATATTTGTATCAAGGTAGTTGTATCTATCTTTTATCCCACATTGGTTGTGTTGTAATATCTTGGGTGGTAAATGCCTATATAAAGAAGACATTGGAGTATTCATAAATAATTGTTCATGTTGTAGAAGCCCTTGGGGTTCAAGCTCTCACATTGCAAGCTCTCAAGTGGTTGAAGCTCTTGGATTGAAATCTTAGAGGATGTAATATTTCTCATGTTGTAGATCTCATATTTGGAGGAAACTCTCATGTTGTAAGATCTCTCAACTTGTAATGATTTTCAAATATTAATGTATGCTTTATAAAGCATTTTTTATTCTCTTTGTATCCAAGTTGTTATGTCTTTGGTTATGAGTTGGTAAGGGTGGTGTGACCCTTCATCAGTGGTATCAAAGCAGGAGTTCCTAAGTGTGTAGACAGATCGCCGAGTGTGAGGCAGTTTGCACCAGGACCTTGGGTTGGGTGAAGTTTTTTTTTTCTTAAGAGGACGCGAGTATGGAGAAGAGAAAGAAGAAGATGAATTTTGTGATTGGATCGATTCTTAGAATTCCTATACTTGAGAAAATTAGAGAGAGATATCAAGAAGAGACAAGAGTTTTAATACTGGATTTAAAGAAGCAAGTGGCTGAATTAGAAGCAGAGGTGAAAAAGAGAAGAGCAATTCAAAGAGATGATAGAAATTATTTGGATGCGAGAAATAAAGAAGATAAAGCATTTGAGTATCAGAAAAGTGGTACAAAAGAAGGAGAGCATGAAGATGAAAAGATTTATGAACTTGCAATTGAAGAAGATAATTTATTAATGAAGATTGTAGCAGTTGAGGAAGAGTGGAATACCTTGGTTGGAGGTCAAAGGAAAGAAGACGTTACATACCTTGATGAAGACACAAACAAAAAAAAAGATGAAGATGTGGAAGAGGTAAATTTTTATGAATCATGGAATGCTAACTTTGAGATGGATTTGAAAGACAATGATGATGGTTTACATGAGGACCTTGCAAGTGATTTTTTTGTATGAAAAAGAAGATTTGTATGGTATTACAGAGTTTATTATAGATGCATTAGATCCTACAAGATTGGAGAAGAATGAGAGTTATAGATGGATGAAGCTGATTGTAGAGGAGTATTGTCATCAACAGAGACTTGTTCCAACTAGGTGTTGGAAAAGAAGAAAAAAAGAAATATATCAGCAACAGATACTTGTTTCAGAAAGGTGTTGGAAGAGAAGAAAAAAAAATATCAACAGTGGCTACTTCATTTTGTGAATCCATATCCACAAAATTTTTCCTACGTTGGGTGTCTGATGTGGGAGCATCTTGCATCACAAAATAAAAGGGGGCATGATAAAAAAAAATGAAGAGAGAAAGTGACAAAAAAAATGAAAAAAAGAAGAAAAAAAAAGAGAAGAAAAAAATAAAATAAAAAAAATAAAAAATAATTTCATATATCGAGGTGTGTAGGTGGCATTTTAGAAATTTGTAGAAAGTTCTTGCATTTAATATTTGTAGCTAGGTAGTTACATCTTTCTATTTTCTTATTGGCCACAAAGGCAAATTAATTTTGTAATTGGCCCACATGGTGATGCTAAATATTAATTGGGTGGGTATTTAATATTTTTATCAAGGTAGTTGTATCTATCTTTTATCCCACATTGGTTGTGTTGTAATATCTTGGGTGGTAAATGCCTATATAAAGAAGGCATTAGAACATTCATAAGCAAGTGCTCAAGTTATTAAAGCTCTTGGAGTTCAAGCTCTCACATTGCAAGCTCTCAAGTGGTTGAAGCTCTTGGATTGGAATCTTGGAGAATGTAAGATTTCTCATGTTGTAGATCTCATATTTGGAGGAAGCTCTCATGTTGTAAGATCTCTCAAGTTGTAATGATTTTCAAATATTAATATATGCTTTGTAAAGTATTTTGTCTTCTCTTTGTCTCCATGTTGTTATGTCTTTGGTCATGAGTTGGTAAGGGTGGTGTGACCCTTCATTAGGAGTCCCCGCATATTCTAAAAGTAGCAGCATCCTTAATAGAGTTAGAGAAATAAGCTTTTTCACAGTTTTTCAAAGAAAGACAAGTCAACTTTGCCTAGTCTTATGCTGATATGCCTGGATTAGATCCTAATCTTATTATGCATCACTTGTCTATTGCAATAGGAATTAAACTAGTCAAGCATAAAATTAGAAATATGCATCCTCATATTGCATTTATGGTTAAAGTAGAATTGAAGGAGATCCTATATGTTGGATTCATTTGAGCCATTGATTATGTTGAATGGATTTCTAATATTGTACCAGTCTCAAAGCTAGACAAGTCTATCAGGATTTGTATAGATTTTTGAGATCTTAATAAAGCTTGTCCTAAAGATGACTCACCATTGCCTAACATTGATATCATAGTTGATTTGATGACTGGACATGAGATGTTGTCTTTAATGGATGGTTTTTCTGGCTATAACCAAATCAAAATTGCACCAGAAGACTAGGAAAGATTGCCTTTACATGTCCTTGGGGCACGTACTATTGGAATGTGATGTCTTTTGGGCTGAAGAATGTTGGTGCAACTTATCAAAGGGCTATGACCACAATCTTTCATGACATGATGCATACTATAATGGAATATTATGTTGATGATATTCTCACAAAATATAAAAATAGAGATGGTAATTTAAGAGTGTTAGATAGAATATTCATCCGGATGGAAAAGTATCAGATTATACTCAATCCAAAGAAGTGTGCATTGAAGGTTACATCAGGTAAATTGTTATTCAAGGCTTCATGCATGCCTGATCAGACTGGTTGAAGGAAAACTAAACTGCAGAGTTTACCGAGCGTCAAAGAGCTTTTAACGAGGGACAGTAAGTTATTGAATATTGAAGAGCTGAATTGAAATATTGATTAGAGGATTTTTATGGGCTTAGAATAGATCTGAACATTTGCAAATCAATTTGTGTTGTAATCAGATCACCTACTATTTCAGTTTAACCATTGTAACAGAAAAATCTCTTAACCAAGTGGACTTGAAAATCTTGTGATGTCATTCATAGAATGTACATTGTTATCCTATCAACTCCATAGTGACTGTTGGTTGGATGATAACTGTTAGTCTTAAATCCTCTAACAAGGTCACACCTTATAGTGTGTTTTGTAACCTTTAACAGGGTTGGATCTTCACAAAGCTCACTTCAGAAGAGTGAAAATATTTTGGGTTACCAGTCCCAAGTGGTTTTTCCCTTTACAGGGTTTCCACGGTAAATCTTTGAGTTATGTGTTTATGTGGTGATTATTTGGTTATCATACTTTACATGTTGCATATTTGATTTGGTCAGTAACCATTGCGAGCAATTAACTGGTAATTGGTAAAGACATAGATAGTTTAGTAATTTTATTTACCGAGCTGTAGAATTAGCTAAATTTGTTTTAAATGATACATTTTGTAATCTGGGACTATGGATAACTGATTCACCCCCCTCTGAGTTATTCTAACAATTGGTATCAGAGCATATTGGTTGCTTGGTATAGAGTTTTACAGACTTCAACAGAAAGATCACAAAATGTATAAGAGGGAAGTGCCAAAGCTAAATAAGGACAACTTTACAATATGACAAAGCCGAATGAGACTTCATATATCTGGAATTGGAAATTTTTCCCTCACCCTATTGGATAACGACTACTTAGCACCACCTTCAGGACCTTTGACTCTTGATCAATTGAGATATAAACATGAGCATAATGTTACTATATTGGAGATTGCTGCTGCTCTATCAGATGTTGAATTTGAAGATGTCAAGGATTTCCTTACTTCAAAGGAAATGTGGGATAAACTTGCTCAAGTTTATAGTGGTGATGCAATGTGAAAAGAGCCAGAGTTGAAAGTTTAAGAGGAAGATTTGATGACATGAAAATGAAAGAAGGAGAAAATATAGTGTAGTATATAAACCAAATAAAGGAGTTAATCAATTCTATCAGGGGATCAGGTGGTGTCATTGATGAAGATACAGTGGTAAGTAAAATTATAAGGACCTTATTGCCTATTTATGCAATCAGAATATCTACAATACATGAAATGAGGTCTACACCTAACAATACTCTCACCCTTGATAATATGATTGGTAATCTAACAATGTTTGACCTGAACAACTTTGATAATAGTGTTGTACCATCTGTTGAATCTACTTTTATGTCTTCTCTAAAGATTGGTACGTCTAGCAGTAGAAATAATAAGGATGATAATGACAGTAATACTGATGATGAGCTTGATGAGCTTGAAGATCTTATGGCCCAGAGGCTACCTAAAGGTAAAGGTAGATATAGGGGTAAATTACCTTTAGCATGTTTTAATTGCAAAGAAATTGGTCATATTGCTACTAGATGCCCAAACATGAAAGAAGATGATAGAAAAAAAGATCAATTTGGTGAAGGAAGCTATGGAAGGAGAAACAATAAAAGTTATAGATACTATGACAGGGATAACCGAGACAACAATGATAAGGGAAAAAATGTATGTTACATTGCTGAAGAGAATGGTACTAATTCTGACACAGATGATGATGTTGAAGTAGTATTTGTTGCCATGAAGGATGATTCTAAGGAAGAAGAAAGGTATGTAGATACAACACTCATTTCAAAAGTTAATAAAAGTGATACATGGATCATTGATAGTGGTTGTACACATCACATGACTAGTGATGAAGAAAAAATTGATCATCTTGAGAAATATAATGAAAGATCTGTAAAAATGGGTAATGATACACCATGTATGGTTAGAGGAAAAGGATCTTTACCGATAAATGATAAAATCAAATGTGATAATGCTTATTGGGTAGAAGGACTAAATTACAATTTTCTAAGTGTGGCACAACTTAACAACTCAGGTCATCGAGTAGCTTTTGAGAGCAAGAAGGTTATAAAGATATTTGATGATGGAGGAAAACTTGTTGGAACAGGAGCACAAACCAAAGGTAACTTGTTTTTATCTTGACAATGCTGAGTCTTCCTATTTAATGATGAAAAATGAGGATGCATGGTTATGGCATAAAAGGTTATGTCATGTAAATTTTGATAACATGATTAAAATCAGTAGAAATAAATAGGTTAGAGGTCTGCCTTAGCCTAGCTAAACTGGATCATGTTATGTGTCATCAATGTCAAAAAGGTAAGATGACAAAATCTAGTTTTAAGAGTAAATACTATTCAACAAAGAGAATTTTGGAGCTAGTTCAAACCAACCTATGTGGTCCTATGAGAGCACAGAGCTACTATGTAGATAGATATTTCATTCTATTTATTGATAATTACACTAGATTGATGACTGTAATGTTTTTAAAAGAGAAATCTGAGGTATTTAAGATATTTATATGGTATAAAGAAAAAGTAGAGAAAGAAATTAGGAAAGAATTGAAATGCTTGAGATCTGATAGAGGTGGTGAATTTATTTCTAATGAATTTACTAACTATTGTAATAAGCATGGTATAAAAAGATAGGTTTCTGCCCCAAGAACACCTCAGCAGAATGGGATTGTTGAAAGGAGGAATAGATCAATTGTTGATTGCGCAAGGACACTGATGATAGAAAAGAATGTTTCTTAGACATACTAGAGAGAGATAGTTAGGACAAATGTATATGTTTTGAATTGAGTATAATTGAAGAAGGACACAAACAAAACACCCTACGAGTTATGGTTTGGTCACAAACTGACTGTAAGTTACTTTAGAATTTTTGGTAGAAAATGTTTTATTCTGAAAGATGATGGAAATGGAAAGTTTGACTCTAAAGGTGATGAAGGGATATTTTTTGGATATTTCACTAAAAGAAAAGCTTACAAGTGTCTAACTAAAGTTACTAATAAAATGATTGAAAGTACTAATGTCAGGGTTGATGAATTTGATGATAAAAATGGTGAAGAAAGCACTAGGGAGCCATAAGACTATGGTAGATTCACTTACATTGAACATCCAAAACACCTACCAAAGCCATAGGCTAAGTCAACCGAGCATCAAGAAAACAACACCAAGGAACAACAAAGGGAAACTGAGGATCAAGAAGGAGCTACCAAACAAGGAAATGAACTTGAACAAGATGAGCAACAAAGAAGAGATCAGGTGCTGGCAAGATTTGTCAGAAGACATCATCCTAAGAACCAAATCATTGGGGATAAGCAAGCTAGCAAGATGACAAGAAGTAAGTTAAGAAAAGGTACATGCTTAGTTTGTGAGTTTGAACTGAAAAATGTTAAAGTTACATTGTAGAATGAAGAATGGATAAATACAATGAACAAAGAGATAGAATAGATTGAGAAAAAAAAGACATGGACTTTAGTACCTAGACCTAAAGATAAGAATGTTATCGGTACTAAATGGATTTTCAGAAACAAGCTGAATGAGAATGGAGAGGTTACAAGGAACAAAGCTAGACTAATTTGTAAGGGATATGCATATGAGGAAGGTATAGATTATGGTGAAACTTTTGCACCTGTTGCTAGACTAGAAGGATGCTACATGTTACTTGCATATGCAACACACAATAATTTTAAAGTCTATCAAATGGATGTTAAGTATGCTTTTCTAAATGGGATACTAGAAGAGGAGGTCTACATAGAACAACTGGAAGGGTTTGTTGATCCGGATAAGAAAGACATGGTATGTAGAATACACAAAGCTTTACATGGTTTAAAGCAAGCACCTAGAGCCTAGTATGAAAGGCTGCATACTTATTTGTTAATTATTGGTTTTGTTAGAACTAGTGATAACAACAATTTGTATATGAAAGGAGAGTCTGATGACACTATTTTGATTGCTGAAATATTTGTGGATGATATAATTTTTGGAGGACAATATCATATTAGTAAATCATTTGTTGATGAGATGAGAAAATAATTTGAAATGTCTATGTTTGGAGAGATTAAGTTCTTCCTAAGCTTGCAGGTTATTCTGTAGAATGATGGAATTTTCATCACACAATCAAAGTACATAAAGGAAGTATTGAGAAAATTTGGCATGGAAGATGCTAAACAAGTTGGAACATTGATGATCACAGGTTGCAAACTAACTAAAGATGATGAATCTACAGAGGTAAACCAGACATTGTACCAATCTATGATTGGTAAGATGATGTATGTAGTACATAGTAGACCAAACATTGCACATGATGTGGAGATTGTTGCTAGATTTTTTGCAAATCTTAAGGAGTCACACATGGTTTCTACAAAAAGAATCTTGAGATACTTGAAGAAAATAGAGGACTATGGATTATAGTATCCCAAGGATGGTAAGTTTGAACTAAGAGTCTACACTAACATAGACTGGGCTGGAAATATAGATGACATAAAGAGTACAACCAGAAGAGCATTTTTCTTTGGTGAAAGACTTGTTACTTGGACAAGTAAGAAACAACCTTGTATTTTTTAGTCTATGGCCGAAGAAGAATATGTTGCTGCTACTACAAACTATTCAAACCTTACTTACATCAAGCAAGTGCTGGAAGGAATGAATGAGGTAATCACTGAGCGGGTGATTATATATTGTGACAACACAAGTGCAATAAATATCTCTAAGAATCTTGTAATGCACTCAAAGACCAAGCACATTTCTATTAAGTATCACTACTTAAGAGAACAAGTAGAGGAGAAGCAAGTTAAACTAGAATATGTTACATCAAAAGAGAAACTTGTTGATATTTTTACCAAGCCTCTACCGAAGGAAACATTTGAATACTTGAGGACTAGACTTGGGGTCTGTCCCCTGTCTACCGATCACTAATGTGATCTAGAGGTTGCACTAGCCTAATCTTATCAGAAGATCATTCATGTTGATGCAACATAGCTAATAGTTTGGATTATGTCTAAAGTTGAGAAATATTTGAGGAACAACGATTTGCATATCAGTATACCGAGATACATTGTATGCACCAGACAACAGAGAGTCACATGGCTATTGTAGAGCTCTATGTTTTATGTTTTTCTTTAGCATTATTGTCAAAGGGAGAGATAAACAATATGACAAACTAAGAGATCACTGGAACATCTATCTAAGGGAGAGATAATCTAAGAAAGTCAGAGGAGAGTTTTGAAGATTTGTTGCTAAGAACAGAAGGAATCTGAGAGCTGGAAAGATCATATCTGCAGAGGAAAGTCTGCACTTGCAATGTTGTTATGTAACATAGTGATTAAACATATTAAATATCAAGCTAGGGAGAGCTTACCGAGCTACAACATTTTCTTACATAGTTGTAGAATACATGTTTAGTATGTGTATGGTATATTTCATATGGCTTGAGTTGCCATAAATGTCAAAGAGAGAGATTGATGAACTACAACTGATTGAGTAGCTGAATGACTTGAAGATCAGTGATTAGAGATCACCAAGTACTAAAATGATATGTAAGATAATTGAATCAATCATTATGTTATCATTAATTTCAACTGGTTTTGACAATACTTATCATGATAGTTGCAAATATATAAACATCTGTAAAGAGAAGAGAAAAGATGAAGAACTGAGATATCTACATTGAGGAAGATGGATATGACAGATGAGGATAAGGAATACTCTTGGTAACTTATTGATGAGTCTATGACTTCATATTGTTGACTTGATTGTGTTACATTAATCTGTTATGAAGGTTGAAGCAAAACTAAACAAAGCAGTGTGGTCGGTAAATAAAGAACTTCAGTATACACTGAGCCAGTCTAGTGTATACTGAGTGACAGTATTAACCAAGCTTTTGTTCATCAACACATTTCTTTGTTAACTGAGTATGGATGAAAGAACTAAATGTTTAGTTTAGTTGACATAAATTGATGAGCTAGAATGTGTATGATTTTGAGGTTGAAGATAAAGTTTGTTACGAGATCAATGACTAACAAAACTTAAAGAAGATCTAAAGGATGGAAATGAAATGAGTTATTGACACATCTATCGAGGAAGGTTTAAGTGGAAAAATCAATGAAGGATATTAAGTAGCAAAATCTGATGGATGAAAAGAAAATAGTTTACTTGTCTATATAAGAGACATTGGTTTCATTGTTGAAACTATGTTGGAAGAAGGAGACTGTAGAGATTTCACGTGAACATAGCTTCATGCATGCTTGATTAGACTAGTTGAAGGAGAACCGATCTATAGAGTTAACTGAGTGTCAAAGAGCTTTTATCGAGGGACAGTAAGTTATTGAATATTGAAGAATTGAATTGAAATATTGATCAGAGGATTTTTATGGGCTTAGAATAGATCTGAACATCTGTAAATCAATTTGTATTGTAATTAGATAACCTACTGTTTCAGTTTAACCATTGTAATAGAAAAATCTCTTAACTGAGTGGACTTGAAAGTCTTGTGATGTCATTCATAGAATGTACATTATTATCCTCTCAACCCTATAGTGAATGCTGGTTGGACAATAACTATTAGTCTTAAATCCTCTAACAAGGTCACACCTTATAGTGTATTTTGTAACCTTTAATAGGGTTGGCTCTTCACTGAGCTCACTTCAAAAGAGTGAAAATATTTTTGGTTACCGGTCCTAGGTGGTTTTTCCCTTTACAGGGTTTCCACATTAAATCTTTGAGTTATGTGTTTATGTGGTGATTTTTTGGTTATGATAATTTACATACTGCATATTTGATTTGGTCGGTAATCACTATGAGCAATTAACTGGTAATTGGTAAAGACATAGATAGTTTAGTAATTTTGTTTACTGAGCTGTAGAATTAGTTGAATTTGTTTTAAGTGATACATTTTGTAATTTGGGACTGTGGATAACTAATTCACCCCCTCTCAGTTATTCCAACATGGTATCCATATGCATCTTATTACTGATAATGGGAAGAAATTCCAAAATTAAGACATGGATGAATTATGTGAGAAATTCCACATCACGCATCACTATTCCACCATTTACTACCCCAAAGGTATTGGCCAAACTGAGGCGTCTAATAAAATCATTGTCAAGATCCTCCAAAATACTGTCAATGACATTTGTTGTGAATGGCATGTATAATTGAATCCCACCTTATGGGCTTATTGCACTTCCATCTTTACTCCCATTGGAGCCATACCATATTCCCTTGTCTATGGTTTTGAAGTTGTTCTACCCCTCGAGGTCGAGTTTCCTTCTCTTTGTGTATCCCTAAAATATTTAATTCCAGATGAAGAGTATAGGCTTGCATGACTAACTGAACTAGAATTGCTAGATGAACACCATCAAAGGGCCTTTGATCATTTGAAGGTCTATCAGCAGAGGATGTCTCGTCAGTATAATAGTAAAGTGAAACCTAGAGACTTTCAAGTGGGTGATCTGGTCCTTCGTGAGAATCCCAAAAATCAACAACATCATGAGAAGAAGGGCAAGTTTGAACCCAACTGGCTAGGTTCTTTTGTAATCACAATAGTCTATGGCTCCAAGGCTTATCAATTGTCTACATTTGAGGGAGATATCTTGGATGAGCCTCTCAACAATATGCACCTCAAGAATTTCTATGCTTAAAATCCTAATGCAAGGGGTTTGTATATAAATAAAACATCAAAAAATATTAAAAAAATAAAATCAAAAAATAAAAGTAAATTGCAATAAAAACATGTGGTGAAAACCTTGAAACAGGTGCCATTTGTGACAAGTTAGCTCCTCTCTCTATTAGGATTCTTTTAGCATGTCATCCCACTATATATATCCATAATAAAACCACATCATAGCTTGGTCTACTATCCTGGTCTTCATCCTAGTCTTGTTGTGTCCTTCTTCACCCTTAATAAGTCAGTCCATCACCTAGTTGGGGGCATGTCCTTGACCTAGTTTGGGAAGTGGATCTATGATAATCACAACTCCTAGAGGGCAAAATGGATTATTTTCACCAGACAAGAAAACATAATCAAAAATTCTTACACAATGATATCCTCATCATGACTCATAATATGTGATCTATCTTTCAAAATGTGACCGCTTATCTATACATCAACCAACCTGATCAATACACCTAACACTATCTTTTGGCAAAAGATATGTATATTCATAGCAGGCATGTTAGAATTATTTTTTGTAGATTACACATTCATATATTGATTTCATTGTTATCATGCTTCCTATGCTATTCAAGGATATCCTTGACATGAGTTTAAAACTCTCATATGTCATTGATTAGAATGGTTGGGATGGGGCATGATATTTTTCTTTGATTGCTGTTTGTGGGATATTTTATGATGAAGTCGAAGGAATGAGTAATTGGGGTGTCTGTGCATAAGTGCCTTCATCATACAATTCATATTGTTATGTGAATGCTATTAATGGTGATATGCCACACATACCTCTACTCCAAATATTTATTCCCCGATGGAGGGAAGAATATTCCTTATCTGTTAAGCAAACTAAAATCAGGTCATCTTGGTTTAATTATACCTTGATGCTTGTCAAGTTTTCTATATTAAATTCCATGCAAGAGGTGCTCAGGTCATCTTGGTTTAATTATACCATGATGCTTTCATTTCCTTGCAACATAACGAGCTCAATGATGATAATCAAATTCTAGTTCCCATGAAGTTGTAAGATGTTTCGTGAAGTTGTGGAGATATTCATTTCATATTTCATTTGAATTACATTTAAAATAATTTTGTTGCATATCAGTGCTCCTTTTATAGGGTTTTTTAGGTCATCTTGCTTATCAGTTCATCTATTTTTCTTTGTCCATTCTTCTCATGTCAGACACATTGTTATTTAACCTGAGGACATTTGGGTAACAATAATATAGAAATGATGCTGCATTTTCAAATTTTACATATTCCATCTTCATTATCACATTTAATCATTTGCATAGTTCATTATGTATGTAACCATTGTATATTCACATGCATATTTTGATCATTTATGTAACTTTTTATCATAGTTAACATCTAATCACATTTTATTTATCATATTATATGTTATTACATTTTATCTTATTTTATCATATTAGAATGTGTCCAATTCTTTTTGTGATTTCATAAGGTACATTATGACTAACATTTCATTCATTACATTCACTCTCATTGATCTTATCATTTATTTTTCATTCATTTTATGCATTGTCACTAGTTCATTTATTATCCACTATTTGCATCTGTCCATATTTATTATCTCTGTTTATATCATCATCATTAATTCATTGCATTAGAAATACATAGCATTATATAAAAAACTATTTAGAAAATGCATTTATATAAACATTATCATCACACGATAAATAATTAACCATTATACATTCATATAAAAATAAATCATCATATTGTAGAACATAAGTAAAATGCATATCAAAGAGAATCATCACATCCTGCATATGTCAATACTCATAGGTATATATCATCATAAGAAGTAAATCATAAAAGAAATCATAATAGAATTGCATCATGTATATAGAGTCCATTTAAGAGTCCATAAAACAATAAAACTGTCCAAATGTCGAATGATATCTCATACAATAATAAAGTGTCCAAATGTGTCCATCAAGTCACATACATAATGAAATGATAAAAATCAAAAGTGTATTTACAATGTCTAAGACCCATTGCCTCTAGACTCAGCTTGTCAATGTTTTCATGATGCTATAAATGGTACTGATGCTGATGGATCTCCTAAACCTAAGGGTGGTCTCAGGGGATGTGAAGATGTACCTCCACTATTAGTCAATCCATGCCTATGTACAACTATCCTAATAGCATATGATCTCTCTTTAAATCTCCCCATCTATTGATCACTAGGAACAACCTATCTATAGGCCTCCTTCCAATAGGTGATCTCCATACTATCTTGCATCATCACTTGTAGGCTATCTGCATGTGGTCCCAATGCCTCTATAGACTCTAGCTCATCTAGTAATGTCTCAACCTACCCTAGTTTCTCTATGGCGACATCTCTCTCATGTCTGACCTCTGTAACCTCACCATCTAATCTATCCACCTATCTCTCCAATCCTGGGATATAGTGTTCCTGTACCTATGTCATCGCTAGTCTGACTAGAAATGAATTGATGTCTATGTCCTCCTCCTCTGTAACATCCCTTTGTAAATAAGGATCCTAATCTATCACATCCATCTCTGCCTACTCATCATATCCACTGATTTCTAACATCTATACATCCTATCCTCTTATATCAAGCATCTAATCATCTTGTATGTCCTCCTATATCTATCCACCCTATACCGCTCTCTCCTTATCAAGTATGTCAACTGCTTCATCATGTCATGGTACCTATGTACCTATACTACTACCTATACCAGTGCCTATGCCACAGGATCTACCTATGCAGGGAAAATTGATGGTATCTATACTGGGGCACTTGCAGGAATCTATGCTGGTGGCTATCTTCGCACTTGTCTTGTAGGGGGTGGCATCAACCCCCATGGTCATACACCTTTGCCTCTCATCTGAGGCCCAGCTCTGTCAACCCTCCCTTTGTTGGGACCACTATCACCATCATTGGCACCATCACCACCTCCACCTCTCCCTCAACCTCTCCTATCACAACCTCGTCACTTATCTCAGAATCTCTCTCTAGCATCGCTATGTGGTGGCCTCTCTAATGGATTAGTCAAAATTGGGAATGGATGAACCCTGAGATATCTCTCATAGTCTATTGTCATACCTGGATCTACAACCCCTTGTCTCATAGACCATGCCTGAAATGACATGTCTAAGAACTCCTATCGAGCTATCTCATATGATACCATGGGTCCCCAATCCTATCAGTCTTGATGGGTGTGTGCAAACTTAGTCACCCCCTGTGGTATCCCCTGGATCTTACAAAATTGTCGCAGGATCCAGCTCATGACCTGTCTCTCTATGATATAGGGTGTCCTACTTATCAACCATCAAGACTTGAAATAGTATCTGAGATGATGCTCATCCTCCCATGACTCACACCTAAGGTAGGGTCTCTAGATCACGACATCCACAGTATCAAATGTGTTCTGCCAAAACTCTAGATGTCCTAGCTTATGCCAAGACTAGATCGATGCATAAAGAAATATATAAGGCTACCCAACACCTCAGAATCTTATGATAAACCCTTATGATAAACCACTTGATGAAGATCATGATATAGATGAGCTAGCAAGCACACCCCCCAAGAAAAATGGGTCCCCACATCCATCATCCTCTACAGTGTATGCCCCCAACCAACTGTGAAGCCATGAGACCATTGACCTGGGAAAACATAACTTACTATTGCACTAGCCAAAACAATGGGGAGTGGCGTATACAAATCCACCATCTCCTCCCAACTAATCTCTGCCTCATCTATGGCATGTTTACAACAAAGAAATAGAGTGATAATAATATGTTGAAAATTGTATTCTATTTAATACACACCAAAGGACCAGTCCCAACAATTCTTAAACATACTTTATCTAATATGATGAATTCCTAAACAATTAAGGTTGGAGTAGACATAGTTATCACACAGTTTTTTGTGTGGTACAAGGAAGATTTGGCTAATTAAGAGTGAGGCCTTCTTTAGAATCTCATGAGTTTTGTACTACACATGCAACATATTGTGAGTTTGAAGAGAGTCCGTATCATGTTTGATTAGTAAGTAATGGGAAAGTTATGATGATTTAATTGTAGAACTACTGGTCCCTTGAAATGTAAAAAAACAAATTCTCAAAAGATGCACTGTCATGGAATATGATGACTTTAGGTTATGCACAAAATGGATCTATCTTCTATCACTATGCTCTTATCCTATGTCAAAATGGGATATTTATGACACGATATAGATATCCATCAAGGCATAAATAAAATTCAACTTTTCTCTAATGTTGTAGTTGCAAGTAATGAATTTTAAATTTTATTTTCTTATTCATAGAATCTTGCAGTATAGTTGCTTTTAATGTAGACAATTTAGACAGTGTATTTGCCTATAGTGTTCCTTAGTCTTGATTGAGCATGACAAGCACATGGTCACTAAATTGGACTTGCATAGTGCAGTTAGATTAAAGGGGTGATTATTTTGGTAGTGAAGATGACAAGAAAAATACAATTCAATAGTTAAATGTTTTGTATATAAATTGGGTACTACTTTTGTAGGTAGTTTTAGCTCATTGTTTTATAATGTAATTTTTTAATTTCATGTATTTTATCTCCTATTTATTAGGTGCATTAGATGAAGGTTAAATGTAAGAGTCTTATAATGTTGAGTTACCTTTGGATCTTGAGTTTTTGATACTCATATGATGATCTTGTTACAAGTGTGGTTTTTGTTGCACCAAAAGATCGACCTGTTAATGCCCGATACAACCATTAGACTTATAGAAGACACATGAGGTAGTTAAGCCATGTCACAAATCCTGAGAGGAGCGCTGACCATTTTTCCAATAATCTCCCCCTCAGCGTTACCCGAGGGGATTCGAACCTGTGACCAAGATTTGATACCACTTGTTACAAGTGCGGTTGCCATTGCACTAAAAGATCGACCTGTTAATGCCTGATACAACCACTAGACTTATAGAAGACACAAGCAATAGTTAAGCCATGTCACAAATCTCAAGGGGAGCGCTGACCATTTTTCCAATAGATCTTTCTCAACAACTATTTTATTCTTTTTTTTTTTTTTGAATAACATATTAGGGAAATACAAAATTGTGTACTTCTACAAGATAGTCAACACAAAATTGAAGCATCAAACAAGACTTGATCAAGTTGAAGGTGGAACGTGCACTCAAATAGTAAGTAATGTAGAATAAAAAAAAAAGTAATATGTCCTGTCTACATTTTGTTATTTTATGAGATTACATCCATGTTCTATATTCACAGAATGGTTCAAAATTGAAATTTACAATTTGATAAAAGTAATGATGGGTGTTATTCCCTGCACCCTCAATCAACAACTTGCCTCCATTTGTGGTCTCAAGTTGTCTCCATTTGTTGTTCCCTACACCCTCAAAAAGTGTTAGATAGGCATATTTTTTATTTTAAGATCAAAGATAAATGCCCCCTTTTTTATGCGCGCGCACACACACACACAACATATACAACATATACAACCTTCACCATGCAAATTTTCCTAAGCACTACTGGGACCTTATACCCTGCAAAAAATGTATTATTGTGAAAATCATCACAAATCTATTTGTTGCCGGATCTAGCTCCCAGTAGTGCTTGGCCAAATCTGATGCACTTTTGATACATTTTGTGTATAATATATATGATATTTTATTTTGATTTACAAACTACTGTATTATTTGAATATCTTTCTTTCTTTCCATAATAGGAAAGAGTTTGAGGTGGAAGACTACAATAACAGAAGTGTTGGTATTTGGTATACTATACTACAACATCATTTCATAACTAACTTTTCAATTTCTATATATAATTAGGCTATAGATAATCTAAGTGAAGAGGATCATGTTAGACAATTCAAGTGAAGAAGGTAATGGGGATGCAATCAATAGATTGTGGTCTAACTTGAAAAGAAAAGGCGATGGAAAATGTTATTGTCCTTGCAATATTTGTAAGGGATTAAACACTAGAAGATTGCTAATCAAAACAACTAAGAGACATTGTAGGGATAATGGTCACATTGAAGGAGTGTTTGATTATCATGAATTGGTAAGTTTTTCATTATATTTATTTAACAATATATATATATATATATATATATATATATATATATATATATATATATATATATATATATATATATATATATATATATATATATGAAATACACTTGATGATGAGATCATTATCATGGTTTATTTGTGTTCATCATTTTTATATAGGTCGACCTCCCTAGAGGCGTACGTGATATGGACCATGGAGGTGCGAATATGGAGAATATGGCTTTGGAAGTGGAGGATCATGGAGGTGCGGATATTGAAGCTAAAGATTATGATCCCATGGAAGATGATGATCATGCGCCAGATAACACATTTGAAGATGATGGTACTAATACATTGATGCATGACACATCTAGTACTAACACAAATGATGATGATTTTGATGTCATCCATGATATACCTCTGCTTGAGAAGGTAGCCATGACCCTTTACGAAGGCTTCTTAACAACTCTTCTCTCTGCTGTATTATTATTGTTGAACTTGAAGGTTATGAATGGTTTATCCAACATAACAATTTCACGTATCCTAAGTTATGTCATATATGTCCTTATAGTAATTAAAGGGTGAAACATGTACCATAACTATTGTTAATATTAACAACCTATATTTTTTTCTATAGATTGATAGATGAGTTTTTGTTACCACCATCGAATATTCTCCCTCACTCATACCGAGAATTATGTGCCACTATGAAAGATATTAGAATAGAGTATCAAGCAATAGATACTTGTCCCAATGATCATATTATTTATCATAAAGAACATGAATTTGCAATAGAATTCCCTGAATGTCATATGAGTAGATATCGAACAGATCAAATAACAAAAAAGGCGCCTCACAAAGTTCTTCGTTACATCCTCATTATACCACTTTTGCAAAGATTATTTAGGTGTAGTAGCTTGGAAAAATTTATGGATTACCATGCACACAATAGAAGAGGAGATGATATTATTCGAATGCCTATGGATGGTTCTGTATTTAAGGACATAGAGGAAAAGTGGCTGCACTTTATTGAAGAGCCTTGAAATCTCAAGGTTTTAGTGGTAGCGGACGATGTCAATCCATTTGGAGAGCTAATATCTGTTTACTCTGTTTGGCCTATTTTTTTCATCAATAATAACATTCCTCCATGCATGTCAATAAAGAGGGAGCACATTATGTTGGCAATGATTGTTCCAAGTATTTGATTATTTAATAGTTATCTACATGTAATTATAAATCTTGCAGTAAAATGATCACAATAATTATGTAATGTTATTGTTCATTCAACTAGGTAAATACAAAGTTAAAGATATGAATGTATATATTGAGCCTCTTATCGACGAGTTGGTGGAGTTATAGAATGGTGTCACTATGTATGACATCTCTAGACCAATAGGAGACAAACAATTTCAATTCCATGCAATTCTTGTATGGACAATACATGATGCCCCAAGGCTAACACATTTTTCTCATATGTTATGGTGAATTCAAGTTGCACATGATAATTCTAAATATAAAAATTAACATATTTAATCCAATTGTATCATTATCTTGTAGGTCTTCAAACAAAGGGAAAATTTGCATGTCCAAAGATGAAATCTCGTCATTCAAAAAGTTTAGGAAAGAAGGTGTTTGATGAGCATAGACACTTTCTCCACAAAAATCATAACTAGCAAATTATCGAAAAACATCTTTTCAATGGGAAAGAAGAGACTAAATCTAAGCCACAGAGAATGACACCTCACCTATGGAATTTGGAATATAATAGAATTAATCATCAAGGTACTACCATTCTACCTAATGGTTTATGTTTGGAATTTGTATATTTATATTGTGTTTTGTTTGCTGATTATGTGATTGATGATCATGAATGTCATCAAGGAAATACTACTGAGCACCTTCCAAAGGGACTAAAAAGTTATCCCAAACAATTTAGTAGGTTGCCCTACTATGAGCAACAACAAATTGTGCATTTGTTTGATACTATGCATATTGGAAAGAATGTAACAGAGACATTATGAAATATATTGGATGGAAGGTGTGACAAAGAAAAAAATGTCAAAATTTGTAGCGACATTCATGAATCCAATCATGCAATGAAATTTTTTATTGAATCAAATAGAAATGGAGAACGGATTAATATAAGTGCCTTTCCTTGATTATTAATAGAGTAGAAAAGTGACGCCATAAAAGAAGTCATACGAAAAATTTGATTTCTCACAGGATTTGCTGCAAACATAAGCAGTACCATATCAAAGAAAAGTGAATTTGGGGCAGGGTTGAAAACACATGATTGGCATATCTTCATCAAGGTAAGCCATGTTCTTTTTTATTTACAATATATTTGTAAACTACATGTACTTCTCATTGTATTATGTGAGAAAAGAATGACATTATTATTTTTATAATTGTTGCAATACGTGCTACCCCTATCTCTCCAACTTTGACAATAACATCAAACAAGTGATATATAATCTTGGAAAATACATGAGGTAAGCAATGATATTTGTTCAATTTGTTCTATATATTGTAAAGTTTCATTTTTATATATTTTTGTGTCTTGAATGTCTTGTAGGTGGTTGTCATCTAAAGAAATCCATAAAGTAGATATAAAATACTGGAAGAGAAGAATTCCTCATCTAATGTGTGAAATGAAAAAGTGTCTACTTTCAACCTTTTTCAATGCACAAGAACACTACCTCATACACCAAGATGAGGAGATTGAATTGTGTGGATCGGTACACACTCAGTCAATGTGGATGGTTGAGAGGCACCTGAAATTTTTGAAGACTTTGGTTTGGTGAAGAGCACTTCTTAAGGGTTCTATGGTGGAGGGATATATGGTATACCAGACTATGGTGTACATTATTGAATATCTTCCTAAGCTTGCAACAAAGATCCATATAGATCACATTTGGGATCTTGACACCATTAGAAAATTTGAAGGGGAGTAATTGGTGGGGAAAGGTAGAATGAGGAAAGTGAGAGGTAATAAATTATAAGATGTTATTGTATTTGTTAATTAATTCTTAATCTTCAAAATTAATCGGTTGTAAGTCATCTATTTATTTTTTGTACAACTGCTCGAGAGTAGGATGTAATAGATTTGTATATTGCAAACAATCAAGATTGGATGACGGTATGGATTGAATGATGTCATCATTTAGGTCACACATTAACATGGGAAGCTATGTCTTCATTGGTTAATGAAGCTCATCATAATAGAGATCCAAATTTTACGCAAAGGGAAATAGATTTAGCACATGGTTTAAGATATTTCTAGGTACATATAAATTTGTTAATCACCCATATGTTTATGAACTCTTGATGCAATAATTTATACATTTTTGACATATTTTTGTAGGTCAAACACCACAAGGCTATGTTTTTCAAAGGTCATAAATTTCACATCAAAAATTTGGATGACACAAAGAAAACTTGTGATTCTGGGATAAGTCCAGTCTTTCAAGTGACTAATATTTCATCTAGAAATGACTTACATCTTTGAGAGTCTAAAATCGATACTATAAAATTTTGGATGATACTTGAATGTGACTTTAATTCTTTTAGATTAGTTCTCTTTGTCATCAGATGGTATAGGCTATGACTTAATCAAAATAATCCTAATAGAACTGTTATTGAACATGAAAATGGATTTCTAATGATTAATACAAGGTGGTTTGAGCTAGTTGGGGATGAGCCCTATGTTATTCCAAGCTAATGTGAGTAGGTATTTTACTTAGAGGTTCCACATAAACTGGGTTGGTCGTTTGTTGTTAGACATGATCCAAGAGGTAGGCCGATGAGGTATAATGTGATAGAAGAAGATTGTGAACAACTAGAAGATGATGTTGTTAGAATAACTGAGAGGGGGGGGGGGTGAATTAGTTAGATCAGTTATCCTATAATTCCAATCACAATTATGCAATTCTTAAAACAATTCCAAATAATTTTGCATCTTGGTAACATAAAATACTATAATGTCTGTGTCTTTATTGATTACCAGTCAAATAACTTACTGTGATTATCGACAAAACCAAATATGAAATATGTAAAGAATGATAACAAGACATTCATCATAGAAACACATAACATAATGATTTAACATGGAAACCCTACTAAGGGAAAAACTACGTAGGACTGGTAACCCAAAATAATTTTCACTCTTCTGAAGTGAGCTCAGTGAAGAGCCAACCCTGTTAGAGGTTACAAACACACTATAAGGTGTGACCTTGTTAGAGGATTTAAGACTAATAGTTATCATCCAACTAGCATTCACTATGGGGTTGATAGGATAACAATGTACATTCAATGAATGACATAGGGCATAACATAAGATAGTTAAGTCCACTCAGTTAACAGATTTTATCTGTAACAATGGTTAAATTGAAACAGTAGTTGATTTGATTACAATACAACTTGATTTTGCAGATGTTCAGATCTACTCTAAGCCTATACAAATCCTCTGATCAATATTTCAATTCAATTCTTCAACATTCAATAACTTATTGTCACTCGGTAATAGCTCTCTTACGCTCAGTTAACTTTGTAGTTCAATTCTCCTTCAACCAATTTGATCAAGCATGCATGAAGATGCATTCACGTGAAATCTCTGAAGTTTTCTTTCTTCTAGCATAGTTTCAACAATGAAACCAATATATCTTTTATAGACAAGTAAACCATTTTCTTTTCATCCATCAGATTTTGCCGCTTAATCTCCTTCATTGATTTTGCTACTTAAACCTTCCTTGACAGATGTGTCAATAACACATTTCAATTCCATCCTTTAGATTTTCTTTAAATTTTGTTAGTCATGGATCTCATAACAAACTTTATCTTCAACCTCAAAATCATACACATTCTAGCTCATCAATTTTTGTCGGCTACACTAAGCATTTAATTCTTTCATCCATACTTGGTTAAGAAAGAAATGTGTCGGTGAAAAAAAGCTCGGTTAACACTGTCACTCGGTATACACTACACTAGATCAATGTATACTGAAGTGCTTCATTTACCGACCACACTGCTTTGTACAATTTTTCTTTCTTCTTTATCATAGATAAATGCAACATAATCAAGTCAATAACAAAAGGTCATAGACTCATCAATAAGTTACCCAAAGTATTCTTTATCCTCATTGACTATCATATCCATACTTCCTATGTAGATATTTCAGTTCTTCATCTCTTTCTCTCTTCTATAGATGTTTAGATGTTTGTAACTTACATGATAAGTACTATCAAAACTAGTTGACATCAATGACAACATATTACTAATTTAATTATCTTACATATCAATTTAGTAACTCGGTGATCTCTAATCACTGATCTTCAAGTCATTCAGATATTCAATCTGTTGTAGGTCATCAATCTCTCCCTTTGGCATTGATGGCAACACAAGCAATATGAAATATGCCATACACATACCAAACATATGTTCCACAACTATATAAGTAAATTTTGTAGCTTGGTAAGGTCTCCCTAGCTTAATTTTTAATATGTTTAATTACTACGTTACATAACAACATTATATGTGCAGAATCTCCTCTGGAGATTTGATCTTTTTAGCTCTTAGATTCCTTCTAATCTTAGTAACAAATATTCTACTTTTTCAAATTATCTCTCCCTGACTTTCTCAGTTTATCTCTCTCTTAGATATATATATATATATATCATGATCTCTACATCCATACTGATCTCTCTCCTTTTGACAACAATCTTTGTCTGATATTTCATTGATCAATTTCTTAGATTCTCAAAATTCTCTCCCTTTGACAACAATGCTAAAGAAAAATATAAAACATACAACTCTGTAGTAGCCAAGTAACTCACTGTTGTTTGGTATAGACAATTGTATCTTGGTATACTAATTTGCAAATTCTCAAATCTTTTCTTCACAAATTTAGACAAAATCCAAAGTGTGAGCTATGTTGCATCAACATGAATGATCTTCTGATAAGAGTAGGCTCATGCAACCTCTAGATTACATTAGTGAATGGTAGATAGGGGACGAACGCCAAGTCTAGTCCTCAAGTATTCAAAATTTTCCTTAGGTAAAGGCTTGGTAAAAATATTTTGTCACTCCTTTGATGTAACATATTCCAGTTTGACTTGCTTCTCCTGTACTTGTTCTCTTAAGTAGTGATACTTAATTGATATATGCTTTGTTTTTTAATGCATCATTGGATTCTTAGATATATTTATTGCACTAGTGTTGTCACAATATATAATCACCGGCTCAGTGATTACCTCATTCATCCCTTCCAACACTTGTTTGATATAAGCAATGTTTGAACAATTTGTAGCAGCAACAACATACTCTAGTTCAGCTATAGACTAAGAAATAAAAGGTTGTTTCTTACTTGTCCAAGTTACAAGTCTTTCACTAAAGAAAAATGCTCCTCCGGTTGTGCTCTTTCTGTCATCTATATTTCTAGCCCAATCAATGTCGGTATAAAATCTTAGTTCAAATTTTCCTTCCTTTGGATACCATAATCCATAGTCCTCTATTTTCTTCAAGTATCTCAAGATTCTTTTTTCAGCAACCATGTGTGAATCCTTAGGATTGGCATAAAATCTAGCCACAATCCCAACTGCATGTGCAATATTAGGTCAACTGTGTACAACATACATCGGTTTACCAATCATAGATCGATACAGTGTTTGATTTACCTCTATGGATTCATCATCTTTAGTCAATTTATAGCCTGTGACCATCAGTGTTCCAACTGGTTTAGCATCTTCCATGCCAAATGTTCTCAATACATCTTTAATATACTTTGATTGTGTGATGAAAATTACATCATTCTACTTAATAACCTGCAATCCTAGAAAGAATTTAATCTCTCCAAACATTGAAATTTCAAATTTCTTTCTCATCTCATCAACAAATGATTTACATATATGATCTTGTCCTCCAAAAATTATATCATCCAAAAATATTTTGACAATCAAAATAGTATCATCATATCCTCCTTTCATGTACAAATTGTTGTTTTCACTAGTTCTTACAAAAATAATACTTAACAGATAAGTATGCAACCTCTCATACCAAACTCTTAGTGCTTGCTTCAAACCATATAAAGCTTTGTGTAATCTATATACCATGTTTTTATTATTTGGATCAACAAATCCTTCTGGTTGTTCTATGTAGACCTCCTCTTCTAGTACTCTATTAAAAAATGCTGACTTGACATCCATTTAGTATACCTTAAAATTCTTATGTGCAACATATGCCAGTAACATACGAACTCTTTCTAATCTAGCAATAGGTGCAAAAGTTTCACCATAATCAATTCCTTCCTCCTGTGCATATCCCTTGTAAACTAATCTAGCTTTGTTCCTAGTAACTTCTCCATTTTCATTCAGTTTGTTTCTGAAAATCCATTTAGTACCGATAACATTTTTATCTTTCAGTCTAGGTAATAAAGTCCATGTATTATTTTTTTCTATTTGTTCAATCTCCTCATTCAATGTATTGACCCATTCATCATTCTCAAGTGCAACCTTAACATTCTTCAATTCAAACTCATAAACTAAGCATGTGTTCTGTCTTAACTTACTTCTAGTCTGCATGCTAGCTTGCTTATCTCCAATGATTTGGTTCTCAAGATGATTTCTTCTGAAAAATCTAGCAAGCACTTGATCTCTTCTTTGTTCTTCATTCTGTTCAGGTTCCTTTCTTTCCTCGGTAGCCTCTTCCTAATCCTCAATTTCCCTTTATTGTTCCTCAGTGTTTTTTTCCTGATGCTCAATCGACTTAGTTTGCAGCTTTGGTAGGTACTGTGGATGCTCAATGTAAGTGAACCTACCATATTCTTCTGGCTCCCTAGTTCTTTCTTCATCATTTTTATCAGAAAATTAATCAACTCTGATATTAGCAATTTCAATAATTTTATTAGTAACTTTATTCAGACACTTATAAGATTTGATTTTAGTAGAATATCAAAGAAATATCCCCTCATCACCTTTAGAGTCAAATTTTCCATTTCTATCATCTTTCAGAATAAAACATTTGCTACCAAAAATTTTGAAGTAACTTACACTCGGTGTGTGTCCAAACCATAACTCGTAGGGTTTTTTGTTTGTGTCTTTCTTTAGTTGTACTTGGTTGAGTACATATACAGCTGTGTTGACTTCTTCTCTCTAGTACATCCATGCAACATTATTTTCTATCATCAGTGTTCTTGTACAATCAACTATAGACCTATTTATCCTTTTTGCAATCCCATTCTGCTGTGGTGTTTTCGGTGTAGATATGTGTCTCTTAATGCCATGCTCATTACAATAGTTAGTGAATTCATCAGAAATAAACTCACCACCTTTATCAGATCTCAGACATTTCAGTTCCTTTCCAGTTTCCTTTTTAGCTTTAGCTTTGTACCATTTAAACATCTTAAATACTTCAGATTTATCCTTACAAAACATAACAGTCATCAATATAGTGTAATCATCAACAAACAAAATAAAGTATCCATCTCCATAATAGCTCCGAGTTCTCATGGGACCACATAGGTTGGTGTGAACTAACTCCAAGATTCCTTTTGTTGAATAGTCTTTACTTTTCAAACTATATTTTGTCATCTTACGTTTTTGACATTGATGACACATAACATGATCTGGTTTAGTTAGGCTAGGTAGTCCTCTAACTTTTCTCTTTTTATTGATCTTGATCATATTATCAAAGTTTACATGACATAACCTTTTATGCCACAACCATGCATCTTGATTTTTAACCATCAAACAAGAAGTCTCAACATTGTCAAGATAAAATAAGTTACCTTTAGATTGTCCTCCTATTCTGACAAGCTTTCCATTTTCATTGTAGCTCTTCACCTTCTTGCTTTCAAATGCCACTCGGTGACCTGAGTTGTTAAGCTATGCCACACTTAGCATATTATAGTTCAGTCCTTTTACCCAATAAGCATTATCACATCTGATCTTATCATTTATCAATAAAGATTCTTTTCCTTTAACCATGCAAGGTGTATCATTACCCATTCTTACTGATCCTCCATTATAATGCTCTATATGATCAAACTTATCTTCATCACCAATCATGTGATGTGTACAACCACTATCAATGATCCATATATCATTTTTACTAACCTTAGAAATGAGTGCTATTTCTACATACCTTTCTTCTTCCTCTGAGTCATCTTTCATTGCAACAAACACTACCTCAATATCATCATTTGTGTCGGTGTTGGTGTCCTCTTCTTAAACTAAGTAGCATGCCTTTTTTCCCTTATCTTTGTGATCTTAGTTACTTTTTTTGTAGTTTCAGTAACCTCTATTATTTCTTCTTCCATAGCTTCCATCACCAGATTGGTCTTGGTCTTTGTCTTCCTCTTTCCTATTGGGACATCTAGCAGCAATGTGGCCAACTTCTCTATAGTTAAAAAATGCTAAAGGTAATTTACCCTTATATCTACCTTTACCTTTAGGAAATCTTCAGGCCATAAGAGCTTCAAGTTCATCAAGCTCATTATCAGTATTACTGTCACTATTATCATGTCTACTGCTAGATTTACTGATCTTTAGAGAAGTCATAAAAGCAGAATCAACAGACAGTACACCACTATTATCAAAGTTATTCAACTCAAAATTTGTTAGCTTACGAATCAGATTATCAAGAGTAAGAGTGCTACCAGGCACATACCTCATTTCATGTATTGCAAATATTTTGATTGCATATGCAAACAATAATGTTCTTAGAATTTTACTTACCACTGTATCTTCATCAAGGACACCACCAGATCCTCAGATAGCATTAACTACCTCCTTGATTTGATTTGAATATTACAATGTTCTCTCCTTCCTTCATTTTCATATCATCAAATCTCCCTCTTAAACTTTCATCTCTAGATCTTCTTGTTAGGAATGGGAACACTAAGAGGGGGGGGGGGGGGGTGAATCAGTGTTCACTATATCCAATCTTTTTACTTTACTCTTTAAACTTAACTTGAATTCTTAAGTACTAAAGTGAACATTAATATAAACAAGATACATGAACTCAATACATAACACTAATATGGTTATGAGGAAACCCAAATAGGTAAAAACCTTGGTGGGAATTGACACCCACTAATATTCTGCACTAGTGTATTGTGATCCTTGTTAGAAGATCCTTAACCCTGTTAGGAGTTGTATTTACATTGATTTTAGTACATTGACCTTGTCAAGGGTCAGACCCTGTTAGGAGTCTTTTACAATAACCCTGTTAGGGGTGGGGACACACTATCCTAGAGCTCACTACTCAAGTGGTGAAGGCTACATCCTTCTGATCTTAGATACACACTATATCTTCTGGATGAACTGGTGCTGTGACACTGCTTGTTAGATTAGTTCCTTTGATGCACTAATGATTTGACATCTTGAAAATTTCTAAGATATCTTATCTAATCTTTGCACACTTCTGATCTACTTATCTCAACTCTATATCAACTTCCATACTTTATTACAAAGACACATCTCATATTTGTATGCACTACCAAAATAATTAACTAGGTTAGCCTATAACTGATTACATACAATGCTTCCAAGTAAATTGGCTCAAGAGTGTGTACAAAAAAAGTTAATTATATGTTTATAACCTAATTACAATAGGTGCATAGCCTTTACAAAAAAATAACATCATCGCGAATCAAATTACCAATAGGTAGCTGCATACTCTATTCTGTTCTAGAATTCATTGGCTCTGTAGCTTCAACTATCTGTATCTTTGTCATACTGTATCTTCTAATCATGCACTCTTAGAATTAGCATGAATATACTCTTACCATCTTATCTTCAGGGGCGCATACCATAAATCAGTCATATGCACATGTGTTGATACTCTGATCTACTGGTACTATGCTAACAGTCCAGTCTTCTATACTTAGCCAAATTCTGGACTTTTGATGATGTGCACTGACTCCAAACCACTATATGACTTTGTTTCCATAATGATAACACTATATCTAGTCATATACAATAGTATAGTCAACTTTCCAACAATCTCCCCCTTTGTCATTGATGGAAACAAAGGAATATGACAAAGTTACTAACTGTACCCTTATACAAAAACTTCTTTAACATACTCTAACTTATATCTCCCTTATACTCTTTACTATGCATATTTTTTCACATATATGACTCCAAGAATCCATATTCTATACATTACTCACCCTTTGACATTAATGACAAAGGTGCTCCAAAAATGTATCTACAAGTACTTACAGTGTCAGGACATCTGGATATGCTATCTGTAAGTTTTGGATCTCTTTCTTCCAAAATGCAATCAGTGTATTAACAATCTATAGATGGGTGCATAATACATATTGTAGCTTCTCCATCTTCTCCAAATCTATACTTGGACCTTGATCATATGTCACCATGGTGGCATCAATCTCCTTGATGTTCTGATTTAGAATATTTAGAGAGGGCGCAAGAGCATTCCTGAGCTGTGCCTGTCTTGCCCTTATCTTAGACATCTCTTTCTCAGCTTTTTCAATCTTATCTATTTTTCCTTGGTACACATTATTACACATGTTGACATTTTTGGAGGGATCTTTCACTGATTTCTTTACATTTTCTATCATTGCTTTTGCCTCTTGGATCTTCTTGAAATGATCATCTGTCAGCTTATCCTGATCTATACAGCAGCAATAATCTTCCTTTCCTTTGCTGCAAACTCCTTCTAAGATGCTTGACCAATCTTTAGGGAACTTAGGTCAAGTGAAAAGTTTCTAATCAATTCATTTAGCCTCTTCTTCATATACTTCTCTTCTGCAACTTGAGATGTAGACTCTTCCAAGCTAAAGAAGTTAGTCTTGAAGGCTGTAAGGATGTTGCTAACATCATCAACTATATTGACCTGAGACACTTTCTTGTCTGAATGTAATAGGCTGTTAAATATGGTGATTGATTCAACAAACAAGGGGTTCCTCATTACCTATTTTTCTTTTTCTTTCTTCATGGCTAAGACACTGATATTGATCAGGTCTTCTTCTCCCCAAGAATCCAAACTAGTGGTGTCTGGTGTCAATCTTGTCAACAATGATGCTGAGGGTAATGGAGTGATAGGAGTACTATCCACCACTTCTTGCATTACTCTTATTGTCATTTCAATAGATGGCTTGTCTATTGGTTCACTTGCTTTCACCTCATCTTCTCCTTTCTTTTCTTCTACCTTTTCTTCCTCTTTTTCTGTCTCTTTCTCTTCTTCTTTTTGTGTCTCTTTTTCTTCTTCTTTTTGTGTTTTTTTCTTCTTCTTTACCTTCTTGTTGTAACTTGGGTGAATTGTCAATGCATAGAATTTCAGCTTCTTGTGTGTTCACAAAAGCTTCCTCAAACTTATCCAGGTCTCTATCTATGGCTGCCATGGCTATCTCTACATTATCAATTATGATAGTGTTATCTTTTAGTGTCTCTATCATTGGCATAGAATTTACTACCTCTGTATGTGTTACAACTATAGCTGCTGAGTCCTGAGGACCTACCATTGGTACATTAGTGGGCTTTGCCACTTTGACTTCCTTATAGGGAACTTGTGATGAGGGCGTAGTGGGTGGATATGTGTGTCTATTCAAGAAAACCTTCTCACAAGCTTTCTCCATCTCTTTGATTGTCAACTCAAAGTCCTTTTCCATTATGTGTAGTGTTCTTAGCTTTGTTCGTAGATGTGGCTTTACCAAATCTAGCAACAGTATTTTATTTTCTAAGGAACACATTGGTAGACTTTCATCTAGGATCTTTTCTCTTATCCTAATATATTCTTCAATAGGTTGTTTCTTCAAGGATTCTAAGATGTTCCAAACATTGTCCAAAATGACTATTTTTAGTTCCAAGACTATCTTTTTGAACTTGATCATATGCTTTATGATCATGCCATGAATCTATGATTTGTCAATTTTGCTATATTTCTCATAAAACTTTCCTATCTAATCCAATCTTCCTTCATCAATAATCCTTGTACTCAACACTTTATTACTAGGTCTGAAACCTACCTCTGGAGGTGCTTGAGTATTTTTCCTACTTCTTATTGCTCGTGAGGATGGATGACTTGTGCTGATTTCTTTCTTCCTCTTGGGCATTGCCTTATACTCTGGAGGAGCTGTAAGATCAATTATTTTTGTGGGCATAGGAGGGGCAACATCAGATTTGTCCTGTTTATCCTTAGGATCTTCAGTTTTCTCAATCTTGACCTTCTTTAACATAGGATCATCAGTTTTTGCTTCTATTGTAGATGTGCTTTCAATTCCCAAGGCAATATTTTCTTATGTTGCTTTGTCAAGATCTTCCTGTGTTACTCCATGAATTTTGAGGATTTTAGAAGTAACCTTAGCTACTTTCCTCTTAGTTGTTGCACTGTTCAAAACATCATCAACTTCTCTTGTCTTCTCTTCATAAGTCCCCCATCTTGGTTCATTAGGGTCCTTATTGGATAATAGCAATACTTTTGCATATGCTTCTAGGACTTGTTCATCAACCTCATATCCAAGTGGATGGATCCACTTTGTTCTTGGCTCCACTGCTTCCATAAAAGTGTGTCAATTTCTACCATGAAGCAAATGCTACCCTTGTATTTCTCAACAATACTCTCTGGTATTCTATACCTCATCTACATTTTGGCCTTGAATGTCTTCAATTCTAGTGTTATGTAATCCTTGATTGTACTCTTAGTAGTTGCCTTAAAGGATATCTATGGTATTGTAGGGATACTCTTGTCTAAATACAAATTTGATACCTTTCCAAGTATGTGGAAGTACATGTATATGATCAAAGACCCAAACTTGAATATTTTGGTCTTGTCATGTTTAATGGCTTTAATATTGTCTATCAGTTGTGTGCACAGGATCTTGCATAGGTTAAACTCAACATTTTCTCTCAAAAGTCTTATTTCTGCAAGAATTGTGGCCGCTAACACACTATTCATCATGTTGGTGTGTTGAAATCTATACCCTAGTATCATAGACATCAATTTGATGTCTTTCTCCTCTATAGGTTCAATAGTCATTCCGCACCTATCACTTCTTGACTTGCATGTTTTCTCAACTATCTTCCTTACATCCTTACCCACTAGAAGAATGATGTCTGTCCTTGAAAGGCCTATGATTTCATGAATTAGATCTCTTGTAATTCTCACTATTACTTCACCTATCTAGAATAGGTCATCATGAATTTTGCTGAGTAAAATCTTTATCCATTTAGACTCATAAAATTCATATGTCGTAGCATATTCTACTATGGGATGGTTTTCCAACTATGCAAACTCATCAAGGAAGGTTTTATTTGGTTTCATCATGGTCTCAATGTGTGCTCTAATTCTATCAAGACCTACTAGTTCCTTCTTACAGTAAATATATGCACAGATGCCTTCAACGTGCATAACACCCATAGGGGTTCAGGAGAATGCTCCTTCTAAATCATCTAGTGTATATTTGAAGGGGTGACTTTTGAAAATGTATCTATTCTTCTCTGCAACATCAAACACAATAGGAGTAGCCATAACTTACTTGTTTATCACTTCAATTAGGTTTCCAAGAACTTCTGAATTGTCGTGACTGATTAGGGCTTCTGCAACAGGTTAAATACACTTCTTCTCTAGTGAATCACACTTCATTCCTTCACAATCATCTAATAGGGCTTCAGTGTTCTCCAATTTCTCAAACTCAAATGCAATGAGTGATCTACAAGACTCTAAGTACTTTAAAGTGAAAAATTCTACCATTAATGCTTGCTGCATAAACTAGACTTTCACTGAAAATCTCTAACTTTCATTTTGCAATCAATCAGCTAATGCTCTCTTGCACATAGGTTCTGCTAGTCTCCAAAAGGTTAAATCCAAAGGTGCATACTCTAAGGGTGAGTATATCGGCCGCACAGGGGTCTAGAGCTAAATTAGCTCCCCCTATGACCCCGAGGGTCATTCATCCATATGTAGAGGGTGCATCCACTGCGGATGCATCTAATACATACTCATCAACCTTTTCTTTCTTCACCTCTGACCAAATCATGCTCGCATCTTCTAAAGCTTTCACAAACTTGACTTCTCCTTCAGTGTCCAATATTGATTCTTCTGGCTTTTTAGGGATTTCCCGACTCTGCATTCTTGATCTACAAAATTTTGAGATGTGTCTAGCCTTGTTACAAGAGTGACAAATAACTAGAGGCCTTAAATTCTTTGGCACATTGACATGGGTTACCATTTTACACTGTCTAGCTGAGTGACCATTATAGTTACATATATGACATGTAACATTCTAGGAACTTCTTGCATTTGGTTGATTTTGATTTCTCTGATTATGCTGAGTCTTGTTCTTCTGACTTGTTTTACAATTCATAGCTCTATGACCAAATTTATTGCATGAATAAGAGTAACCATTGAAAGGTCTTACCTCTTTATAGTTTCTTGCTATATGTCCATGCTTGTTACATGCATAACAAGTTTGGGCTACTGGCTTGTGCTCATCTTTGGATGGTTCAACATTATCTTTAGTCTGATTTTTTGTCTTCTTAGCATTAGTAGAGTCTTTTGGTGCTTTCATCCTTGCTCGCATGTTATCAATCTGATATGTGATTCATTAAATTCAATACAACTGGTATCTCCTTTAAGCTTTCTTGCATATAACTAGGACTCTATCAAATCAGAACTGGTGTGTAGTTTTTCAATGTGATTCTTTGCCTCTTTCAATTTAGATTCCAAACTTTCTTTTCTATTTCTTAGCTCCAAGATTTCCATGTTTTCTTGCCTCAATTCTTCATTTAGTTGAAGGTTCTCTTTGATCTGTTCATCATAGACTTCTTGATTGTTAGTTATCTTGTCATCTAGTTCTTCAACTTGATCTTTTAGAGATGTGTTCTCATCATTTATCTTTTCAACCATTTTTCCCAAATCACTTGTGGAACAATCTTTCAGGTCCTTTTTTAGTCTTTTGATGACTTCTTGAGCATTGCTGAGTTTTTCTTTTAGCTTTTCAATTTCTTTTTCAAATTTGTCTAGGTCTTCAAGAGAAGCTTCAAGATTCTTTTTCATATGTTTTATTTCTGTCTTTTCCATGATCTCCTCAAGTGGTTAAACTTCTTTGCTGAGGACTAGAGCTTTGATACCAATCGTTAGGAATGGGAACACTGAGAGGGGGGGGGGTTGAATTTGTGTTCACTATATCCAATCTTTTTACTTTACTCTTTAAACTGAACTTAAATGATTAAGTACTAAAGTGAACATTAACATAAACAAGATACATAAACTCAACACATAACACCAATATGGCTATGAGGAAACCCAAATAGGTAAAAACCCCAGTGGGAATTGACACCCACTAATATTTTGCACTAGTGTATTGTGATCCTTGTTAGAATATCCTTAACCCTGTTAGGAGTTGTCTTTACATTGATTTTAGTACATTGACCTTGTCAAGGGTCAGACCCTATTAGGATTCTTTTACAATAACCTTATTAGGGGTGGGGACACACTATCCTAGAGCTCACTGCTCAAGTGGTGAATGATACAACCTTCTGATCTCAGATACACACTATATCTACTGGATGAACTAGTGCTGTGACATTGCTTGTCAAATTAGTTCCTTTGATACACTGATACTTTGACCTCTTTCAAAGCTCTTATACATCTTATCTACTCTTCACACACTTCTTCTTTGGTTATCTCAACTCTATATCAACTTCCATACTTTATTGCAAAGACACATCTCATATTTATATTCGCTACCAAAATAATTAACTAGGTCAACCTATAATCGATTACATACAATGCTTCCAAGTAAATTGGCTCAAGCATGTTTACAAAAAAAGTTAATTATATGTCTATAACCTAATTACAATAGGTTCATAGCCTTTATAAAATAATAAAATCACAGTTAATCAAATTACCAATAGTCGGATGCATACTCTATTCTTTTCTGGCATTCACTAGTTGTGTAACTTCAATTGTCTGTATCTTTGTCATACTGTATCTTCTGATCATGTGCTCTTAGACTTAGCATGAATATACTCTTACCATATTATCTTCAAGGGCACATACCATAACTCAGTCATACACATGTGCACTAATGCTTTGATCTATTGGTGCTTCGCTAACTATCCAGTCTTCTGTACTTAGCCAAATTCTGGTCTTCTAATGATGTGTTTTGACTCCAAACCACTATATGACTTTGTTGCCATAATGAAAACACCATATCTAGTCATATACAATAGTATAGTCAACTTGCCAACACTTCTCACATTTTCATCACCACCATAAACTTGAGCAAGTTTTTCCCACATTTCCTTTGAAGTAAGGCAATCCTTGACATCTTCAAATTCAACATCAGATAGAGCAGCATCAATCTCCATCATAGTAATATTATTCTCATGTTTTTCTCTCAATTGATCAAGAGTCAAAGGTCCTATAGGTGGTGCTAAGTAGCCATTATCCAATAGGGTGAGGGAAGAGTTACCAATTCCAAATATATGAAGTCTCATTCGGCTTTTCCATATTGTAAAGTTGTCCTTGTTCAGCTTTGGCACCTCCCTCTTATAAATTTTGTGATCTTTCTACTGAAGTCATTAAAACTCTGTTCCAAGCAACCAATGCACCCTGATACCAATTTTTAGAATAACTGAGAGGGGGGGTGTGAATCAATTAGATTAGTTATCCTATAGTCCTAATCACAATTATGCAACTCTTAAAACAATTCCAAATAATTTTGCATCTCGGTAACATAAAATACTATACTGTTTGTTTCTTTACTGATTACTAGTCAAATAACTTACTGTGATTACTGACCAAACCAAATATGAAATATGTAAAGAATGATAATAGGAAATTCATCATAGAAACACATAAAAAAATGATTTAATGTGGAAACCCTCCAAGGGAAAAACCACCTTGGACCGGTAACCCAAAATAATTTTCACTCTTCTAAAGTGAGCTCGGTGAAGAGACAACCCTGTTAAAGGTTACAAAACATAGTGTAAGGTGTGACCTTGTTAGAGGATTTAAGACTAACAGTTATCATCCAACCAACATTCACTATGGGGTTGATAGGATAACAATGTACATTCAATGAATGACATAGGGCATAACATAAGATGGTTAAGTTCACTCGGTTAAGAGATTTTATCTATAAAAATGGTTAAACTGAAACAGTAGTTGATCTGATTATAATAAAACTTGATTTTGCAGATGTTCAAATCTACTCTAAGCCCATACAAATCCTTTGATCAATATTTCAATTTAGTTCTTCAACATTTAATAACTTACTGTCACTCAGTAATAGCTCTCTGATGCTTGGTTAACTCTACAGTTCGGTTCTCCTTCAACCAATCTAATCAGGCATGCATGAAGCTATGTTCACACAAAATCTCTGAAGTCTTCTTTCTTCCGACATAGTTTCAACAATGAAACCAATATCTCTTTTTATAGAAAAGTAAACCATTTTGTTTTCATCCATCAGATTTTGCCATTTAATCTCCTTCATTCATTTTTCCGCTTAAACCTTCCTCGATAGATGTGTCAATAACACATTTCAATTCCATCATTTAGATCTACTTCAAATTTTGTTAGCCTTGGATCTCATAACAAACTTTATCCTCAACCTCAAAACATAGACATTCCAATTCATCAATTTCTGCTGGCTAAACTAAGTATTTAATTCTTTCATCCATACTCAGTTAACAAAGAAATGTGTTAGTGAAAAAAGGCTCAGTTGACACTGTCACTTGGTATACACTACACTAGCTCGATGTATATTGAAGTGCTTCATTTATCGACCACATTACTTTGTACAGTTTTGCTTTCTTCTTTATCATAGATAAATGCAACGTAATCAAGTCAATAACATAAGGTCATAGACTCATCAATAAGTTACCCAAAGTATTCCTTATCCTCATCTATCATATCCATCTTCCTTATGTAGATATTTTAGTTCTTCATCTCTTTCTCCCTTCTACAGATGTTTAGATGTTTGTAACTTACATGATAAGTACTGTCAAAACTAGTTGACATCAATGACAACATATTACTGATTTAATCATCTTACATATCAATTTAGTAACTCGGTGATCTCTAATCACTGATCTTCAAGTCATTCAATTATTCAATCAGTTGTAGTTCATCAGATGTAGATGATGATCATGAACAACAGTTAGCGGATGATGTTCCTGATGCAACTTTTCTTGAAGAAGAAGAAGATGACAATGATGATGCTACTGATGATGATGATGATTATGATAATGATGATGATGCCGATGCTAATGCTAATGCTGCTGATGATGATGATGTTGATGTCGATGATGATGATGATGAAGACCATGACAATGATAGTGGTGGTGATGATGTCAATGACAATGATGATCATGGTGATTAGTTGGATGAAGAAGAAGATGAGTGACATGAATGAAATGTACAGTTACATGATCACTGCTTAATCTATTTAATATTGATTTCTTGATAGAAATGTCTAGTTATGTGATCAATGCTTAATATAATTAATTTGTGATGTACCTTTTAATGTTTTTAATTCATATGGGATTCTTATGGTTTTTAATGTACTTACTATGTATTTTTTAGTATATGTATCATGAATTTTTTAACTAACATAAGATAATTGAATTACATATGTAGGTACCCAGACCCTTTTCATGAGCATCCCACACAGTCTCATGGATCGATAGGTATAAGTCAATACACCCTATAGAGATTAATGTATTTCATAATTTACAAAATATCTCACATTAATTGCTATCTCTCTCATTTGATGGAGTGCAGGTTTCAACAAATAGGTATTTGTCAGATGTGTCTTCCTCGAGGGAAGAAAGTGAGTCATGTAGTATGTCTGAATTAGGAAGATCAACTAGAGGTCAAAAGACTAGAAGGAAATTCAATAAATGTATGAAATTTTTCCTTCCTCAAGGGGGGTCATGTTCTTATGATGATGAGAGAAAAGGTGACATCGAGGTGCCCTCTAGGTACCAATATCTACATAAACAATGGGTCCCCAAGGAACTTCCTCCAATAAACACTGATTTTATTGTTAAAGGCAAGATATATCGCATTGCACCATTGTCAATACATGGTTTGGGCCTATTTTCAATGGATGACATAAAGATCTCTTACAAAAAAGTTGTCGAATTGATGTAGTATGTTGGACCTTGTTACAATTGTAATACCCCAAAATTGGCACCTTATAAATTCAATTAATTTTGGTGCATTTTCTTCAATTTTACATCATTAAATTCCTATTTTACTAGGCAATTTTCTCTCTCCTACCTGACTTTATTTGACTTGGTGTCAATTGCAAAAACCCTAAATTACTTTAATCCAACAATATAATTAATTCCTAAGTATTTGACTTTATTAGCTAAATAATCCCTATGATAAATTGATTTAATTCTAAAGTCCTAAGTGCTTTAAATTAAATTAAATCCACCCCCTTTAGCTAATACACATAAAAAAAATTAATATTATTTGGTTATTTGAATGGATTATCTTATTTGGATTTAATAATTCAAATTATTCGAAGGGTCACCCATATGTGGCAATAATTCATTCTTTTAATTAAGTAATTCCTCAATATTTGTCTCAATGGGAAATGAAGAGTCGACTGTTTCATTTCAAGAAACTCTTCATCCTCTCTCTGAGCTTCTCTATATTATGAACCTTCTTCCTCATTCAAAAAAGGCAATTTGAGAGCACATAAACTATAGAAATTTTTTGTCTCAATTATCTTCATATTTCCAAGATTTTATTGCACATTAGATTAATCTTCATTTTAGTGTAATTGCATTTTCATACTAGACTAATTTTCTTATTGCTATTAGCTTAATTTTCATATTTCTTTCAAGTTCTTAAATTAAAACCTGCACTTCATTCTTAGATTAATTGCATATTCATCTTAGATTAATTATACTTTTCTCATCTTTCAAGCTTTCAAATCCTTCGTATTAGCTTGGTCTTTTGGTTGTTGGCTCTCATTTTGAGAGTAATTAAAACACCCCAGTTAATTAGGAGGCAATAGGTCGAATCAATAGAATCTTACAAATTGAGTAATTCATACTCCTCTTCATGATTCGATGATTGAGAAATGACTATGTTGTGTCTATGGCTGGATTAGAGGTCCACGTTCAGCTATAAACAACAATTACAAAAGTTGGAAGTGAATTGTTCAATATAAAAAAAATATGCGTAGGTATGCACTCTCAAAAAATTATATTCAACAAAAAGACAATGAGAAAAGTAAAAGAGTGGCTATATACATTAACAAAAGGCCAAAAGCGTCAAGGAATATTGTAGGTTTTATAAATAGCACGCGACCTCTGTCAACTATTGAGCAACCCAATTGCATATTTGAGGTGCGCGAGGCAAATCATATATTTGTATGTGCGATAAAATAAATAAGTGCAGTGGAAGAGCTTCTTATTGATTAAAAATTAAATCACATCAAATGATGTCACTATCATTGGGGTGTAGGTACATACTATGTACCATTAAATAATTGAGTTTTTTTGCCAGCCACATTTAGAGAGTCTCCTCACCATCCACCTCATCTCCATCATCATCTTCTAATGAAATTTATTGATGTAGTCCTTTCTAATTATTGGTTAACTTTAAATAATAACACATGGCCACAATATGGAGCAACCACGTAGAGGTGACAATGATGATCATGCATGCACTTCTGCCCGGCAAGTAAACCTCTTTGTTATTGTACTACAAATTAGATAGAAGCAAAATGTTAAATAGTGTTTTTAATTATATTCTTTTCATCACTGTTTCAGATTAATTCTAATAGTGTTAGTAATATTGTTGTCATAGACAGGTGGTCAACAAAGAAAGGGAAAGGAACCCGCAGTTCCTGAAGAGGAGTCCTTTGACGAGGACCTAGCTATTGATTTTGCTACTTGGGATGACCCGGCCTCTGCAATTAACAAATGCCTCCACAAAATTGGAAAAAGAGTGGCTGAATTAGCATCTATATTCCCTCTGACTCCTGAGTCACAAAAGAGGGAAACTAAATTGATGCACCTATCTCAAAATTACAGAGTAGGTATTAATGTAATTTTTAATTATAACAAAAGTTCAATAATAGTTTTTATGTTATACTAGTCTTTTATGTCATTAAAAAATAAGCGGGTGTGTTGCTTTTACAACCTTTTTTATTTAATTTTTATCCTCATGGCCATGATGAGGGTACTGTAGCTGGTTCAGGTAGATCGCATGTTGGACTATATTTTCTTTTACTCTCTAACAATATTTTCCATGCTAATCACTACTTTTATTATTTTCTAACAATCTTATTCTTTAGCATGTATTAATGATCATTTACTATCGCCACCTCGTACAATGACAGGCTCAGATGTACTACATCCTACAATGTCAGCAACATGTAGCATAGCCACAAATGCCATGTTACCACCTACTCATACATAGATTCTATTTTCTCTATCATTATATCTATTTTTATTTCCCTTGAAGTGTTCTTTCTTAGGGGCATTTCATAATGGATTCAATTTATGCAACAGGGGATGCATCACTTGATGGTGATTTTCCTGGATGTACTAGTATTCCTACTATGGGAATGGCGAAGAATTGCATATTTCTTGTGAGCGATGAAGAAGGAGTTCCCTTGAAAATAGAAAAACTTCCAGATACTTTAAAGATTGGACCTTTCTTTTACTATACAATCGTATGTTAATTACACCTTGCATTCAATATGAGAAGCTTACAACTATTGTATTCTTATTTTATACTATTATATCCTTTGACTAATGATCCCATGATTATTTTGCAGGGAACGCTATTTTTTATGGTAAACTTAATGACAAGTGTTTGCAGATATTTGGGCCCACCATCTGTACAGGGTGGAACATCATATCTGAACTAAAATCCCAATCCACTATTTTGATTTCATATCATTGCTAGGATAGTTATCATTACATCCATTTCTTAAACTATATTAAAGGTAATTTCACTTCATTTTTTAATCTAACACTATTTTTTTTCTTAAAAGGTGGAAAACCCAAAATATAAAGTTAAAGGATGCTCTCGTAGAGTGTATGACAAACTTTTTTGGACCTTGTACATTTGAGAAGGGTAAGCTCCTTCAGAAAGCTAGGTTATGTTTGAGGTATATTAGGGACCAGTACAGGTGTACATTATCCAAAAACCCAATGTACCAGCGCCCCCCTTGCATTCCTAATTTGGAGTGGCAAAAACTTACTCTGGATGCAAATGAGAAAAATGAAATACACCACTATACAACAAAAGAAGGTATGTGATACTGTTAAGAATGTAATTGTGTACTAAATACTCTTCATATTTATATGAACTAACATATTTCAATCTCTTCATAGATTTCCTGACACATCAAAGACAACAAAGGAAAGACTACAAAAGCAGAGGCAACATAAGCTAGGCTCTGGTGATTATTCCAAATTTGCTGCATGAGTTGTAAGTGTTAATATTGTGAGAATTAAATGAGGAAAAATACAATCTATAGATGGCTTTTAACACTGAAAATAATAATTTGATCTTTATAATATTTATTTATAATTTTTAATCTTTTTTGTTTTGATGAAATAATGAAATAAAATTTGACGATACCAAGCAAAAATGTAAGGCACGGAGTTCAATATAAGTCTCACAAAAGAGGACAAGAGAATTGGCTTCCAACAAGGCTATACAGCTATGGTAGAAAGAATAAGAAGTGCACAAGGTTCTACTAATGGATCTATCATGGTAAGTAAGCTAAATAGATGATATTTCAAATTTAATATTTACCAATTAGTTTATTTGATGTTAAGTTCCAACATAAAGTGAGTAAATTTTTTTATTTGATGTTAAGTTCCAACATAAAGTGAGTAAATTTGTTTTAAGTAAGAAAACAATGATAAGCAAGATGATTAGCAACAAGACCAAGTCCTGAGATTTTATGAGATTCTTGGTAATGAAGATGATTTAATAACTCAAAATTATTTATCTGCTATTAAAGATAACAAGAGTCTTATCAAAATGATGGAGATCCTCCTTTTAGAGGAAAAGGAAAAGTACTTTCTTGAGTTGGCCCAACAAGGGGCCAAGTTACCTCCAAACTATCAAGTTGAAATGCTTGTGGCTAAAGAGGAAGAGACTGAAACTGCTAAATTACAAAAGATGATTCAGAATATACAATATTAGATTAGTCAACTCACAAAGGAAAAGGATAAGCCCGCACAACAATTCACAATGGACAGTATATGCCCTTTTCCATTTGACAAGAGTATTCACATGCCTCCTTTTCCAAAAGGAGTGGAGTTGCCCAAATATGACAAGTACATGGGTACAACTAATCCCGAGGATCATCTAAGGGAGTTTGGTGCTTTTTCCATGGAATTTATAGATGATCAAACTTATCTTATGAGACTCTTTCCCCGTAGCTTGGGTGGGTTAGCTATGGAGTGGTTTTTTCGATTACCCCTTGGGATTAAGACTTTTGACAAGATCGCTAATCTATTCCTCCAACATTATTGACACAACATTCAACACCCTATCAACATCCATGATTTGTGTAATCTAAAATAGCAACAAGGAGAGCCTTTCTTGTCTTTTCTCCAAAGGTGGAGACAACTTTGCATGAAGTATCCTCATAAATTACCTGAGTCTGAGAAACTTGACATCTTTTTGGACAATCTTGTCTCAGACTTTGGATATCAGGTGCAACTACAAGGTCCTTTGACTTTTGACGACATGATCAAGCAAGCTGTGAGGATAGAGGCCTTTATGGTTAAGAAGGGAGAATTAACTTTGAATAAGGATAATACGAAAGGTTTCTCCTTGAACAAGGATAAAGGAAAGAATGTCAACAAAAATAGAGATGTTGTAAATGATGGAGTGGTTGACAATGTCACTGTGAAGCCTTCAAAGTCTATTTTTAATCTTAATTCTAGTATACAAGTAGCTAAGGCTGTTGAAAAGACCACAATGGATAATCAAAAAAATTTAAGATTTTCTACGAACAAACCTTGGGCCTCTCGACCTAAGTGTGAATTCACTCCTTTGGGAGAGCCTCTTGATGTGGTCTATAAAACTCTTGTATAGAATCAGATCCTTACTCCTTTGGAAAAGTGTCTCTATGACCCACAACCATGACCTCATTGGTGGAATGACAATGCATATTGTGACTATCACCAAAACATTGGTCATAAGACTTCTACTTGTCTCTAGTTGAAACATAAGGTTCAAGATTTAATTGACAACAGTGACATTGTTGTGGACAACCATGACAAAAATTTAGATCATCAGGCATTTAAAGATCCCTTTCCTCCTGATGAGAAAGGTGAGTGTTCCAAAGCTAAGAATACCAATGCCAAGGTTAATTATACATATACTACCAATGATAATGTCATCAACATGATTGAACCTGTTGAAGTTGAGTATTGCGATGTGATCACTTTCAAGGGGAGCAGTGATGCTCCCAAACCTAAGACTCCTTTCATCTTGTGTAGTTCCGCGTCTCATTCATCTGAATTTGGATAACCTTAGGATTGTGCCAATGTTGTTACTCGATCACGTAGAAGGATTATTTTGAAAGGTCCTGATCCTCCTGTATCTGCTCCAAAACAAATTATGGATAAGACTACTATTGGTCCTACCAACAAAGCCTCAAAATTGGTTCCTACACCTAGCATTGCTAGTTATAGCATCTTAGATCAGCTCCAGCAAACCAATGCTCAGATTACCATTTTTGAGTTGTTGAAGATCTCGCCTGCTCACAGGCAGATTTTGCATAAAGCCCTCATCGAGGTAAATGTCCCCAAGGATCTTGATCTCAATCGGTTCCAATCTATGGTAGGTCATTTGACCTCACCTCATTATTTTTCCTTCTTCGAAGAAGATGATCACTCTCTAAGCCATCTGCATAACACTCCCTTGCATATAGAAGTCATGATAGGTCCCAAGCATGTTTGCTGCATGCTTATTGACAATGGTGATGGCCTCAATATCTGTTCTGCTAAACTACTTACCCAACTAGGTTATAATGAGGATTGTATAGATTCCTGTAAGAAGATTACTATCAAAGCTTATGATGAAGAGGAATGCAAATCCCAAGGCTTAGTTGTGCTACCTATCCACGTAGGACCTATTGAGAGAGATGTTACTTTACAAGTTCTAGATATTCCTCTTGCATACAACATCTTGTTGGATAGACCATAGATTCATGAGATGTAGGTTATTCTATCTACATACTATCAATGCATCAAGTTTCCATTCCATGGAGTGGAAGTCACTTTGCTTGCTAATACCAACTACTCTTATAACACACTCACATAGTCTACAGATAGCTTTGTCCTAGCTAATACAGAGTCTACTAAGTTCTATGATTCCAAGCTCAAAGAAATGGAATAGAATCTGAAACTTAAGGATACAGGCATGGGAGAATATCGAATTGAACTTGTGCTATCATTGGCTGCTATACCTCCATCTCCACGTTCTTATGGGAGACCTTCTAAGAATAACAAATCTGCCGTTAGCTCTCCCTAGATAGTCTATGATGGTGCCTTTGTCAAGGCTACAACACCCCTAGAGGATGAGGAAGAAGAAAGAGTTATCACAAATTGGCTGTACAAAGGAAAAGAAATGATTGAACAAATCACTCTTGCTCATGAATTATAACATGAGCCCTATAGTGATGCCTTCAAGATCATGAAGCACTTCAGCTACAAAGGGAGTGGTCCTATAGGAATCAGTGACAATGGTTTTTTGAAACCCATTGAAGCTACAGGTCGCCACACAAAGGATACTACTGGCTTAGGCTTCAAAAAGATCCCCTTTCATTTAGGGACAAAGAAATTTGTGCCAGAACCTAAACCTAAACCTAAACCTGAACTTGAACTAAAATTTGAAGATACTACCCTAGAGGTGAATCCAGAGGCCAACTCTGGTGAGGATACTTTCCCATATCCTATTCCTCAAAAACTTGCTACACTCTTTGTAGAACCAAATGAGCCTATCATACCTATCCATCTGGTAGGGACTAATAGTGACTCAGATGAGACCACTTCAGTATATCAACTCACCTATGATCAATGGAATGCAACTCTAATTGACAATGCTATTTTTCAGGGTGAAACATATGTACCACCACATTTCCAAAAGTTGTTTGAACAATAACAACTTCAACAAGCTATTAATACCACAAGAGATGGGAATGAGTCTAATGGTACTGCTAGTGCTAATGAAATTACCACATCAAGTACTAACTCACATGAGTATGAGTTTGACTCTTTGTCTGATGCTACTTATGATAAAGATATAGACATGGTGCATGTATATGAAAACATTCTCAAAGTAGGTGAAGGGTCTAGCATTAGGACACATGAATTAGATGCCATTGGTGTTAACTTGTCCTCTACTTTTGACGTAGGGTCTCATAGGGATTTGAATGCTCCTTTGGATGAGATTGATCTAGGTCTTGACTTGCTTGTCTGTGCTTTTGATGATTATACTATGAATGCAATTGAACCAGCCACTACTTCTCTCTAACTCAAAAATCTTGAGTTGATAAACTGGAACTCCCCTTCCTCATCCAATGAAGTCCTAACATTCTAGAATGATTACACTCTATCCTGTTACCTCCATGCTATTGAACCTATAATGTCCTCCACCAGTGAAGGTAGTGTTAGCATGACAAAGGCAGATATCAAGTATCTTATTCAAAAAATTTAAAGAAGAAAAAATAGATACTTTGATGGTGAAAACCACATTGTAGCAGTATTAGAGCCAAAAATAGTAAAAATAAAAGATGTATCTGAGGGTGAAAACCTCTCTAAGGTGCCCAAGGATGAGATACTTGATATGCTTCTGAGCCACTTTCAAGAGAGATCATCAGTATTGATTGAGCTGACATAGCCAGTGAATTTGCATACAGAGGCTGCTCCACAAATCATTCATCTAGCACAATCATTATCTGCAAAAGAAAAGGAAGAGTTCACTAGCTTCTTTCAAAGAAAGAAAATAAAATTTTCATGGACTTACTTTGATATGCCTAGATTAGACCCCAATCTAATCATGCACCATCTGTCCATTGTACTAGGTATTAAATCTGTCAAATAGAAGCTTCGAAAGATGCATCCACACGTGGCACTTTTAGTCAAAGTAGAGTTAGAAAAGCTTCTTAAGGCTGGTTTCATAAGGACTATTGATTATGCAGAGTGGATTTCAAATATTGTTCCAGTCACTAAACATGATAAATCCATTCATGTGTGCACAGACTTTCAGGATCTAAATAAGGTATGTCCAAAAGATGACTTCCCATTGCCTAATATTGACATGATAGTGGACATGACAACATGCTATGAAATGTATTCCTTAATGGATGGCTTCTCTAGCTATAATCAAATAAAAATTGTGCTAGAAGATCAAGAAAAGACCACTTTCACATGTGCCTGGAGCACCTTTTGCTGGAATGTCATGCCCTTTGGGCTTAAGAATGCTGGTACAAAATATCAGAGAGTTGTCACTACCATTTTCCATGATATGATGCATAAAACAATGGAAGATTATGTGGACAATACTTTGGCCAAAAGTATGCAGTGAAAAACTCATCTTACAAATTTGGGTCCCATACTTGACCGCATGGACCAATTTAGTCTCAGACTTAATCCAAAAAAATGTGCATTCGGTGTTACTTTTGGGAGACTCTTGGGTTACATTATTTCAGCTAAAGGCATAGAGGTTTATCCTGAGAAAGTTCAAGCTATTATGGACATGCCTCCACCTAAGAACATCAGTCAGATGATAGGACTTTAGGGAAGGCTATAATCTATTTGGTGCTTCATTTCATAGTTGGCTGAAAAGTCACAACCATTCACTAAAACTTTGCATAAGGGTGTGACTTATGAATGGAATGAAGAATGTGATAGGGGACTCACTCAAATTAAACAATATCTTGCTAATCCACCTATATTGATGCCCCCTATTCATGGGAAGCCACTCACACTATACATCTCAGCCACGAACACATCTTTGGGTGCTCTCCTAGCTTAAGAAGATTAGGACAACAAAGAGAGAGTGATTTATTATATCAATAGAACATTGGTTGCTTATGAAATGAACTATTCTATCATTGAAAAAGCTTGTCTAGTAGTAGTGTTTGCTTCATAGAAATTGTGGCATTATATGCTCACTCACACTACAAGGCTCATTGCAAAAATTGATCCACTAAAGTACTTACTGAGCAAGGCTTCCCTCACGAGTAGACTAGAAAAATGGGTTATGATACTCAGTGAATTTGACATTGAGTATGTGGAAAGAAAAGCTATTAAAGGACAAGAAATTGTGGATCAATTGGCGGAAGCTCCTCTAAAAGATCACCAGCCTTTAAACATTGAATTCCCAAATGAATCCATCATGCTTCTCACACATTAAGCTTGGAGCATGTTCTTCAATGGATCATTCACTCAACAAGGATCAGGTGCAGGCATTTTGTTTATAACACCTCAAAGATACTCATTTCCCAAAGCTTATAAAATGTTGTTTCCCTACACAAACATCACTGAATATGAAGCTCTCATCAATGGTATGAAGATAGCCATTGAATGACATGTGGATGAGCTCAAGGTCTTTGGAGACTCTCAATTAGTCATCAACCAGGTTAATGATATCTATCAAACAAAGGATGACAAGTTAGTACCTTACAAACAAATGGTGGATGATCTCAAATAGTATTTTACACACATTTCTTCCCAGCAAATTCCAAGGGTAGACAATAAAGTAGCCAATGCTATGGCCACTCTTGCCTCAATGTTATAGATGCCAGAAAATGACTTCAGACACAAATTACTGGTGGAGACATTATGCTACCCAGCCTATGACATTCCTAAATCTAGGATGATCTGTTCAATTACTAGACATGATTCGTCCCACTACCACCATATCTATTCCCACCTCCGTGACCAAATCATTGTAGACACTTATACCCAGAATGAAAAGCCTCACCTAATTTGTAATGCTTCACAATATGTCATCATAGAAAATGACTTGTATAGATGGGGTCTAGACAATACCCTCCTTAGGTGTCTAGAACCTGATGAGTCCAAATGTGTGTTAGTTGAGGTACATGAAGGTATCTATGGGTCTCATTTGAGTGGTCTGATGTTAGCTCGTAAACTTATTAGAGCTAGTTACTACTAGCTAGATATGGAGAAAGAAGTTGTTCAATATGCCAAGGCTTGTAAACAGTGCCAATTTTATAGGAATCTGATCCATGCTCCTACTAAAGAGCTTATTCCTTTCATCAGTTTCTAGCCATTTCAGCAATGGGCCTTTGACTTGGTGGGTTAGATTCATCCATCTTCTTCCAAAGGGCACAAGTTCATCATCACTTCTACAGACTAATTTACTAAATGGGTTGAGGTAGTCCCTCTGACTATAGCTGATGGCAAGTTTGTGGCTATGTTTATACTAAACTATATCATCTGTAGATATAGTTTACCCTCATCCATTATTACTAAAAATGGGGGACAATTCAAGAACAGGGACCTGAAAGATTTATGCACCAAATTTAGGATCACTCAGCATTGGTTTTCTATCTATCATCCCCAGGGTAATGGACAAGTAGAAGCTTCTAATAAGACAATTCTCAAAATCTTGCACATAACAACTCATAAATTTGGTAGAGATTGGTACCTCTAGATAAATCCAACTTTTTGGGCCTATAGAACAAGCATTCGAACACCAATAGGGGCCATGCCCTTTGCCCTAGTTTATGGAGCAGATGCAGTATTGCCTATTGAGGTCAAGATTCCTACATTGTGAGTCTCTCTAAGGGGCCTCATCATTGATGAAGAAAATAGAATATCCTGACTACAAGAGCTAGAGTTACTAGATGAACGTCAGAAGGTGGCATTTGATCATCTTCAAGCATACCAGAAGAGAATTTCTAAAGCCTATAATAAGAAAGTTAGACAAAGGGAATTCCAAGTGGGTGATCTCATCCTGAGAGAAAACCCCAAAAATCAGCAACAGCGGGTCCAGAAAGGAAAGTTTGAACCAAACTGGCTTGGTTCGTATGTTATCATTGTAGCACTTGGGTTTGGTGCTTACCAACTCTCCACCACTGAAGGAGAATAGCTCAAAGAGCCTATCAATGCTATGCATCTAAAGAAATTCTATAGCTGAGACATTTCTTCTGTGCTCATGTACATACTTATTGATCCTAAAAAAATCCAAAAAAATGGTATATTGTCAAAAATCCAAAAAATTGCAAAATGTCTTGAAAAACTGATCATCTTAGTGAAAACCTAGTAAACAGGTGCTTTGATGTATCTATTATCCTAGTGAAAACCTGGTAAATAGGCACCTTGATAATACTAAACAAAAATAAAAATTTGAAAAAATACGAAAAAAAATGAAAAAATAAAAAATACAAAAAAAATAAAAAAAGAGAAAAGTACAAAAAATTTTGAAAAAGAAGAAAAATGTGCCATTGATGAAAAACTGGTAAACAGATGTCATGGTAGCAAAAATAGAATTTCTGCCAAGATGGTGAAAACCTGGTAAATAGATGCCTCTTATTTCCTGAAGCTATATCTCATCTTAGCACCATTTGGCTCTGCGTAGTTGCTTCTCGCTTTCCTACTTTTAGTTTTAGTTTCCCTACATTCCTGCTTTAGTTTTCTTTCCTTGTTTCCTACTTTAGTTTTCTTTCCTTGTTTCTTGCTTTAGTTCATTTCCTACTTTGGTTCACTCGCTCATGCATTTTATTTCACCTATCTTCAAAATTTTCCTCGACTCTACATGGATTAGAACTACTCACACTTGGGGGAACCTTCCTGGTCTAGGGGGCATTGTTCTATCGCTTTTGGAGATGCTTTCTTGCATCACTCACCAGTGGTCCTCACTGCGTCTACTTGCTGATGCCCAACTACTTTTGAGATTTCTCTCCTTCAGATCTCTTGTGCATCAGTCACCAGTGGTTCTCATTATGTTTTCCTGTTGATGTTTCGCTAGTATCTCTGAGATCTCTTTCCTTGAGGATCTCTCTTGTATCGGTCACCAGCATTTCTTGTTGTGTTTGCCTGCTAATAATTTTTTTACCACTTTGATTTTCTCTTCGAGACGACCGTTTGCACCGTATTCTTTCGATCTGAATTCAATCCTCTTAAACAAAAACTTAAATTGAAACTAAAACTAAATTTGTGATTCTCTAAAGCATGCTGAGCTTTTCTCTTTTGTGTGTTTGTTCTTTCATTTGTCATTTCCCCTCGAGCAAATCTAAGACGTCTTTCTTGACTGAGAAATGCGAAGACTGGGGGCATGATCTTTTCTTGCTTCCTGTTTGCTGGTTTAGTTCCAATGATCCAAAAAATCTATATAAGAGGGGTGTCCACTGTGAGATTTTTCATCTCATGTTGGATGGCCATGTGTACCTTAACTCCTTTTATATGGATGCTTTGGTGAGGTTGGTTCTTCTTCTTGTCTATTTTGAGTGACTTCTTTCTGCTACAAGTAAAATTGCAAACGCTCATCCTACTAAGTGAATGTAAGGGTCACTATGAGTATTCTTTAGCAAAAGAAGGAACTCTCATGTGTTTGGTGTGTTTGTCCACAAGCAACATTTAGGTCATTCTAGTAGCTATGCTTTGACACTTATGTTGACTTGCTAAATTAAAAGGAATAGGTGTTCAGGTCATCTTGGCTTCTTGTGCCTTAATGCTTACATCTCTTTCTGACAAATCTAAGACTTATGTCATATTCATATTCTCATGATTGCAATGTTGGTGAGGATTGTATGGCATCTTGTGAATGTCTGTTGCTAAAAACTCTATGATGATAATATAATGATTCCAACAACCAAGTCCTAGGGTTGCATCTAGCTTAGGCTTTCATTTTCATTTGAGGCTTGCATTGAGATAGTGTTTTGGTTCTCTCTTGATTGTCTTCTTCTTGATCTATTCATCAAAGGTTCTCATCTTTTGTCCTAGGTTCATCTTGGCTGCACAAGTGTCCTGTCCTTGTTCTCGATCTTTAAATATCCTTTTGATTAGTACCTATTGTATATTGCTACATCCTGCATGAGATGATTAGTACCACATACATTGCATATTCATTGCATTATCATAAATCCCTACACATGCATTTTACATCTACGTATTTATTAGCATGTGCATCCATAATAAGCATAAATCAAATCATACATTACATTTTGCATTTCACATTTCATTCATTATATGCATACATCTACATATCCATCTATAATCTATTATCATATTTTCACATGTGCATATTCATATCATAAAAGAAAGCATGTATATCACATACATATCTAACCCATACATCTAAATCATCTAGGAAACATCTCATAAAACATGAACATCAACATTAAAGCAATATATAAACAAGTGCAATGATATCAAAGAGGCAATATCATATATATCTCATAGTTGATCAATGTCATGTACAAAAAGAATGGTGCTACTCGAGCATAGTATCAAAATATGGGCTACAATATGAATATCAAAATGAGCTAACTCTGCCTATCACCACCTATCGGAGGTGGAGGTGGAGGGGCCTGCTATGGTAAACTCTACAAAGTAGGCATCGGTCTCTATGGTGGTGCTTGTAGAAGTTCCTATGGAGGTGCCTGTAGTGGAGGTCCTTGTGGTGCTTTGGCATACTTAGAAAATAGAGGCACTGCTTTGATAGATCTGGAACAACACCAACATATGCCACATAGTAGTAGGCTGCCTAAGCAAACTCATATCTAGTCTCTAGCCATGACCTTTCTAGCTCCTCTCGGAGCTCTCTGACCTCTCACTCCCTCTCAGCTACCCGCATCTCCTGGACAATGACCTATGTGTGATAGTCATCCCTCTCTCGGTGCACCTATCTCACCCTCTCTCAACTCTTCCTGAGAGCCTCCTATACCTATGTGAGCTATATTGGCCCCTGTGTGGCCTGATCTAACATATCAATATCCTCATCATGCACCTCCTTGTCAGGAGGTGGTTGACAAGAAGTATCTCCTATCCTCTGTCTAGTGGACCTCTGCTAGGTCCCACTACTCCCAGCACTTGCATCTGACTCCATGGTTCTTGGGGCGATGTCCACCTACCCTGTCCTAGGCCTCAATGCTCTTTGCCTAGGCCACTGTAGTAGTATCTACTACTGGGTAGGTACCTCCTACTATTGCTATGCTGGTTGTTGCACAGGCTATTGTTGCGCCCCCTAGCCCATGCTGACAAGATTTGTAAATCTAGGGAAGGGGTTCACCAAGAAGTGATCTCGATATGTAGGCATCATCCCTGCATTGGTGACATCCACCACATAATCCCATCAAGTTGTAGGCACTCATGCCTCAATAGTGCATCTCCCCTAATCTAATCTAGGCTACTAGCCCTTCTTTTTCTCATTGATGAAGTGGGCGTATGTGGTGTACTCCTATGAGAGGTCCTGTGGGCTCCCAAACTACCTCATGACATGTATGAGAAAGAATCACTCAATAAAAGAGATAGAACACCTGATCAGTGGATGCAAGATGAACATATATGATAGCTCCCACTGAGCGTCCTCCCATGGCTCGGTGGCTACCCAAGGCCTTTGTACAACTACTGCCATATCATCTAACTATCCTCACCACTATTCTATCTTACCTAGCATGGGATGGGTCATAGGACCTACATATCTATATATATAGGGCTTGAGGGCCTACCATGTATCATGAAATATCAACCTGCAAATAGGGAGATGCTCCCAGGCCTAGATCCATAAAACAAAAACTCCAGCAGCCATAGTCTTGGCCCCTCGATACACTACCTTGTGCATCTTGTGGTACATTTGTGCAATCATGCACTCACCCCATTTGAATCTAGTGGCTGGTCTATCAAGCATCTACTATAGCATCCATCCCTAGCCGCACTCAAATCCATGATGTCCCCTATCTGGAACCAAGTAACAACTTAGGAACATGGCCAAGATGATGACTAATCGGTGCGCACTGCCATATTTGCCGACCAGCTCATCCCATGAGATGGCCTGACCCATCACTAAATCATCTCTGAATATGGCCCTTAGTGCCAGTGTGCCTACCCTCGACTGTATATCATACTCAACCTGGGCACCGTGGAAGGGTATCCTCAATATCTTGTAGACATCCTCGGGAGTGACTGTCATCTCCCCTAGCAGAAAATGAAACATGTTCATCTCCAAATGGAAACGCTCAACAAGTGCACCTAAGAGACCGTAATTTACCTGAATGTCAGGTATATCAAGTAAGTATGTCAAACCTAGCCCATCAATGTGGGTACCCTCAGCATTGGTCAACCTCTGCACTAGTGTGGTGATGATAGGCTGATGTGATTGGAATGCAATATCTAGGAAGTCAACCTACAAAGCAAGTGATGACATTGGATTAGTATCTCAACATGATGGTTTCTCAAAGTAATAAAAGCAAGTAAGGCTACACATCTACCCTAAACAAGACTCTGGGGCATTCTAATCGACTGATTCTATGGAAAATTGGATGAAGATTTTGCAAACTGCAACAACATTTCGCATGAGATAGGATCTTCTCTCACGTGAAGTTTCATACCCAGGAGTGAAGTTTCATGCGCCATTGCCAACAGGCTCACATGAGATCATAGAGGGGAACCAAGTGAAGAAGTCGTAAACTACACGAGGAAACAGTTTCCTTGCACGAAATTGGAAGAACTAGACCTAAAACATGGTTAAATCTAGCATAAATAACCTAGAAAGTGTTAAAAATTGAAATGGAAGGAGGTTTATCGACTACTCACAGGTGTGTCATACTCTAGCGATCGGCTGTGGTGGTGGGAGCATTTGAATCAATGTGTATGCACTGGAATGCCCTCCATCTCTCTCTCAGAGCTCTCAAAATTGCAAGAAGACAAAGTGAATAATGATTTGAAAATGACCCCTCCAGGCCTTATATAGCTTTTGACCTAATTTTCAAAAGTGCTCCATTTTGCCCAAAAATTGCACCCTTGGCTAAATCGACTGCTCTGAATCTATTTTTGGGATTGAAATCAAAATCTAACATCTCTAGATGGCTCAAAATTGTGTTTTAAATTCTGGGACCTTCGGGATCAGACGCTTGTGCAGTCAGCCTCCTGGCATCATTTTCCTACCAAATTCTCATCTCATAATCATTTTCTTGAGACCTTCAATATTTTTCATCAAAGTAAACTCTAGTCAAATCTAGTCAACCATGGTCAAAATTGGTCAACAGGACCTCCCAATTACTCCAACTTGCTTCTGCAGCTTCTTGAATCTAGTCTGATTGCTTCTATTTTGCAACCTCTTATTGTCAATCGTTCTTCTGATATGTCATCTTTTGATTTCACTCCCGAGGGGGCAAGATGATTGCATCATTTGAATCTTGTTGAACCAATCTCATATCAACTTGATCTAAATCAAAGTCCTCATCGCTCAAGGTATCTCATCTCTAGGGGCATCATTGTGCCTCACATCTTGTCATCTTGTTATCTATCTTTTAGGTATTTGAGCAATCTAACTCGGATCCTCAAGGATCAAGCTTCGTTCTGGAGATGGTTCTTGAAATCTCATTAGGTATTGGGGCAATCTAACCCTAATTCCTGAGAGTCAAGCTTCATTCTGGAGATGGCTCTTGAAATCTCTTTTGGACCATTTTCTGTGCAATCTAACCTAGGTCTCGGAGGGCTAAGCTTTGTATTGGGGTAATCTAACCCTGATTCTGGAGATTAGTCCTAAATTTGCATTTGTCATCATTTGATCAATGGTATTGGGGAAATCTAACCCTAATTCCTTATGACTGAATCTCATTCTGGGTATTCGGGCAATCTAACCCTGATTCCAGTTTCCTCTCCAGTTGTCTTCGCAATCTAACTTAGACTTTGGAGAATCATGCCTCATTCTGGAGGTGGTTCTACAATTTGATCTATTTCAGTGTCTTGGCATCCTAACCTTGACTTTTGAGGGTTAAGCTCCATTTTGGGGATAATCCTAAAACCTCATCTATCGCATCAGACTATTCTTTGAATCAATGTGCTGCTAGCACATCAATTCAAAGAGGGGTAAATGTAATACCACAAAATTGGCACCTTATAATTTCAATTAATTTTGGTGCATTTTCTTCAATTTTACATCATCAAAGTCCTATTTTACTAGGCAATTTTCTCTCTCCTACCTAACTTTATTTGACTTGGTGTCAATTGCAAAAACCCTAAATTTCATTAATGTCACACTATAATTAATTCATTTCAAGAAACTCTTCATCCTCTCTCCGAGCTTCTCTATATTATGAACCTTCTTCCTCATTCAAAAAAAGGCAATTTGAGAGCACATAAACTATAGCAAAATTTTGTCTCAATTATCTTCATATTTCCAAGATTTTATTGCACATTAGATTAATCTTCATTTTAGTGTAATTGCATTTTCATACTAGAGTAATTTGCTTATTGCTATTAGCTTAATTTTCATATTTCTTTCAAGTTCTTAGATTAAAATTTTCACTTCATTCTTAGATTAATTGCATATTCATCTTAGATTAATTGTATTTTTCTCATCTTTCAAGCTTTCAAATCCTTCGTATTAGCTTGGTCTTTTGGTTGTTGGCTCTCATTCTGAGAGTAATTCAAACACCCCAATTAATTAGGAGGCAACAAGTCGAATCGATAGAATCTTACGAATTGAGTAATTCATACTCCTCTTCATGATTCGATGATTGAGCAAGACTATGTTGTGTCTATGGCTGGATTAGAGGTCCACGTTCAGCTATAAACAATAATTACAAAAGTTGGATGTGAATTGTTCAATATAAAAAAAGTATGTGTAGGTATGCACTCTCGGAAAATTATATTCAACAAAAAGACAATGAGCAAAGTAAAAGAGTGGCTATATACATTAACGGAAGGCCAAAAGCATCAAGGAATATTGTAGGTTTTATAAATAGCACGCGACCTTTGTCAACTATTAAGCAACCCAATTGCATATTTGAGGTGCGCAAGGGAAATCATGTATTTATATGTGTGATAAAATAAATAAGTGCAGGGGAAGAGCTATTTATTGATTACAAATTGAATAGCATAGATACAAATGATGTCACTATCATTGGGGTGCAGGTACATACTATGTACCATTAAATAATTGAGTTTTTTTTCCAGCCACATTTAGAGAGTCTCCTCACCATCCACCTCATCTCCATCATCATCTTCTAATGAAATTTATTAATGTAGTCCTTTCTAATTATTGGTTAACTTTAAATAATAACACATGGCCACAATATGGAGCAACCACATAGAGGGGATGATGATGATCATGCATGCACTTCTTCCCAGCAAGTAAACCTCTTTGTTATTGTACTACAAATTAGATAAAAGCAAAATGTTAAATAGTGTTTTTAATTATATTATTTTAATCATTGTTTTAGATTAATTCTAATAGTGTTAGTAATATTGTTGTCATAGATAGGTGGTCAGCAGAGAAAGAGAAAGGAACCCGTAGTTCCTGAAGAGCTATCCTTTAATGAGGACCTAGCTATTGATTTTGCTACTTGTGATGACCCAGCCTCTGCAATTAACAAATGCCTCCACAAAATTGGAAAAAGAGTGGCTGAATTGACATCTATATTCCCTCTGACTCTTGAGTTACAAAAGAAGGAAACTAAATTGATGCACCTATCTCAAAATTATAGAGTAAGTATTAATATAATTTTTAATTATAACAAAAGTTTAATAATAGTTTTTATGTTATAGTAGTCTTTTATGTCATTAAAAAATAAGCGGGTGTGTTGCTTTTACATCTTTTTTTGCTTAATTTTGATCCTCACAGATATGATGAGGGTACTACGGCTGGTTCAAGTAGATCATATGTTGGACTATATTTTTTTTACTCTCTAACAATATTGTCCATGCTAATCACTGTGTTGGTAAACAGATTTGTCTTCTTCTTCTCAAATGAAATCAATTAAAACTCTATGCCTTTGAATACAAACAATTTATCAACAGTTGGGTAAGCATCAGAAATTGCTTCCCTCTAAATTTTGAAGGTTCAAGTTCCTTGTAAGATATTCAATGAATTATCAACATAAAAGTAAACACATACACTTTTAACTAGAAAGTGCGGAAGGAACGCTCAAATATTCTTGGGTATTGAGGTAATTTTAAGAATCAATAGATAAATATATAACACTACAAAGGAATTGAAATCTCCTAATTACTTCTAAAACAAAGAACCTATAAAATGACTCAATGATAAATAGCTAGAGAGAAACCAATAGCGACTAATCAATAAATAATACATGCACAGATATAAATGTACTAATTCTCAAAGAAACCAATACATTCTAGATTTCGATTCAAAGATCTAAATCAAACCATGCATCTATATATTTATATATGATTAGATCAAAGTCTAATCAAAATCAGTCACACACTGTTTCAAAAAAATAAAAGACTGCTAAAGCTATCTAAAAACTATCTATTCTCTATCTATTCTTTTTCCTATCTATATTTTCTAACCCCTGAACAATTTAATGCTCCAGCATTTATAGTTTAGGTCCGCAAGAGCCTCCAGATAAACCCGGCCTCTCAAACACTAGAAAAACTGTTAAAAATGAGTTATACAATTTAAATGAGAGTTTCATAACACATGTCTTTTAAAACAGAAAGAAAGGTAAAATCTATCTTAAAAAATGCTAACTCCCTCCAGGGCCTTCTGACATGGCAATTTGTACAAGCTTCTAGGATCAGAACATGTTCACCAATTCTTGAGTTGGCTCAAAATGCAGATTCTTTAGACCTATCAGCTTTGCCTAAGTTGCGTTCTTCTCCCATCTCAACTCCTTGATTCTCTCCGCCTGCTTAGGTAGCTGCCCCCTGTTCACTAGCAACATGGATTCCACATTTTCTATTTTGGTGAAGTCCTGAACTGTTGGTGCTTCATTTTTTTTGAGAGCATTCATGGTATCTATAAAGACCTTGACCATGGTGTCTATGTCCCTATTACCTTCATCAATTTGTAGAATACTTGAGGGATTTACTATCTTGATATCTTTAAGGGCATTTGCATGCATATCTAGTACCTCCTTCTCTATTGCTTTGGCTTGAGAAATCACATCTTTAACCATTGTGTTTTTCCAGCCAAAATTTTGTTTCAATATGAACAACATATAGGGATCTATTAATTTCATCAGATTTTTTGCTAAGAACTGAGTCACACCATATGTCTCTATTTCTTGAACCTGTATGACAATTGTTATGCATTTCTCTTCTTCTATTTCCCAGTTTGGGATCAAAGTTTGGTTCTCACCGAGTAATCCTTCCCCATCTAAGTAGGTAGATATAAAATCTCATATGAAAGCACTCCCTTCATTGATTACACTATTTATCTAGGAATTCATGACTTCTATCAGAATTCTACCCTAGTGCATCTGGTTCATGAGCTTATGGCTTTCGGCTGAATTTAGATCAAAGTCTTGTAGGGACTAGGTCAGTGGCAGTGCTCCAACATCGGTGAGTGAGGAGAGAAATTCAGCCATGGTTGACACCACCTATTTTAACTCATGTTTTTCTTTCCCATCTTTTTGTGTTTGATTCAACATTTGATCGACCGAGAACTTGAAAATGTGATCTTTTGAATCCCTAGTCAAAACCCCTAGCTCCATTTTCGTGATCTCAAAATCCTCCACCTCAGGTTCATGAGATCCTTCTTTAGGCTTGAAAGTTTCTATCTCTATTGTTTTCTTTCTAGTGGATGGATCAGTGGATAGTCTTGCATCTATTTTCATCCTTTTAACTTTAGGGGTCTAGGCGACATACTTGGTGACAATTTCTTTCACAGGCAGTGAAACAGGTTTATAACTCTTCCTTTTACTTACTATTTCTGTCAGCCAAGGAGGAACTGAACTAGTCACTATCCAGTTGTCAGGTGTTTTAACAGGAGTACTTTTAGCCTGAGGCACTTCTATATTACTAGTAAGAATCTCTTGAAACTTTTCTTGTTGATTTGGTGGAAAGGAGATATCCTCATCATTAATCTCAACATCAAAATAGTCAAGTCCTAAGGATGCCATTTGAGAATGCCTTTCTGATCTTGTTCTAGGTCTTGATCTTGGTGCAATTGGATGCCCACTGGAAACCACCTTTCTTTTAAGGGATGTGATTTTACCTGCATTAGGAACCACATGAGACACATTAGATGAATCATGTTTCATATTTTTTAGAGCTGATCCAGTACTACGCCTTTCAAGAGGGGGGTTATTTGCTCCTTTTCTTCTCTTCTCTTTCAACCAAGTTTCTATAACCCCAAATATGGTTCGGGATCTTAACTTTATGTCATCTTCCTCTTTCCTAATCCAGTCTATAACCAGTGGACTTCTTGCTTCTGTATTGATGACATTTGAACTCTTGACTTCAGAACTATCCTCTTCTATTCCCTTTATATCAAACTTTAACTGCAATAGCTTGATCTATGGGACTACAAGTCTTGAGTGATCCCATTCCCAGACTGCTTCTTCGTTACTAAGATCTTCCCATAAATCTTCAAGGTGTGAATTGGGTGATGGATAGCTACTTAGACTTAAAACTTGTCTCACAAAGCCCTTATTGTCAAAACCCCTCCTTAAGTCATAGAATGGCATGTGGAAACTTAATAGATTGCTTCCTATCATTGAAGCATCCATCATACTATTACAGGCCAAGTTGTTAATCTTAACCAGAAACATAGAAGGCCACTTTTCTTCTGGCAGGGTATTTTTAATAACTATGAATAATTGCCCGCAGACCTCTACCCGTATAAAACAATAAAAAGAAAACCTTAGGAGTCTAAGAGGTTCTTCATCAAAGCCTCTGACCTGGATGTAAGTAAAACATGGAAATTGAATATAAAAGCTTCCGAAGGCTTGAACTAATTTCTGTGTGTCCAATGAGTCTCTTTGGTTTGGAACTCTTGCCAATTGTTGACACAATCTCCCTAGAAAAAATCATGAACCTTCTTGTAGTCTTCTAAAATCTTATCCTTTCTTAGCAAGGGGCAGTACTCATAGATGAAAATATCTTCATTCCAAGGGACATGTTGAATGGTTGATAAATCCTATGTGCATGCCAAGTAGTATATCAAATAGGAAGACATAAAGAACTCCTTCTTAATGGCTTGGGATTGTTTAAGTTGGTCCCTAAGGGAACTGGTGATAATCTCCACCCAATCAATATGTTGTCTTCCTTCCAAGACTATTTCTATAAAATGAAACATCCATTCCTCAAAGAGGAGAGCCTGTTCAGAACCTTTTATCTGATGAAGTAAAACTATCACATCATGAATGGGTGGATTCATATGGTCTTTAGTGAGAACTTTAGGTAATCAGGATCCTCCCTTATAATTGGTTTGAGTCCACTTCTGGGCAACATGGCTATAATTTTTATTTATGTTTTCTCTATATTGAGCTAAAGATTGGGTAGGAGTGAAACTGACGAGGGATTCCTTTGGGATTTTAAAAATAGCCATGATAGTTTTTCTGTTAACTGGCACAAGGGTTTGGCCTTCTACATTCATTATACACTTGGTTTTAACATCATATCTGTTAATACATTGCTAAACCAAATCTAGGCACACAACTGACGGGGGGAAGGCAGCAGCTTCCTATAACCCACTTGATAGGACTTCTAAACAATACTCCTCTGCTACATAGTTTGTGAAGTCAATTGCCATTTTTTCTACCAATACCCCTAACAGGTCCATATCCATGATAATAGGGGCATGACACTCCATATTCTTGACATTCCTGAAGAAATGCATACTAGACCTCATCTCTCCTAGAGGAATAAAAATAAACCCCCCCTCTTGAATCAATATTATCAAACAACAACAGGAAATGGAAAAGAGCTTTAGGAGCTACCTATTTTACACAGACCCATAACAATTTCCTTCCCCACAGTTGAGACTCTGCAATATTATAACAAGAAGAGACCACTTATAGAGCTGTTTATATTTTGAAAGATTGTGCCCTGAAAAGCTATCTTTAATGAGCATTAGTCGAGAACATTAATTTTAAATGATGTGAGTAGTAATTACTCAGCAGTAGGACATCCTTGAAATCCGCAAACTTTAATATCATCATTAATCATCCCATAACAATATCTCACTCGTGTTAGAGATTTCATTAATTGCAACCCAAAACCTTATTTGAGGCTTGCCCCATGGTGTTAGATTTGATAACCATCAAATCTTCCCAAGAACACCTGCATGCAAAGACTGCTACAAGAATGAAGACAGAAGAGAAGGCAGAAACTATGGCGGCCAAAAGGCCAGAGACAGGAAAATCATTGTGATAGAAAAAGCTTCTATTAACCAAAATGAAATTACAAAACAATCTCCTTATGAATTACAAAGCGGTGAATCCTTATAAAGGATACCGAAACCCTAAAAGGGAAACTTCTAAGAAAAGAAAAATTTCCTAAGTCTAACTTAAGCTAGGAGTAGAGAACTAATAATTAACTAATTTAATTATTAGCAATACTCGACTACTCTAACACCCCCCCTTAAGTGTAACTTAGGGAGAAGCAAAAAAAGCTAAACTACTGCAGAAAGTAGGAAAGATGGGTCCCGGCAACTAGGCCTGATCAGGTACCCAAAACATAAAGCAAAAGATGTCCCAGAGAAAGGAACAAGAAGAGAGCAAGAAGCTCCTCCGAAGCATGTCTGAAAACTCTGTCAGAAGATACTGCTGGAACCCCCACTGAAGTGCATGACCAGGTAGAGAAGACAAGTGTCTGAAGAGCTGATCAATCGAACCAGGAAGCAATAGAACCAACAGGTGAACCCCCCCATAATGCTGAACTGGGAGAGGTGACAGGAACACTGAAATGCGATGCTAGAAACAGCTGCAGAAGAAGAACCAGGAACACAACCAGTGCAATAGAAGCACACACATAGGATAAAGGGCGGTGTCATAGACACAGTCTACATGGGCTAATGTCATGGAAGGTATGCTCACTTGACAAGAGTGGATGCGCCTATATTGGCAAATGCATCAGAATCCCCCCATGACACTTTATAACTGAGTGCGAATACTAAAACTGAACCAGGTGAAAAAGATCCCAGAAATGCAGAAGAGGGCACTTTATCTCAGTGCGTTTACAAAACAAAGATACATCAGAAAGAGCATGCAAGCTCAGAAGTCAGAAAGAAGAGTGCACTAAGAAACCAGAAGAAGAGATCCCCGGACCTGTAGAACCAAGCACACCACCAGAGGGCATAAACTGCATAACTCAGAGGAGTGAAAACCTAGAGTAGAATCTAGAAAAATAACCTCTGCCACTGAATAGCACACTGAACCAGCTTTCCGACGATATCTTGTTTGCCGAAAAAAGAGTCCGGATGAGCCAGATATGACTCCCGGAAGGCAAAAAGAGATATCAGACTTCAACAGCAAAAAAAGCTATTGAAACGGTGGAACCAAAAACCCTAACCTCCACCATCAAAAAGTTCTCAGAAAGAGCTTTCCGACGGTATATGGAAGTCAGAAAAAGACCCCCGGATGCTCCCTGTAGAGCGAGAAACGTCCAGGTACCCCCAAAAGCTTCAAAACATAGGTTTAAGCCCCTGGGGCTAAAAAAAATAGGTCCCCGGGCGCATGGCGCGCTCCGGGGTTGGGCCGTAGCCCCTAGTCAGTCATATGACCGCACTGCTATGAATATGAGCCCGCGGGGGCTGAAACGGGCCGCTACCGGCGGCGGGGGCCAGCGGAGCGGTGCTATAGGAGCTAGCGGAGCGGCGGGGTCGCGGAGCGACGCGGGCCATGGAACAGGCTGGGCGGGGGGGCCGCTGAGGGGCCGCGGGGCCGGGAGGCGGCTGAGCCGTGGAGGTGGGGCCACAGTGATGAAAGCGGCGCGGGCTGTGGGGCCGAGGGCGGCGGAGGCCGCAGATTGGCGGCGCGGAGGCCGCTGGTGGCGCGGCGGCCGGAGGGGCCGGTGGCGCGCGGAGAGACTTGGTGGCGGTGGGGAAAAGCGCAGCCGGGGGCGGCGCATTTTTGAAATAAACTATGCGCGGGAAAAAAATTGTAAAAAAACATTAAAAAACATGTGTTTTTTAAATTTTTTTCGATTTCCGTGCCCGTACGGCCCGTAGGAGGCCGAAAAAATTCCCCAGAGGCCCCGGTGTCCAAATCGGATGAGCTTTATATGGATTCTAGGGTTTTTGGGCCTTCTGGATGCAATGGAAGTGTCTGTTTGGGCCCAAAATGCCTCCAAAAATAGAGACCCCCCCAGAACCACTAAAAGAAGCCAAAAAAGCTTCTGAAACCCTCTGTGCTTCAATAAAACAGGAACAGTGAACCGCAGATCAGCTCTGATACCATGTTAGATTTGATAACCATCAAATCTTCCCAAGAACACCTGCATGCAAAGACTGCTACAAGAATGAAGACAGAAGAGAAGGCAGAAACTATGGCGGCCAAAAGGCCAGAGACAGGAAAATCATTGTGATAGAAAAAGCTTCTATTAACCAAAATGAAATTACAAAACAATCTCCTTATGAATTACAAAGCGGTGAATCCTTATAAAGGATACCAAAACCCTAAAAGGGAAACTTCTAAGAAAAGAAAACTTTCCTAAGTCTAACTTAAGCTAGGAGTAGAGAACTAATAATTAACTGATTTAATTATTAGCAATACTCGACTACTCTAACACACGGTTCCTGACAAATCTAGACTATACTTATTATTAACTTAACCATTACTTCACTGTCAGCTTATGTCATCTATCACATCAGCTGTCACCTTAGTTATCAACCTACCCACTAACTATCTTTGAATTTCTTTGAATTACGTTGAACTGGAGTTCAAAGTGGTTCAAAGTGGTTCACTGCAAAAAGGTGATGTAGACCGGGGTCCACCTGCATAGACTAGATGTTAGAAAAATAATCATTCATTGAACTGCTTCGAACTACTTTGAACTGGAGTTCAAAGAGGTTCAAAGTGGTTCATGTGAAGCATGAGCCTTGGGAAAGACTCAACCAAGGAAAGCCAACTTTGAACTTAACAGACTAGGAGGTTATTTCTTGACAATTTGAAGTACATGCATACTTGGAGAATTGCTAAAGGGAAAGACCATCAAGGGAGCATGTTACATTGGACTTCAAATGGATGAACTTTTAAGGGTCCTAGACACTTCCTAATGGTGACTCTAACTGACCCTATCACACTGCTTTTATTATGCTCTAAAAATCTTATTCTTTAGCACGTGCCAATGATAATTTACTATCGTTGCCTCATACGATGACAGGCTCAGATGTACTGCATCCTGCAATGTCGACAACACATAGCATGGCCACAAATGCCATGGTACCACCTACTCATACACATATTCTATTTTCTCTATCATTATATATATTTTTATTTCCCTTTGAAGTATTCTTTCTTAGGGGCATTTCGTAATGGATTCAATTTATGCAACAGGGGATGCATCAATTGATGGTGATTTTCCTAGATGTACTAGTTTTCCTAGTACGGGAATGGTGAAGGATTTCATATTTCTTGTGAGCGATGAAGAAGGAGTTCCCTTGAAAATATAAAAATTCCAGGTAAATATTGGACTTTTCTTTTACTATACAATTGTATGTTAATTACACCTTGCATTCAATATGAGAAGCTTACATCTATTTTATTCTTATTTTATACTATTATATCCTTCGACTAATGATCCCATGACTATTTTTTAGGGAATGCTATTTTTTACGGTAAACTTAATGATGAGTGTTTGCGGATATTTGGGCCCACCATTTGTACAGGGTGGAACATCATATCCAAACTAAAACCCCAATCCACTATTTTAATTTCATATCATTACTGGATAGTTATCATTACATCCATTTCTTAAACTATATTAAAGGTAATTTCACTTCATTTTTTAATCTAACACTATTTTTTTTCTTAAAAGGTGGAAAACCCAAAATATAAAGTTAAAGGATGCTCTCGTAGAGAGTATGACAACCTTTTTTGGACCTTGTACATTTGAGAAGGGTAAGCTCCTTCAGAAAGCCAAGTTATTCTTGAGGTATATTAGGGACCAGTATAGGTGTACATTGTCCAAAAACCTGAAGTACCAACACCCCACTTGCATTCCTAATTTGGAGTGGCAAAAACTTATTCTGGATGCGAATGAGAAAAATGAAATAAAAAAAGGAGATACACCACTAGACAATAGAAGAAGGTATGTGATACTGTTAAGAATGTAATTGTGTACTAAATACTCTTCATATTTATATGAACTAACATATTTCAATCTCTTCATAGATTTCCCAACACATCAAAGGAAACAAAGGAAAGACTACAAAAGCATGGGCACTACAAGCTAGGATCTGGCGGTTATTCCAAATTTTCTGCACAAGTTGTAAGTGTTAATATTGTCAGAATTAAATGAGGAAAAATATAATTATAGATGGTTTTTAACACTGAAAATAATAATTTGATCTTTATAATATTTATTTATAATTTTTAATCTTTTTTGTTTTGATGAAACAATGAAATAAAATTTGAGGATACCAAGCAAAAATGCAGGGCACAGATTTTGATATAAGTCTCACAGAAGAGGACAAGAGAATTAGCTTCCAACAAGGCTATACAGCCATGACAGAAATAATAAGAAGTGCACAAGGTTCTACTAATGGATCCGTTGTGGTAAGTAAGCTAAATAGATGATATTTCAAATTTAATATTTACCAATTAGTTTATTTGATGTTAAGTTCCAACATAAAGTGAGTAAATTTGTTTTAATAAAGAAAATAATGATAACATGAATGGGTATGAAATTGAAATGCAGCCTACTGAATCTGTCCGTACACAACCTGTGCATGATGATGACAATGAGGATGTGCATCAGAGTAATACAAGTAAATATCTTAAATTGATTGGTGTAGTAATACAATTTTTTTGGATTAATGTAACAATTTATATTGCAGCTATAGAGAGTGTAGAGGCCACTGTTAATGAGCAGGTTGAGGTTGAGGTAGAGGCCAGACAAACTGACCTCGATATTGATGATGTAACTAGATCAGGTAAAGAGCTATATGATTATGGCCTTTAAAGTACTGAAATACTTTAAAATGTTTTTAATTATAATAAAATATTTTTAATTTAACCCTTTTATATGTTATTGTAGATGACCCCCCTTTTCATCAACAGAGAACTAGGCGTGCATTAAGATCTAATGAGAGGGGAGATGATCATGATGATATTGATGCTCCTCTTAGTGATTACTTCTTAAAAACAAGAAATCAAAAGAAAAAAATAAATGATTGTCATCTATGCACCTTAATTGATAATGACTGATTTTTATATGCCAATGAATTTAATTATGTGGTATTGAATGTTCATAAATTTTATGATGTGTTAATGAATGCTATCATGTGATAATTAATGAATGTTACATTTTATTAATGTGTTAATGAATGTTATCATGTGATAATTAATGAATGTTACATTTTATAATGGATGAAATAATGAATGAATGTTAGATGTTAATGGGAAATTTAGAGTGATGTTAGGGGGGGGGGGGGTGGGGCCAAATGAGCTTCCACCTTCACATGGTTGGCCCTATTTAGTACAGAATATAAAACTATTCTCGAAACAAAGTGAAGCTCAATAAGATTGTTCCTTATATAGGGTCTCAAGTGTAGCCTTTATCCCACTCAACATTGCAAGGCTTCAAGTGGTATTATGAAATTGGTTTCTCCATCTCCCACTGACATCTTATATTTCTCCTAAGAACTCTTACCGAGCTCTGATACACAAATGAGTAGAAGATGTTAGGATTAACAGTCCACAATACAACTGAGAGGGGGGGTGAATCAGTTGTATGAAAGAATATTAAACTTTAAACTTTAAGCTTATCAATATTAGATCCAATGAACACAATGAATGTCAACACAATAACACAATATTTTGGTTACGGGGAAACCCTGTTAAAGGTAAAATCTTGGTCGGAATTAGCACCCACTAATGATGTACTGAGAGTATAGTAATCCTTGTTAGAAGATATAGCCCTATTAGGAGCTTATTGAAACATTACAGTACATAGTCCTTGTTAGAGGATAGAGCCTATTAGGTGTCAAGAACAAAGAGGGCTCACTGCCCAAAGAAGGTTAAGTCTACCTTCTAAACTCACTAGTTCGCAACAAGTGTATATGAAGAAATACACAATCTTTTAAACTATTTGCCAACAATTGTCTTTGCTTGATCAGATCCAATGAAGTCCACCAACAATCCTCTACTCTACATACATCATACACAAGTTCACAACCTCCTTATATCACTTATCTCACACCTATGTCTCTTCCAAAGAAAAGACCTTTCATTTATACCCTATTACATTTTACCAAGAATAGGTCGGCCCATAAGGCTTTCCTAATTACAAATAATTACATAGGCCATTACTAAGATACACACAGTATCACAAACAAGTTTACACTGATTACATTACAACAATTAAGGACTGACATCCTTGAATTATGCTTTTCAAACAAAAGACACACTTCTTTCTCTGAGTTAGCTTCATAATAAGCCATCACCAGAGCACATGCCACATAAGATGTCACCAATCATTTTGTACCTTGTGCTAACCAATGAAAATACATCAGTACCTATTCCATCATCCTTCAAGATCACATACCTTGAATCCAATCCCTCTAAAATCTATACCAGAAACTCAGAGACTAACTCTATCAATTCTCACTATCACAGTCCAATGACCAGTCTTTACCAAAATAGTTGTATCTTCCTTAATGTGAATCCATTAATGATGCAATCTCAGATATAAGATCACAACATCCATTTGAACTCTCATCTAACTTTGCAGCATCTAAAACATCCGTACACCTTCCGTACACTATGATTACCAGTCTGGTTCCTTCATAAAAGCATATGTTGACATCAGTGACAAAACAAAAATGGAAATAGTATGAGTGCCCATTCAGTAATGTAGTGATTAAACATATTAAATGTCTCAATCACCACCCATGCATTAGCAATATCCAACAAAAGATGTCCCTTATAGGCTGCACATATATAATATGATAGATCTAGGGAACAAATATACTACAACATAGAACGAGTCAAATTGAATATATAGTTTCTTCATTAACAATGAAAATTCAAATTAAAAGTCATATTTTAAATTTAATATTCATATTCATCTTCATCATGATCATAGCCATTATGGTCAGCATTTGGTTTAACTTAATTTGAACCACACTCCATATCGGGTACCATTAGGTATGGAGTGTGGTCATACCCATGTTACCATAATAATGAGTTAGCCTATAAAATTATGAATAAAATACCTCATGTATCATATTTATAATACTATAGGTGCACCCGGGATTGGCCCAGACACCCAAGTTCCTACCAAAGGAACCCAAGTTGAACCCAGAGGAGAACAAAAGTAGAACCGGAACCCAACCTCAAACAAAGAACTAGATAACTTAGCTTTTTTCTAATTCAAGTTTATTTCTAAATTCTTCTCCAATTCCAACTTGATTATTCCATATTTTATTTTCCAATTTTCCTTCTTCCTCACTCCAAATAAAATGTCTTTCCTTCTATTCCTCTATATCCAAATGAAGTGATGCATCCCTTTGAACAGAGATCTCTTTTCTAAGAGACGTGGCTTTCTATTTAAACTCTAAGAACTGCTTTATACTTATTAATAAAGGTAATGATTATTAGTTATGTTGTTATTTCCTTTTACTAATTGTACATATTGACACTTACACCATGAAGAACACAAATGATTAAATAGAAAGAGAGGACCAACTAAACCATCTTGTGGTCAATCTATATCACATTGAGAAACAATGTCAAGACTCATGAATAAAAAAAAGGAAAGAATGAACATGAAGCTTACATAGGTAAACAAAAATTTAACTCTGGAAATTATTCAATCTGGCTAATTCACCTATACTAGAACTCAATGAATTCATGATACATCAAATAGAAGAAAATTTTCTTCAAGACCATGAATGATCAACAACATTCCATGATTATATTGAAAAGATTTTACATCAGAAAATAAAACACTTGTATGACCCCTCCATTTCCCTCATCTTGGTAAGAACACTCTAGTAAGCACTATTGTTATTTCTTGCAAAACTTTCCATAGATTTTATGCGAAGTTATTAGATATCTTGACTGTAGTTCATCAACTTAATTAGAATAGATTTCATCTTCAAATGAATTCATGGAATATGTTAATTTAAGACATAGTTTTGAAGTAATATTACCTTTAGTTAACTATTGTGGTATTAGAACATGAAGGTGTATACCTGTGCTTACATGATAGAATTAATATTACTCTAAGATGCTTGGAAATTCCATCTGAAATTCTAATAAGGGAGCTTATGTGGATTAGAATATTGCCCTAATGAAAAATAGAATGAGTCAAATTAACTAACATAGTTTTGAGACATTTTAAAATAAAGACAATCAATGGTAATTAGCAAGTGAATAGTAAACCTAATAGAATCTTTAAGTTATTTGGCAACACTATATGCCTTAACTTAGGTATGGATGATGCATGCACATAGATGGTTTTTAATGATCTCTAGAAGTGTAAAATTTATGTTAGAGTGATAGGTGTACGCATCAAAATATAAATTTAGGAAGGTTTCAAATAAAAGTAAATTTTTGTGATAGAATTGAGCTATGCAATTTAATTGGCCCCTACCATTCTCCCTCTATGAGAGACACTTTTGTGGATAAGGTTGGGAGACTATTAGTCTTTTAGCCTTGTTGAGACCTACTAGAACATATTGCCTTGATGAGAATCCATGTAATGTGATTATGTAAACCCCATTTTCTTACAAAAAAAAACAATATGTCCAGAGAGAAGTATATTTCAATTTTGGTGATACATTTAGAACCTCAATGATGATAATGTTTACCAAGGCAGAACTAATTCTAAGAATAGTTATTGGGAGAAATTCAAGATGAATAATTATGGTTAAGCTAGGAAATGATGTACAAATGAAACTCTTATTGCACTTTTATGTAATTATGGATTTAATAGTTAATTCAATTTGTTCAAAGTTTAATATTGTAGAATTGGAACATCCTAACAAATCAGATTAGACAATTAATTGTTATGAACTAGAGGTGAAACTACAATGAATGATTAGGCTACTTAACCTTGAGTTAAAATGTGAAGTTTGAAATAGCATTGATAACTATTTTACCATAGTCCCTAGTATACCCCGAGGTAGGATTAATAATGAAGGGTTGATAATTATGTGACTTTAACTTTAGGTCACGATGTTTATTCAAAATTAAATCTTACTTTTGGGAATTGAGAAGATTATAATTTCTTGATAGAATAAGATTGGTTCAATAAAGAAAATAGTGATGATTTCATAGATTGGAATTATGGATTAATTGTAATTTGAAGCATTTTGAAATTTATTATCATAAGAGAATTGATGGATTCCTTAGAGGATAACTCGTTACCTAACTTGAAAGTGTATTGATAAAATGAAAGTTAAGTTTTTATTTTATTTTGATCATGCTCTGATTATTATGGGAATACTGATAATTACATTGAGTGTGCAGGACTAAAACCATGGAAAGGGGAAGTCAAGCTATTTGTGTGTGCCTCCCATGACACCAAAATTTGTGTCCTAAAGGGGGACTAGGCCTATTGTGATGTGTCTTATTTTTTTGTGAAGAGAAAGAGGTTATGTGAATGTTTAATTTTATTATTTCTTTGTTTAATTGTGGACCTTGCCAAGTAGGAAAGTGATGTGTTTTTGAGGTGCCTATGACACTTGTAATGTGAACTTAGTTGCATTTTAAATTTACTTGGAATTAAGGAAGTTGTCACCATCCAACCCTAGTACAAATTGGTCTTCCCCACACCTCTACCTTGGTTAGGGCACACATGGGAAGTCACATCTCCTTAAATCTCGAATTTCACTTTTAGGTTGGGTTTTGAGGGGTCAAATTGACCCCTAGGGAGTTGTTTTACACAAAAATAGAAGGCCCATGGGTTATACCTATGGGTAAGGGTCCTTTTTAACCATAGGACACCCTAGAGAAACCTTGGGAAGCCCTCCAAAAGTGGGCTTTTGTCAAATGGCGAAAATCAAACTCACATGTGAAGCTTCATGAGTCAAAAAGTTTCCAACTCTCTTGCCCATTCACCTTTTGCAGTTCCACTTTAGGAAAGTTGTAAGGTTTTGGGTAGGTCACCCAATGGGAAGCTCACAACTCTCCCAAAGGCATGGGAGAGTGTGAGAAGCCTATTTTAGTGGCAAACTTGGATTGTGTTACCTAATCACCCACTCTCCAACTTTGGAGACAATCTAGGAGCTAGGAGAAAGTTACAGAAGAAAAGGGAAGACTCACTTGATCTGTCTACCATAACTTCAGGTGAAGGTATGTGCACCTCAACCTCCATTAATGGAGTTTATGCATTTTATGAGTTCATATGAGTAGGAAGGTATTTCAGTTTGTATATGTGTGTTGTGAGTTGTTCTTATGCTTTATGTAAGTCCTTGAGTTCATTCATAAGAGTATTGTGCGGGAAAAGTGTTTTGAATCTCTTGTGTCATAGTGATAAATGTGTATGTTAGGTGAGCTAGAGATGAACCATGGTTATTTTTGCTTCAAGTTCTTATTTCTTTCTTGTTGAGTGGGTCTTAGTAGATCCTTGTTGTGAATGGCCATGTAAAAAAAAAGTTGTTGTAATCCTTGTGTGAGGGCAAGAATGATGTATATGTTGTTGTTTCATGAAGTAATGTGATGTGTGCAATATTTGAGGGATGTATGGGTGTTTCTTGTTGGCTTGATTTCCCCTTGCTTGAGGGTTGGATAGGACCTATGAGGTCTCATGATGCCATATGGTAGGGAGGAGAGTACCATGGTTTTTGCTAGTCGGTTTTGCTTTCTTGCAGGTTTTTCAAGATATCTTGGTTGGACCAGGCCAGGGCTATGAAAGAATGTAGTGTTTGTGAATTCCCTCAATGTGGTATTGGGTGTAAAGTGCACCTTGTAAAAATGTAATATAAGTCTTTGTCTCATCTATTTCTTCTTGTAAGATCTTGTAAGATAGAGTCTCCTTGTAAAGTTTTGTAGTGTGTGTAAGAAGTGACATGCTTCCAAGTTGTAATAAAAAAAAAGGAAATGCTTATTGATGTATCTCTTTGATTGTAGCTATAACTTGTAGGAAGAGTAATGTTCTTTATTTATTTATGTTTCTTGTGATAATCTGTCCATACTAGTGCTTGTACTGCTGTTGTAAAATGTGTTTTGAAGAATTCTTAGTAAGCTATACACTTTTAGCATATATTTATGTTAATATTTAAAAAAAAATTAGTTGTGTTTTTGCCTAAGGAAATCTGGGCATGACAACACTAATCTATATTATCATTAAGCCATAAAATATGTCTTTAAAGTTTAGAAGCATCACAAAAACTTTCAAGAAACATAGTACTATCCAAAACAAATACCCTCCAAATTATTATGATTATGTTGATGTTGATGTCTGTAATTTATGTCTAATGATTATGATGATGTTGATGTTGATGTCTATAATTTATTTCACTTATTGATGCTTGCCTAGATTGAATTTTGAATTGCCAGGCTGGGGAACACTTTCAAAGTTTAGGGTCTATTCTACATGATACTCTTAGTTACAGCTCAAATGTAACTCAACATATTTTTGATGCTGGGAAACCCACTGTAGAAACTCATCTGTAGGTGAAATTTAATGCTGTGAATCTTAGCATTGTTAATGTTATTACTTTTCCTCATGTTTCATATTTGTGAAAATGTTTCTTGGCACTATCTTATTCTTCAATTCCTATAATTGCAGCTTTTTAGATCATTAACATAATCATTACATGTCTTTGTTCAAAGTTTATTCTAACACTATATTATATCTTATTCTTATTACAATGTTCTTTGTTGTGGGGCAGGAGGTCAATCTTCATTGTCTTCATTGTGGGTGACAGTGAAGATTTCTATGACAAATAGCAGGTCTTCTTTAGTATCTTATAATAACATGCTAAATTGATAAAGGTGTTATCTGCATTTAATTTTCCAATTACTAATAGATTAAGCATATTATTACTATGCTTAATGTTCCATTTAAATGCATTTAACACAAAAAACAAATTTACAAAACTAAACCAATGGCATGTTTACAACAAAGGTCTCCAAGATAATTTCTTGACCTTTTAATGGTTTCCAAGATGTGTTGAGGAGTTTGCTCCTTGTTTAATGTTAACTGTTCTTGCACAATCCACTCATACAATAGTGAAATGCTATGTGGAAGGGATGTTTGATAGTGTTCCTCGAGGGAAGGGGGATTGTGAAAAACCTTTTTATCATTGTATTATGTATTTCCAATATGTTTGGATGTAGGGCAAACCAGGAGAATGAAGGATCACTAACTGATTGCATGATAACCCAGTTTTGAAGGGTCATGGGTTAAGGGGACAGTCAAGGTCCAAATGATTGGGCCATTAGAGGACCCTATTTCTTTGTATTAATTTCTATTTAAATTGGATGCATGGATTTCTTGTGAATTATCAACTGCTATGTATCTTGCAATTGCATTCGTAAATCTGCATATGTTTCTCTAGGGTTGTAAGCCACTTAGGGATTAAAATAGAGAAAATAAATCAAAATCGTTCTTTTTCCTATTTCCTTTTAACAAAGTCTCAACTATCAATGATACAATACATTTGATGCCCTAAGCTATTAATACAAATGGTGCCTAGCTAGAAGCTCACGGGCTCTCCATTTGATAACCACAGTCAACATTTTAAAAAAATGGATATAAAGCATGGGCTAGGGCATGACACCAGTAGAATGCAGTCATTTCAGAGAGCATCTCAAAAATATACAATGGCATCATTAAACGTGCTAGTAATATCAACAAACATGAATCCAAACATTTCAAAACCAATGGCATGTTTACAACAAAGGTCTAATAGAACTCCCAACAATTCTTAAACATACTTTATCTGATATGATGAATTCTTAAACAATTAAGGTTGGAGTAGACATAGTTATCACACATTTTTTTGTGTGGTACAAGGAAGATTTGGCTAGGTCAAATCTTCCTTTGTGCTAGCAGTCTACAGAATTAGACCTTTATTAACAATTCATCATATCAGATAAAGTATGTTTAAGAATTGTTGGGACTAGTCCTTTGGTGTGTATTAAACAAAATAGAATTTTCAGCATATTATTATCATTCTATTTATTTTTTGTAAACATGCCATTGGTTTAGTTTTGTAACTTCACTGTTGTATGAGTGGATTGTGCAGGAACAATTAACATTAAACAAGGAGCAACTCCTCAACACATCTTGGAAACCATTGAATTCAATAATAAATGAAATCTAACACTGAAACTATTCCTTCCATTCACATGTACCAAGAATAAAGCATTTAATCCATTCAACATTACATATAATCATTAGACAGTTACATTTCCTGAGTGTGTAGAGGAACAATCATGACCAAAATGATCAAAAGTACTTTCACCCTTTCACAAGCTATTCCAAACTTCAAGAAAAATGAGCAATATGCTATATCAAATCATTCATATTCATAGTAACCATTCAAAGGATCATTTTGTCAATGAACCCTCTGACCGTACCCCTATGACAGAGAAAAGAAACCTCAAAATAGAGAAAGAAAACATAGTAAAAGTAGTCTATGCCGCTGTTTGTGAGGGTACAGTCATGATAAGTGCCTCTCAAACCTCTCCAAACATGTAAGATTGTCTTTAAATAATTTATTTATTTCTTCTAAACATTAACCAAATCAAACCTACATTTGAATCCACACACAATAACCCAAAATGAAGGGTTTTGTATCCTTTAATGAATCTCAGTCACTGGTAACGCATGGATAGTCAAACAAGTAGTCTCCAAAGCATTCAATAAGTGAATATGAATGTTTTAAAACTTTCCTCTCAACTTCCCCAACCACTCCTAATCGGTTAGAGGGATTAGTTGAGTGTTTAGACACCAAAACTTCTCACGCAACTCCCAAAATTTCACATACAAAATAAAATTAAATCCATTTATGAATTAAATCCAGTATGCCAAAGGACTAATCCCAACAATTCTTAAACACACTTTATCTGATATGATGAATTGTTAATAAAGGTCTAATATACAATGGCCATGCCAGTAATATCAACAAACATGTATCCAAACATTTCAAAAGTAATGACATGTTTACAACAAAGGTCTAATAGAACTCCCAACAATTCTTAAGCATAATTTATCTGATATGATGAATTAGACCTTTATTAACAATTCATTATATCAGATAAAGCATGTTTAAGAATTGTTGGGAATGGTCCTTTGGCATGTATTAAACAGAATAAAATTTTCAGCATATTATTATCATTCTATTTCTTTGTTGTAAACATGCCATTGGTTCGGTTATGTAACTTCACTGTTGTATGAGTGGATTGTGTAGGAACAATTAACATTAAACAAGGAGCAACTCCTCAACACATCTTGGAAACCATTGGATTCAATAATAAATGATCTCTTCTAAACATTAACTAAATCAATCCTACTTTTGAATCCACACAGAATAACCCAAAATGAAGGGTTTTGTATCCTTTAATAAATCTCAGTCACTGGTAATACATGGATAGTCAAACTAGTAGTCTCCAAAGAATTCAATAAGTAATATCAACAAATGTGAATCCAAACATTTCAAAACAGTGAATTGATATCCTTGAGCACAAGCACCAATAACATCAAATAATGGAGATAAAGCACGGGCTAGGGAATGACACCAGTAGAATGCGATCATTTCAGTGAGCATTCATGATCAAATAAAATGCAATGTATTTGAAATTTGCAGTCAAATATGATGCCAGAGGCTTGAAAGATGTTGCCTGTCAAAGATACCAATCAAATATGAAGAAATTTCATACCTTCTCTCACGCTCAGCTTTCACAAAGGAAGATTTGATAGCCAAATCTTCCTTCTACCACATGAAGAACATGCCATTGGTTCACAGTTTTGTAAATTTGTTTTTTGTGTAATTAGTAATTGGTAGATTAAATGCATGTTATTATCATATTAGATAAAGTATATTTATTAGTTTAGCATGTTATTATCATATTAGATAAAGTATGTTTAAGAATTGTTGGGATTGGTCCTTTGGTGTGTATTAAATAGAATATAATTTTTAGCATATTATTATCATTGTATTTCTTTGTTCTAAACATGCCATTGGTTCAGTTTTGTAAATTTGTTTTTTGTGTCAAATGCATTTTTCGTGAGGAGGGGTCTTCTTCTGAGGAGATTGATGAAGATTGTGCACCTCAAAAACCAATTCATAAGGTACTAATCATGTTTTATATTTGCTTATATTTTTGGATTGGTAAATCTCCTTAGTTTCATGTCCTTTCTTTTGATTACTATGGATGAGATATATATCTTACATTTAACATTCAACTTCTTTACATTTTAGAACATGTAGTGTGTTTTTTGAGGATTTTACCAAATCGACCTTTAACATAAAATGAAAACACCAAACTGATATCTTTCCCTTTCAACTTGACAAAATATTTGCATTTGACCAATAACAACAAGCAACTAAATGATAAATCCACATACCTGTATCTTTGTAAAATACCCGAAACATCAAAAAGATGGCTAAGTGGCTACTGCCATGATTTTTATCTACTGAATATGGGAAAAAATAGCACCAAAAAGAATTGAATAGAAAACATGATTGGTCACTTCAGAGAGCATTCATGATCAAATAAAATGCAATGCATTTAAAATTTGCGGTTGAAAATGATGCCAGAGGCTCGAAAGACGTTGCCCATTAAAGATACCAATCAAAGATGAAGAAATCACATACCTTCTCTCATGCTCGATCAACTTTCACCTGCTCATTTTATCCCACTCCTTTTCTCTACAATCAAAATAAAAATGAATTGGCCATTTCAAAATAGTGAATCGATATCCTTGAGCACAAGCACCAATAACATCAACTATTGTGATCTGTGGGTATCCTAATGTTGGCAAGAGTTCTTTTATTAATAATATTACTCTACAAGCTTGAAGAAGTGGTATATTTTGGAAAATGAAGAGTGGAAAGATGATGATATTCCTGAGATCATGGATGGACACAATGTTGCAGACTTTATTGATCCAGATATCTTACAGAGGCTTCAAGAACTAGAGAGGGAAGAAGGGCTTAGGATGGCAGCTGAGGGTGACGAGGATGATGAGATGGGGAAGTGGAGTTGAATCCTGATGAAAAGGAAGCTCTAGCTACAATTAGGAAGAAGAATAAGATGCTTATCATCGAACACAGATTGAAGAAGAGTACTATAGAGAGAAGGCCTACCGTACCAAGGAAGTTTGACAAGATCAAGGAATATGGCTTAAATAGAATGGGAAGACATCTTTCTATCCTGGGCCTAGATCCTTCGACAATTGGGATAGGATCCAAACCCAGGCTAGAAAGATCTCTTTCTTTCTATTATGGATAGGCTTTTCTATTGCAATATAACTACAAACTACGATGTAGATATAACAGCAATTGAGAAACATAAATGTAGGCATCATGATCACAATTTTTTATGTTGTCTCCAAAAAATTGTGACCATGATGCCTACATTTATGTTTCTCAGCTGTTGTGTCCCAGGACCCCTTATGACCCTTTATGACCCTTTACAATCCCTAAGAATACATCTTAGAGGTCTTAAAATGTCGTAAAGGGTCATAAGAGGCTCCTAGGAGGGGCCAAATGAGCTTCCACCTTCACGTGGTTGGACCTGTTAACTAGAGAGTGTTAAACTATTATCAAAACAAAGAAAAGCTCAATAATTTAAGGTCTCAGTCCATGGAGATGCTGAAAAAATGATGGGAATCAATGATGGAGAGTTTTTAGATTCTGAGAAGATGTATATGTAGTGGAGGCCAGAAGGGATTTTTGTGGAGATTTTATAGATGTGGAGATTTGGTAGAGTGGCTATATATATATGAGGGTTTCCAAATTGAGTACCAGTGTAGAGATGATGATTCAGTAACTTACATCTATAAAAACTTCACAAATATCCCTTCTTTGGCCTCCACTCATACCTCTTCTCAAAATCTAGAAACCTTGGATACTATTTCTCATCCATGCACGAAATGTGCTAGTGATCGTATAAAATTACTTTAGGCCTCCAGTATTGATGAGCTGCACAAGTGTAAAATATTTTTGCGAGACTGGGATCAATTATATTGGATACTGAGCAGTGTACATAAAGGCAAGATGGTGATTATTCTTGATGATCGACATGTATACGTCTTCCAGGCATTACCCAGTAGCTAGGACTAAAGATAACATAGCTCAAGAGACCATCATAGCTGGTCTCTTTCTTTGGTCTATATTATTGACAAAACATTTTAACTTTCATTAGCTCATCAAATGCGGGGATTTGAAAGAATTTAATAGAATATTTTCATGTATAACAAACACTATTTTAGTTTGACGCTAAATGAATTTATATACTTCATGCACTTGTATACTATGAGCACGACCATAAAGAAGCATCCCCTCCCATGGCTTGAGTAATATAGGCCATTGGAGGAGATGCTTCTTTATCGCTGTCCTCATAGTCTACAAGTGTGCGAAGTAGATAAATTCATGCAACATCAACTTAAATAATATACGTTATCATGAAAATATTCTATTAAATTCTTTCAAATCCCTAGATTTAATGGGATAATGAAAGGTAAAACATTTTGTCAATAATATAGACCAAAGAAAGAGAGAATCTGTGATGATCTCTTGAGATTTGTTGTTTTCAATGTGCATGTCCATCACTTTTTTGACACCCATGAAAAGTCTTTCGATGGTGATGCTAAACCTCTGACAGGTATCCCATCGTAACTTTACTACGTGATGTTGCTATACTGACCAATATAATGTCAGATAGGACTAATTTTCAACATAACATTATGATAGGAATGCTCTACCACCGATAGGTATACCTATCAAAATATCGTTGCATGTCTGTCACTCTTACGACATATCAAATGTCAGAGTAAACTTATTTTTGACAGATAGGTGTGACAGGAATGCTATACCACTGACGGGTTTACCTATCAGACTGTGAGTTTAGATCTATTGCTATTTCGATAGATTTAAAGTCGGAGAAAACTCTATTTCAACAAATAATTGTGACAGGCATGTTAAATATCTGATGGGTATTCCTGTCGAAGAATCATTGCATGAGTGTCGCTAATCTGACAATTATGTCTGACAAGATGGCCACATGATTTGTCAAATTTCCTATATGTATACCATAGGAAATTCAAAGCAAAAGATGGTATTCAAGTGCTAGATTTTGATGGAAATGGATGTCGAAAGACTGATGGTTAGCACTTCCATCACAATTTGCAATGCAAAAACACTGATGGATGCATATGTCAAAATTGTGACAAATAGGTGTTGCAAATCCAACAAATGGCCTTCATAATTTGGCCTCAAATGTACTAGTGGTACATTCCCAAACCATAGCTCATAAGGTTTCTTGTTTGTGCTTGGCCTCAATTGAATTCTATTGATAGTATAGACTGCAGTATTGACCACATCTCTCCAATAGGTGTGTGCAACCTTTCCTTCAATCATGATGGTGCACACTATGTCAAGTATGATCCTATTCCTTCTTTCTGCAATTCCATTCCCCTGAGGGGTTCTAGGAGCACTTAGCTATCTCTTTATCCCATGTTCTTCGCAGTATTCATAGAATCTGTCAGAGGTAAATTCTCCTCCTCTATCTGATCTAAGACACTTTATCTTTAATCCAGACTCATTTTCAACCTTAGCTTTGAATAATTTGAACTTCTCAAATGATTTTGACTTATCCTTTAAGAATGCAACCCACATCATTCTAGAATAATCATCTACAAATAAAATAAAGTACCTTTCACCATAGTATGATCTTGTTTGAGTTGGTCCACATAGGTCTGTATGTACTAGGTCCAATTTGTTCTTTGCCGAATTATGTTTTCTTCTGAATGAATTCCTCACTTTCTTTCCCATCACACATTCCCTACATATTGTATCTACTAGTTTTACAATGCTATGAAGATCACTTACTGCTTTTATATTGCTTATCTTCACTATATTGTCAAAATTGATATGACATAGTCTTTTGTGCCATAACCAACTATCATCTACCTTAGCAACAAAACAACTTGCTTCAAGATTAAGTTGAAAAACATTACCTTTAGTCTTTGAACCTGATGCAATCATTACACCTTCTTTGTTGTTAATGATGCACTTGTTGTCTTTGAATTCCAAATGATATCCTTTGTCAAGTAACTATCCAACACTTAATAAGCTATGTTGCAAACCATCATCATATAGAACATCATCAGTGCTATTCTTTCCATCCAAGGTGATGGCTCCTCTACCTATGATAGGTTTAGGAGTGTTGTCACCAAATCTAACCATGCCACCTTTTTACCTATCTAGATGTACAAATCTATCCTTGTCTCATGTCATGTGATGTGAGTAACCACTGTCAATGAACCAATCTATCCTAATGTCAGCTTGTGAAATCAGTGATAACTCTTGTGCATTATTTTTATCTTCAAGAGCAATGAATCCAATTTCATCCTCTGCTGATTCTTCATTTGATACTCCATCTCCAGCATAGTAACATTATTTTGTATACTTAGGCTTGTAGTTAGTTTTGAACTTCTTGACTCTTGTGGGACACTTGGATGCAAAGTGACCAATCTTATTACATGAAAAGCATTTAAATGGTAACTGACCTTCACATTTTACTTTTCCTTTCTTTTCTCTCTTAGCAATCATAGCAATGAAATCATCTAGTGCTTTCTCTTCATCATCATCATCAAAATTACCAGAGGTGTTCAAGGATTTCTTACCATGGACTGAGGCTTTGAAGGCTATTTCACTTTTAGGTTATGTCTTCAAACTTGATTTATCAAATGCTCCAATCTTGCTGATTAAGGTCTCTCTTTTAAAGTTTTGTGAAAATTGCATAGTCTCATCAAGGATGTTTATCTTTCTCTCATATTCTGGTGTCAAAGTAGTCATCAACTTATCCATGATATCTTCTTTTGAAATTTCTCCACCATTGTTTTTGATTCCAGCAACTACTTTATTAATCCTTTGATTGTAGGCTCTAATGTTCTCTTCATGTAGCATCTCCAATGTATTGTACTTTTTCTTCCATGTCTTTCTATGCACATTCTTGGCTTGGATGTCTCCTTCAAACATGTCTTCTAGATACTTCCAAATCTTGTAGACTTTGTCTAGTTTCTTGATCTCTAAAAATTCACTGTTAGACAAGGCACTGATGATGGCTTCTTTTGAAAGAGCATTTGAAGTGAACATCTCCTTTTTCTTAAGAGTTTCATCTTCCTTTGGAAGATCTGATAAAGAGGGAATCTCAACTTCTTTAGTAGCTACTTCAAAAATCTCAAAAGCAATGCACTACAAATGTGTCATCATTTTGTTCTTCAAGTCTAGATAGTTCTCTCCATCAAACTTAGGACTTTCTTTTCTAAAGAATGCCATCTAATCAGCCTCAAGATGTTAAACTTTCTCTCTGAGGCACTTGGCTCTGATACCAATTGTTAGGAAGTCCCAAGAGATAACTGAGGGGGGGAGGGGGTGGTGAATCAGCTATCTACAAGATTCAATTCTTTATCCAATTAAGTATAGAAGAACATTAAGCATAAACACAACAAGATAACACTTAACACAACACCACAATTTTGTTTACGGGGATACCCAAATAGGTAAACACCATGGTGGGAATTGAAACACACTAAGTGTATGCATCCTGAAATGGTCGCCTAGACTTTGGGCCCCATTTATTCAATTATCAAAAATCAATCCCTGAATCAATGCTTTGCAACATATTCGAATTAAACTTCTTTGATCAAATCATAACCATTTGAATTATTTCATTTCTTCTTGAGGTTTGAATATTTAATTAATTAAGAAAAATAAATCCCTTTTAAATAAATAAAATAATATTATTTATTTGAAATAAATATTTCTTAATTGAAATAAAGTTATTTAATTAAAATTCATTTTTAATTAAATGATTTTATTTTATTTCATTAATATTTATCTTTAAATTATATAATTTTATTTTATTTAATTAGGAGAGATATTATTTTTTTAAATTAAATAAATAAAATATCTTCTCCAAAATATCTTTTGTGATGGAAAAGGAAACAAATTGATTATTAAAAAAATGAAATAAATGCAATTCCATTTTCTGACAAACCTTCTAAAAATGACATTTGTTTCCTCTTTTCCATTTATCCCACATTGCTTCTAGATTTGCGTTCAAATCCACATTTTACTATAAAAGGAGCCCTCTCCTTCTCAGTTACATATCCTGAATTTTCATACCATCATTATGCTGCAAGTTTTCATAGAGCTTTGAATTTCATTATTGCATATTTACATACTCATAGCATTTTAGTTTGATTTATCTCATTGTTTTAGTTTAAATTTCATATAGATTAATCTTCATTTTAGTTTAATTTCAAAGCATTTTAGTTTAATTTCATTGCATATAGATTAATCTCCATTTTAGTAAATTAGTTTATTTCTTGCATCTGCAACCATTTAGACTAGTTTTCATTTGCATGCATGAACAAGATTCATGGAGATTAGCATGTTTTCTATTCATCTTTGAATCTCTCATTCCAGGGTGTACTTGCATGGGTTGACCAGGTTGATCTGAGGGCCTTATAATCAATCCTTGCACATACTTGGATAGAGAGTTGTGAGTTGATTTGTGAGGGCTCATTCTTGAGTCTCCTTGCATATAAAGATTCATAGAAGTGTACCACATCTTGGTGTACATAGAAGTGTACCTCTCATTTTGTATGTCTCAGCTACTGAATCTTCACTAGGGGCATTGTTGGCTCAATTAGATGAACAAGGGAAATAAAGGGCCATATATTATATTAGCCACACTCTTGTTGCTTATGAGGTCAATTATACTAGCATTGAAAAATCTTACCTTGCAGTAGTGTTTGCCTCTCAAAAATTGTGACACTATATGCTTGTGCACACCATACACCTCATTGCAAAAATTGATCCTCTCAAATACTTGCTTGGAAAAGCTGCTCTCATGGGTAGACTCGCTAAATGGATGATGATTCTTTCTAAATTTGACATAGAATATATTGACGCCAAGGCAATCAAAGGCCAGGCTATTGTAGATCAACTAGCTAATTTCCCAATTCAAGATAATATGCCTATTCAAGTCAATTTCCTAGATGAACATCTTATGTACATGACTGAGAGATCCTGGAAACTGTTCTTTGATGGTTCCTACATGCAAAATGGTTCTGGAGCTGGTGTGCTGTTTGTCTCTCCACATGGGTACACTATTCCCAAATCTTACAAGTTACTCTTCCCATGCACAAACAACATAGCTGAATATGAGGCTCTAACAAATGGACTAAAAATGGCTATAGAGTGGAATGTCACAGAACTACATATTTATGGGGATTCTCAGCTGATCATCAATCAAGTCAATGAGCAATACCAAACAAAAGATGACAAGTTGATACCTTACAAAAAAATGGTTGATTCATTAAGACGGTACTTTACTTTTGTCACCTTTCAGCAAATCCCTAGGGCTGAGAACAAAACAGCTAATGCTATGGCCACCCTTGCTTCACTTCTTCAGTTGGAGGAACATGAGTCCAGATATGAATTCCTAGTGGAAGAGCTACGTCATCCCATATTTGACTCACCCAAAAACCATGTCATTTGCACCCTTGTCAATCATGAATCCTCTCACTATGTTTCTATTTACTCATATCTCCGTGATGGCATCATCCTTGACACATTTAACTGATCTGAAAGAAGAAACCTTGTTCATAACACCTTTTGCCATTCCCTCATCTCTAGTGATTTGTATAGAAGGGGTCTAGATGTGACACTTCTTAGGTGCTTAGAAAAGAAGGAATCTGATCAAGCGCTAGTTGACATCCATGAGGGCATATGTGGGGGACATTCTAATGGTCTTTCCATGGCTAGAAGGTTGCTTAGGGCGGGGTACTATTGGCCTATGATGCAGATAGATGTAGTAGCTTTTGCCAAGTCTTGTGAAAAATGTCAGAAACATGGACACCTGATACATGCTCCAGGTAGGGAGCTAATTCCTTTTATATCTCATTGGCCATTTTAGTGATGGGCCTTTGACCTTGTTGGGAAGATTCATCCCAACTCATTAGGTGGACATAAGTTCATTATAACTACTACTGACTACTTCACAAAATGGGTAGAGGTTGTTCCACTTTCTGTTGCCTCAGGCAAGACAATATCTTTATTCATTTTAAACCATATCATCTGTCGATATGGAGTACCATCTAAGATCATCACTGAAAATGGAGGTCAGTTCAAAAATAAGGACCTTACACAACTCTACCAAAGATTTAAGATAAAGCAACATTGGTCCTCCATTTACTTCCCGCAAGGAAATGGCCAAGAAGAGGCTTCAAATAAAACCATTCTCAAGATTTTACATAGCATAGTTCATAAGAATGGTAGAGATTGGAACCTATAGATAAACCCGGCCTTGTGGGCCTATAGAATGAGTATTCATACTCCAACTGGGGCTAATCTTTTTTCCCTCACATACGGCGCTGAAGTAGTGTTACCTTTAGAGGTCGAGATTCCATCACTTAGGGTCTCTCTCAAAGGTCTAGTTACAGATGAAGAATATCACGCCATGAGATTACAAGAATTTTAACTTCTGGATGAAAAGCGTAAAGCATCATTTGACCATATGAGGGTCTACCAAAAGTGGATGTCCAAAGCATTCAACAAAAAGGTTCGCCCTAGAGAATTCCAAGTAGGAGATCTTGTCCTACAAGAGAATCCTGAGAACCAACAAAATAGAGAACAAAAGGGCAAATTCGAACCTAATTGGCTTGGACCCTACATTATCATAGCAGCTTTTGGTACAGGTGCTTATCTACTATCTACTGAAGAGGGGGAGCAACTCCTTGAGCCTATCAATGTTTTGCACCTGAAGAAGTTCTATCCTTGATGCCCATTCTATCTGGGGGCATCCTTTGTATATACCTTATTGATCCTGAAAAAATTCCAAAAAAATTCATATATGATGTTGAAAAAAATACAAAAAAAAATACAAAAAAAAAATAAAATACAAAAATCAAAAAATTCAAAAAAATTAAAAAAAAATAGAAAAAGTTCCTTGGTGAAAACCTGGAAACAGGCGCCTTGGTAGCAAAAAAATACAATTTTTTTTTTATAAAAAGTCCTGAAAAAAATTCTTCCAAGTGGTGAAAACTTGGAAACGGGCGCTACTTGAGGCCTCAGCACCCCTATTTCTTAGCATGTGTCCTCGACACTTAGCCTTTCTCTATCATGCCTTGTCCTTGTTGCCTTGGTTTGGAATTGGTCTTTGTCTTTGTCTAGGGGGCATCACTGTGTTAGCTTTGGTCTCTTGGATATGCTTGTCTTTAGGACACCTCGCAAACAGTGTTTTTCAACACCAACCCAACTGTGTTTTTCAACACAACCCCCGACATCGAGTGTTTTTCAACACTTATCAGTTTGGTCATGTGATCTTACCTGCTAGCAAGCATTCGATCCTTATCCTCAGAACTCAGTATTAGTTTACACACTTAAATTTTTAAATGCAACACTTAATGCTTGAGATATGTCATGATCTTTTCTTTGTGTGCTGACTGTTATTGATTTTAGTTGAGTGTCCTTGTTTAATAAGTCTCTCCGTGATGCATAGCTAGAGGACTTGGGGCATGGGGCATGTTTTTATTTTCTTTCTACTTGTGGGTGTTGTCTTGAACCTCTTCAGTGTCTCTTGTTGTCTCCTTGACACACTTAGGAGATTTAAGGCATCATCCTTGACTATTTTTTTTGCACAACCATTCTCATGGTCATCCTGGCATTTATGCCTTGATGCGAGCATGGTTTTGCTACATTAAATTGGGTAAGCTAACATTGCAGTCATCTTGACCTTTATGTCTTTGATGCTCATGTTAGAATCTTTCCACATTCCAATCTGATATCAATCACATTCGTATCTTCATAGTTGCATTTGTGACTAGTGATGATTGTGTGATCGTCTGATGTTTGGTAATAATGGCCCAATGATGAAAATAAGTTCTCTTACATTCTCTAATGAATGATGAACACAAAAAACCTATGTTACACATGCAAGTACACCTTTGCATTTTCATGTAGCTTGCATTATTTAGACTTCATGTTAAATTTGCACTTTTAGGCTGCATTATGAGTTTGAGAGGGTTTCCTTCCTCTTTCTTGTGGAGTTTCAGTCAACTATGGTCACGATTTGATCTTCATTTCCTTATCTTCTTTCGTGATCTCAATCAAAATTTTCTATCTTAAACAGTTGATTGATTTTGATGCATCCTCTTTCTTGAGGCAAATTCTCTTTCTTCTCTCCATTTCTTTTCATTTCTTCCAAACTTCTATCTTCCATTCGCTTTCACCCCACTTTTTTTCTTCTAATTCAACCTTGGGGCATAATCTTTCTTGCTGATCTACCTTGGTTCTGTGATTTTTTTTTAATCTTTCAAGAACCTTATGTTTAGTTTGATTTGATCAAATTTATAAATTTACTGTTTCTCCTCTATCTCATTTCGATTTTGATCACGAGGGGGCAGTACCTACCAAACTTCAATGCTTGATTCAAATTTATCAAATTTATATATTGCTTCTCTTGGGGCAACCTTGCTTGAGATTCTTATCTCTTATTTGAGACTTGACAAATACCTATTCACAGGTGTTGGCCTTATCTTTTTCAGTCTGCTTATCTATGTCCTGATGTGTTCACATCTGTCGAACACACATCTGGGTTGTTTTGTGATCCCAAATCGATCTCACACTTCAATTCCATTCTTTGACTACATGTGATCCCGAGTCAACCTCACATTAGTCAGAGGGGCAAATGTATGCACCCTAAAATGGTCACCTAGATTTTGGGCCCCATTTATTCAATTATCAAAAATCAATCCCTGAATCAATACTTTGCAACATATTTGAATTAAACTTCTTTGATCAAATTGTAACCATTTGAATTATTTCATTTCTTCCTGAGGTTTGAATATTTAATTAATTTTATTTAATTAATTAAGAAAAATAAATCCCTTTTAAATAAATAAAATAATATTATTTATTTGAAATAAATATTTCTTAACTGAAATAAAGTTATTTAATTAAAATTCATTTTTAATTAAATGATTTTATTTTATATCATTAATATTTATCTTTAAATTATATAATTTTATTTTATTTAATTAGGAGAGATTTTTTTTAAAATTAAATAAATAAAATATCTTCTCCAAAATATCTTTTGTGATGGAAAAGGAAACAAATCGATTATTAAAAAAATGAAATAAATGCAATTCCATTTTCCTACAAACCTTCTAAAAATGACATTTGTTTCCTCTTTTCCATTTATCCCACATTGCTTCTAGATTTGCGTTCAAATCCACATTTTACTATAAAAGGAGCCCTCTCCTTCTCAGTTACATATCCTGAATTTTCATACCATCATTATGCTGCAAGTTTTCATAAAGCTTTGAATTTCATTATTGCATATTTACATACTCATAGCATTTTAGTTTGATTTATCTCATTGTTTTAGTTTAAATTTCATATAGATTAATCTTCATTTTAGTTTAATTTCAAAGCATTTTAGTTTAATTTCATTGCATATAGATTAATCTCCATTTTAGTAAATTAGTTTATTTCTTGCATCTGCAACCATTTAGACTAGTTTTCATTTGCATGCATGAACAAGATTCATGGAGATTAGCATGTTTGCTATTCATCTTTGAATCTCTCGTTCTAGGGTGTACTTGCATGGGTTGACCAGGTTGATCTGAGGGCCTTATAATCAATCCCTGCACATACTTGGATAGAGAGCTGTGAGTCGATTTGTGACGGCTCATTCTTGAGTCTCCTTGCATATAAAGATTCACAGAAGTGTACCACATCTTGGTGTACACAATAAGAACTGCACTAGTGTATTATGATCCTTGTTAGAAGATCTTACAACCCTGTTAGAAGTTGTTCTTTACAATGCATTTAGTACAGTGACCTGGTCAAGGGTTGGACTCTGTTAGGAGTCTTTTACAATTAACCCTATTAGGGGTGAGGATACACTGTCCGAGAGCCACTTCTCAAAGGGGTGAAGGCTACAACCTTCTGTTTAAAGAATACACACTATATCTGGATCTTGGTGAACTGCGAGGTAGAATTTATTTCTTGATCAGTTCCAATGAATAGAATACACTTTCTTCTTCATCACATAGACCTTCTACTCATGGCACAATACTCCACACTCTCTGCTCTTCTATATTCTTTCAATTATCTGCCATACTTAGCAATCACAAATGACTGCCTATAAATATCTTCCTCTAAATAATATAATCAAGTTAGCCTATTAGAATGATCTCTAAATCATATTAGAGAAACAATGTAACTCTCCAATAACATCTCAGTTGGCTCTACTAAGCACACAGCAAAAATTAGGACCGTGCAATTCCATGTGAGTAGACGTGACGCTTCACATAGTCAGCTCTACCAAATTAACTCCAACTTCCTTCGCATGCTGAATTATGTCATGCATTCTTAACCAAACATTCTTTCCTCTCCTCTAAACATAAATCCAAGCACACATACCAAAATGATAAGTGCAACTACTGCAATAATATAAACACTATTGGCTCTACCAGATAAATTCAAGAAATTGTAACTGTCAACTAGAGAATTCATAACTCAACCTGTACTACACATATGACTCTGCGTCCATGAACATAACATCATACACATGTCTACAATATAAATATAAATGCACAAGGCTCTACTACAACCGTACTATAAATCACATACAAAACTCTTCTTGGGACCTGTCAAGAACACTCACTGATACAAACAACCGCATTACTGTCTTCACTCAGAATCAACCTCTATGTCTATGATATCATGTCGATAACATATCCATGCAACATATGCTCAAGGCTCTCTCCATCAGGCTTTCACGCATGTTTCTTACCATATGTTTTCATCAATGAAAAACATATAGTCAATAATCTAGCTTGCTGGAAAATCTCCAATAGGAGCATCCATACTTGTGGATTCAACGATTCGAATCCTCCACAAGGGTTTCTACATAGGCAATATGAATTGTTTCATTTACTTTGCTTATTACTACAATTTCAATTCAATTTCAAGGTTAACTCCTAAATTGGGGTTTGAACAAGGCAAATCCCTCTCCCCCCAAAAAAAATCATTTTTCTTGCAGGAATAGGTAAAGAACATCAAATTACAGTGCAAATCTGGATACCCTTTTTGGAAAAATTTCAAGATCCACAAACAAAATTTCTATCAGAGCAGCGTAGGTCAAGGTCAACATAAAGGGGCACGATTGTGCCCCAGGGCAAGATTGTGCCCCTATATTTGGGTCAAGCTTGACCTGGCTCAGAAAAGAAAAATATTTTTGGGTTTTGTAGATCTCACAATTTCAATATGAGAATGTCAAAATCAACAGTTTCTGAGATTGTCTGACAGGGTTTTCAACAGATTCTTTTTCGAAGGTAAGTACCTTTTATTTCTCCATTTCAATATTAGTCTTCTAGATTTACTTTCCATATCATTAAAATTTTATGTATGTTTGAAATATTAGTTTAGGGTCTCTTTTATGTGCAAATCCTTGTTCTAGACCCCATCCATATTTTTCACTATATAGGATCTTACAATACCCTGTTAGGGGCTCACTCAGTTAAGAGTGACTAGTACCTTGTTAGAAGTATAATTAAACCTATTAGGATCTACCTCACTAGAGGATTTAGAACTCCTTCTAAGAATTCACCTTGTTAAAGGATTTATACAATGTGTAATACCCCAAAATTGGCACCTATTTAATTACATCAATTTTGGTGCATTATCTCGATTTTACATCACCAAAATCCTAGTTCCCTAGGCAATTTTCTCTCCTATCTGACTTAATTTGACTTGATGTCAATTGCAAAGACCATAAATTGCAATAATCAAATGCTAAAATAATTCCTAAGTCCTAGACTTTATTTGGCTAAATAATCTCTATGATAAGTTAATTTAATTATGAAGTCCTAAGTACTTTTAATTAAATTAAACTCCACCCCCTTTAGCTAAATACCCTTGAAAGGAATTAATAAATATTTAGTTAATTGAATGGACACCTCTTTATTTGAATTTAATAATTCAAATTACTCGAAAGGTCACTCTCCACATGTGGCAAATTTCATTCTTTTAATTAAATAATTCATACCTTTTTTGTCTCAAAGGGGAATGAAGAGTCAGGAGTTTCGAATCAAGAAACTCTTCATTCCTCTCCCGAGCTTTTCTATTTAATGAACCTCTTTTTCTCATTCAAGAGAGAGCAATTTTTGAGAGCATCCTTACTATAGCATTTTTTAGTCTCATATCTCATTATTTTCAAAGCTTTTTTATTGCATTATTTAGATTAATATCTCTTTTTTTTAGTATAATTGCATTTCATACTAGATTAATTTGCTTAAATGTTCTTAGTATTGATCTCATCTTTATTTTCAAGCTCTTAGATAAATTGCATTCATTCTTAGCTTAATTTCATCTTGCTCATCTTTATTTGCTTTCAAATCCTCCATTGTTGAATTGGTCTCCCGGCTGTTGGCTCTCGTTCTGAGAGTATTCAAACACCCCATTCACATAGGAGGCAACAGGTCGCCTCACCATGGAATTTGGATTGAGTTCTTCATACTCTCTCCCAAATTCTATCAAGTGAATAATGACCATGTTGTGTTGTGCCTGATTTAGAGGTCACATTCAGTCACATACATTTTGGCGCCCACCGTGGGGCAGAAAAGATCAATTTTTGGCCTCATTCTTCCTTGGTTTTTAATGTTGGTTTTATATCTTGTACGGTCATTTACAGCCTGAAAAACTTTTAATATAGTAATTAATGGATATAATGATGAATCTTCTTTCTCATGCTTTTGGTTTGGTTCATTTTTATAAAGAAATGAATAAGTTATGATCATTTTGGTGAAAGTGGGTATTTGCAGATTTGAGATTCTCTGAATACAGTCAGATTGAAACATCTGGTACGGAAAAATTATGAAGAATCAGGATCTCTAATAATATTCATTAGAAAGATACGTGAATTAGATTTCATTTCCTTTTGGTTTGAGTTATTTTTATGCATATTTGTGAAAGTTATGGGCATTTAAGTGAAAACTGGTTTTTAACAATCTGCATTGGAGTTGCAGGTAATGATTTATTCTTAGAAAATGATTTATGAATGAGAAAAATAAATGGCTTACATATTTGGAAACTAGATTCATTAATAGTTATTTTGAATTTATTTTGGTTTCATTTTGATTCTTTTTGAGAAAGATATGTGACTCCCTAGGCAGGGCCTGTTGTTTTAAATCTGATTTATGATAGAACAATTGTAGTCTGAAAACATTATTGGTTGAGGAACCAAATGAAATCATAAGACCTTGTAACTTTGGAAAATGATAGCTCTTGATGTTAGCTAAAAACTTTATTCTTTCCAGAAATTTTAATATTGTGATTTTATGGGTCAAATAAATCAATTTTTAAAGACTGTCTTGAAGATAGCAATGTTACATATCTTACGATTTGTCATTGATTTGTCTTGATTCTATACTTTCGAATGTGTGCTAAATGCTGGATTGAAAATCTTTGGACCTAAGGTGAGTTCTTAAAATCTCTAAAACATTTGGACTTTGGGATTAAAATTGAACCTCTCATGTGTTTGGCTTGAGTGTTTACATGCTTTCATAGAACACATTTTTGATGCTCTTAATGGGAAATGAATGAACATAGATTTTATTTCATACAAGTTTGTGTTTAAGTGCATGCTTGTCTTTTACACCTTAAGTAATTCTTGGTTTCAAATATCAAAATATCTCATTGAGTAATTGAGGGCATGGATTCATTCCTTGTTTACATGAAGAGTTAAATGCACCACTTTGTGGACTCACTTCATGTTTACTTGGAAAGTTAAATATTCCATGATTCAAACCCTCTTGCACTTATGAGTAGTATTGATTAGCAGTCTTAGATTACTTGTGATTGATCTAGATTGCTATCTTGGGTTATTGGACTCGCTAATCCGCCGGCCCCTCATTTCTGCCCTGTGGTTGCAATCCCAGCGCCACATTAAAGGGGAGGGGTCTATAGGAAAGAAGCGTTAATTGTTCCACTTGGCAACCCTTTTGTGCTTTTTGGAACTCACTTGTTTTCTAGGGTGTGGACTCACTTTGAGTTTGTGTGAGGAGTTAAATGCACCAATTTGTGGACTCACCTCACATTTACTTGAAGGGTTAAGTGTTCCACCTTTAGTGCTTTTCAATACTTTTTGATAGAGAATTACTTACTTTTCATTTTTTAGAAGGCCTGCTTGGGGATTTCATCACCTCAAGGGATGACCTTAACTCCCGTTTTCCGGCGGAGTATAAATATTGGGAGGTGAATCCAAAGACACCTCTCTTGGGAATGAGTTAGATTTCACTCTTGGCTAAGCCTCAAAGAACTTTATACCTTTGAGAAGTGAAGGAGGAGATTTGGGTTACCGTCTCCCCCCGGCTATGTGATTTCAAATTCTTCTCATCTACGGATTTGTGCCTCACGTACCTTGCGTATATCGAGGACTCCCTTTAGAAAAGCCATGTATATATTTGCAGACAACTTGCTAGGATGTTGTTGTGTTTTAAGTGTCTGCTAAAACATTCTCAAGAACATACACAAGTAGAGTCCTTAGGGAGTAGAAATACTAAGTCACTATTCATGTTCATGCGCAAGGTTGCTTTGTCCCTTGCCCATTGCTTGAAGACTGTTTGCTTGAACTCCTTGATTGCTGTCTTATGTGCTTGATCAATGACATAAATCTGATCTACCTTTTTGTTTGTGATCTGTTTTTCTATTTTCCTATCGTTCACTGTCAGAAACTAGTTGTCTTGAGTTAGGAATCGATCGATCTTTGCTTTGACTCATATTGTCTCTCATTAGTCTACCTTATCTCATTGTGCTCTTGTACCTTGTGTTGCGATTGTCTTATCTCGGCTGTTCTAGCCATCTCTTTTTGATAATTCGTACCAGGTTCATCTTGCATCTTGGCTGTTCTAGCCATTTATCTCCTTTCATTATCTTTGAGACAGAGTCTAGCTTTATCCCGAATCTTTTCTCGTTACATCTTTGTCTATGACTGTCACGACTCGAAGTGGAAAGACTTATCCCATTCAGAATGCTGATCAAGATCAAAGTAAACCTCATAATCAAGACATAGATCATTCCGAATCTATTGCAAAATCTGAACTTCGTGAGGAATCCTCACATTCTTCGTCATTCCAAGATTATTACAATCCATTGTTTCAGATATAGTTTGACTTACTATTTCAAGAATATTATAACCCATTGTTTGAAGACCAGCAAGACTCTAAAGGGTCACTTTCTAAAATTAAACCTATTGATCCTTTTGAACCTATCAACTCTTTCACGATCTCTCAGAATACTACCAACAAGATGGGAGATCCAAAACCTTCAAAGTTGGTTTTCAATCTCAGCTCTAACATGCCAAAACCTTCAAAGTTGGTTTTCAATCTCAGCTCTAACATGCCAAAACCTTCAAAGTTGGTTTTCAATCTCAGCTCTAACATGCCAAAACCTTCAAAGTTGGTTTTCAATCTCAGCTCTAACATGCCAAAACCCTCAAAGTCTATCTTTAATCTTAGCTCTAGCATGCAAACAGTCAATGCCACTGAGAAGGCTACAACAGAAGCTCAACCGCCTTCCAGATTTGCTAGAAACAAACCTTGGATCCCTCACTGTGACATGATCATTTCTCCAGGGAGCAAGGATACTCCTAAACCCAAAACTCCCTTTGTCTTGCGAGGCCCTGCACCTCCCTCTTATAACTACACAAAATCTCCAGCTTGTGTGAATGCTATCCCTCAATCTCATGCAAAGATTGTTCTCAAAGGTCCCGAACCTTCGACATCTAGACCAAAACTATCTATGGATAAAGCCCTCACTAAGGCAAACGTCCCCAAAGATCTCGATCTCGACCAGTTTCAATCTATGGTGGGTCATTTGACCTCACCTCATTATTTATCCTTCCCTAAAGAAGATGATCACGTGTTGAGCCACCCGCATAATGCTCTCCTGCACACTGAAGCTATGATAGGCCCCAAGAGTATCCCCCGCATCCTCATTAACAATAGTGCTAGCCTAAATACTTGCTCTGCTAAGATGCTTACCCAAACAACAGATAGCTTTGTTCCTGCCAATAGAGAGTCCATTGAGTTCTATGATGCTAAGCTAAAAGAAATAGAAAAGACCCTGAAGATCAAAGATATTGGCATGGGGGAATATCAGATTGAGTCTGTCTTGTCATTGACAACTCTCCCTCCATCTCCAAATTCCTATGAGGAACCTTCTGAAGATAGATTTGGTATTAGCTATCAGAGCGATGAGCTTGACCAACCTAGCTACAACTTTCACTCATGCAAGGATTCAAGTAATGAAGACACACAGATTCAGCCTATGACACATGAAAGATCTTTGAATGTTCAAAAGTCTGATTCAGACTACCAGAAAGAGTCTTATCTACCTTCTCAAGTGCTTCAGGAACATGATTTTGGTCCTCACCAGGAGGATTTTATACACTCTACTGAACAGATTTCTACTACTGCAGCTACTACTGAATATGTCACTGCCTCTAATGGCACACATACTGATTGGGAGCAACTGTTGGATGCTTCCCTTAATCTTGGTATGCCTCAAGGTATGTCTATTCTAGATTGTTCTACTACTTCTACTATTGAACAAAATCCTACTGCTGATGACTACAATAGCACACATCTTGATTGGGAGAAACTGTTGGATGCTTCCCTTATCTTTGGTATGCCTCAAGGTATGCCTATTCTAGATTGTTCTACCACTTCTACTGTTGAACAAAATCCTACTACTGCCGATTCCAATGATACACATACTGATTGGGAGCAACTGTTGGATGCTTCCCTCCTCTTGGGTATGCCTCAAGATATGCCTATTCCAGATTACTCTATTGCTTCTATTGTTGAACAAAATCCTACTGTTGATGACTCCAATGGCACACATACTGACTGGGAGAAACTATTGGATGCTTCTCTTCTCTTGGGTATGCCTCAAGATATGCCTATTCCAGATTACTTTGTTGCTTCTACTACTGAACAAGATCCTACTATTAAAGAAACACTTCCTATATTAGATGACAACAATGAAGAAAGTCTACCTCTGACTATGTCTCTAGCTGAATGGGACTCCATATCAGATGCTACTACAAAAATACCAGTTGATGCTATACACCTATATGCTAGTCTTAACAACTCAGAAAGAGGAGAAAGTTATGATCCTCCAGATCAAGCTATTGATGATGATCCTTTCCACCCTCCTGTGGAGATCATTCCTATGGCTCTTAGGCCATCTACTCCAAGCTATACTCCTACTACTCCAACAAATCATGGGTATCTAAGACCCCATTCTTTTACAGCTTCATGGAATATTGGAAGATCCAAAATTGAAATGGTTCCTATTCATGCACTCTTACCACCTGAAAGGGGACTTGACTCTTGGAATAGACCATCTTGGTTAAGCTCACATAATATTCCTCCAAACTTATCTGACTCTTCTAAGATGACTCATAATCGACAATGCTCTATGGAAGATTACTTTCTTGATCTACCTAATGCATTCATGAATGATGTGGATGATACTGATAAATTTGTACTTGAACCCATCCCATCGATTTCTCTTCCCTCTTCATCTCCCAGAAAAGTGGCTCATCCACTTCCATCTCCATCTCTCCACCTAAACTAGTCATATAAGCCTTTTTCATCCACAATTCCTGAGTCTTTTGGAAGTAACTTGGATGTGCAACATAAAAACAAAAATAATGAGAATCCACTTATATCTCAAGGTCACCATGTCCCATCTAATCGACATGTGACTATGAAGAAAGGAAAGAAACAAAGGTGTTCAAAAGACCGCAAAGGTCCTCAAAAAGAAGAAGACAATCAAAAGCCAGAAAATAAAATAAAAAATGGATCTCAAAATCCATTCTATAGTCATTGTCATCAAAAACACCTCAAAGTAAAGAAGAAAAAATTCAAAAGCTATGTGGATTCCAAAGAAAGAAAAAATCAAAGTTGCCATTCGAGCTTCCAAAATTCTCATGCTTCCCTCCATTCCATCACCCTTGCCTCTCATACTTTACACTCTTCACTCCATCTTGCCTTGTCCCAAAGTGCATATCAACATCTCCTCATTACTAATGGCATGACTAAGAAAAATCTAGAATGTACTCTTCCTAAGCATTTAGAGCATGGGAAATCTGACGAAGAGTTAAGGTGTGTCCATGAGGATATTTGTGGGTCTCACTTAAGTGATCTTTCCTTGACTATGGATCTCTTGACTGTTGGACACTGCTGGTTGGCTCTCCTGTTACTGCTACAACATCTGGTTCTGATTCTGCAACTTCTCAGCTGGCTACTGCTACAAATGACTGTGTTCTCAGAGATTCCTACTAAAGGAGAAAAACTCAAAGAGCCCATCAACGCTCTTCATCTAAGAAGTTCTACAGCTGACATTCTCAGTATGCTCATGTACATACTTATTGATCCTGAAAAAATCCTAAAAATTGATATATTGCAAAAAATCCTAAAAATTGCAAAATGTCTTGAAAAAATGATCATCTTAGTGAAAACCTGGCAAACAGGCGCTTTGATGTATCTATTATCTTGGTGAAAACCTGGTAAACAGGCGCCTTGATAATACCAAAAAAAATAGAAAATGTGAAAAATACAAAAAAAATGAAAAGATCAAAAAATACAAAAAAATGAGATATTCAAAAAAATACAAAAAAAGAAAAAAAAGAGAAAAGTACAAAGAAATTGAAAAAGAGAAAAATGTGCCATTGATGAAAACCTGGTAAACAGGCGTCATGGTAGCAAAATAGAATCTCTGCCAAGATGGTGAAAACCTGGTAAACAAGCGCCTCTTGTTTTCCTGAAGTAACATCTCATCTCAGCGTCGCTTGGCTCTTAGTTTCCTGCCTTAGTTTCCTTCCTTTCTTGCTTTAGTTTGTTTTCCTGCTTTCCTGCTTTAGTTTGTTTCCTGCTTTGGTTTGCTAGCTCATGCGCTTGTCTTTGAGTTTTCCTCGACTCTTCATGGATTGGAACTGGTTCACACTTGGGGGCACCTACCTGGTCTAGGGGGCATTGTCCTATTGCTTTTAGAACTCTCTTTTGAGCATTGGTCGCCAGTGGTTCTCACTATGCCTGCCTTCGGATACCTAGCTTTTGTTCGATCTCTCTTCTTCGGGATTTCTCCCTTTTATCAATCACCAGTGATTCTCATTACATTATCTCATTGAGACTTCGAATGTTATCTTTCTGAATTGACTTCAATCTGCTTGCACACGAACTTAAACTGAAACTAAAACTAAATGTGTGTTCCTTTGAGGCATGTTGAGCTTTGTTTTCTTTGAGTGTTTGTTTGTTTGCTTTCTTTGCTTTCTGCTTGTTGGTTTAGTTCCAATGATCCAAAGAATTCATTTAAGAGGGGTGTCCATCTGTAAGAGCCTCTATCTCGTATTGGATGGCCATGCGTACCTCGAATCCTTTTATATGGATGCTTTGGTGAGGTTGGTTCTTCTCCTTGTCTTTTGAGTGACTTCTTTCTGCTACTGATGAAATTGAACGCTCGTCCTGTTAAGTGAACGTAAGGGTCACTGCGAGCAATCTTTGGCAAAAGAAGGAACTCCTGCGTGCTTGGTGTGTTTGTTTGCAAGAGACATTCAGGTCATTCTAGCATTTATGCTCTAATGCTTATGTTAACTTGCTAGATTAAAAGGAATAGGTGTTCAGGTCATTCTAGCTTCTTGTGCCTTAATGCTTACACCTTATTCCGACAAACCTAAGACTTATGTCATATTCATATTCTCATGTTGGGGAGAATTGTATGGCATCTTTTGATTGTCCCGTGCTTAAACGAGCTCAATGATGATAAATACGATGAGTCCAACAGCCGAGTCCGGAGGATTGCATTTGTTCATCCTAGGCCTGCATTTAGACTTGCATCTTTCATTCTAGGCTTGCATTTGGAGCGCTTTCTTGTTGCTCTCTTGATTTCTTTCTTTTGAATCTGCTCATCAAAGGTTCTCATCTTTTGTCCTAGTCTCATCTTGGCTGCATCCTTTTTCAGGATCGAAATTGAAATCTGACATCTCTAAGTGGCTCGAAATCATGTTTTAAATATTGGACTGCTTCTGGATTGGATGCTTGTGCAGTCAACCTTCTGGCATCATTTTCTTGCCAGATCCTCATCTTTACATCATGTTCTTGAGATCTTTTCTCTTTTCATCAAAGTCAATTCAAGTCAAATTTAGTCAACCATGGTCAAACTTGGTCAACAGGACCTCTGCTTTGCTCTGATTCACTTCTATAGCTTCGCGAATCTAGTCTAATTGCTTTTGCTCTGTAATCTCATGTTGTTTATCATCCTTCTGACATGTCATCTTTCAATTTCGCTCCCGAGAGGGCAGGATGATTACATCATTTGAATCTTGTCGAATCTATTCTTGAATCAGTGTGATTTGAATCATCAGTCCTCATTGCTAGGGGCATCTTCACGCCTCGCATCTTGTTATCTGGAAATCTATCTCTTAGGTATCTGAGCAATCTAACTCAGATCCTCGAGGATCATTCTTCATTCTGGAGATGGTTCTTGAAATCTTTTGGGTATTGGGGCAATCTAACCCTAATTCCTGGGAGTCAAGCTTCATTCTGGAGATGACTCTCAAAATCTCTTTTAGACCGTTATCTGGGCAATCTAACCTGGGTCTCAGAGGACTAAGCTTCGTATTGGAGCAATCTAACCCTGATTCGGAGATAGTCCTAAATCTGCATCTTCATCAATCGGTATTGGGGCAATCTAACCCCAATTCCGATTCTCTTCTAAGATCGTTGTCTTCGCAATCTAACTTAGACTTTGAAAAATTCATGCTTTGATCTACTTTCATCTGTCACTTCAGAATATTCTTTGAATCAACGCGCTGTTCGCACATCAATTCAAAGAGGGGCAAATGTAATACCCCAAAATTGGCACCTATTTAATTACATCAATTTTGGTGCATTATCTCGATTTTACATCACCAAAGTCCTAGTTCCCTAGGCAATTTTCTCTCCTATCTGACTTAATTTGACTTGATGTCAATTGCAAAGACCATAAATTGCAATAATCAAATGCTAAAATAATTCCTAAGTCCTAGACTTTATTTGGCTAAATAATCTCTATGATAAGTTAATTTAATTATGAAGTCCTAAATACTTTTAATTAAATTAAACTCCACCCCCTTTAGCTAAATACCCTTGAAAGGAATTAATAAATATTTAGTTAATTGAATGGACACCTCTTTATTTGAATTTAATAATTCAAATTACTCGAAAGGTCACTCTCCACATGTGGCAAATTTCATTCTTTTAATTAAATAATTCATACCTTTTTTGTCTCAAAGGGGAATGAAGAGTCAGGAGTTTCGAATCAAGAAACTCTTCATTCCTCTCCCGAGCTTTTCTATTTAATGAACCTCTTTTTCTCATTCAAGAGAGAGCAATTTTTGAGAGCATCCTTACTATAGCATTTTTTAGTCTCATATCTCATTATTTTCAAAGCTTTTTTATTGCATTATTTAGATTAATATCTCTTTTTTTTAGTATAATTGCATTTCATACTAGATTAATTTTCTTAAATGTTCTTAGTATTGATCTCATCTTTATTTTCAAGCTCTTAGATAAATTGCATTCATTCTTAGCTTAATTTCATCTTGCTCATCTTTATTTGCTTTCAAATCCTCCATTGTTGAATTGGTCTCCCGGCTGTTGGCTCTCGTTCTGAGAGTATTCAAACACCCCATTCACATAGGAGGCAACAGGTCGCCTCACCATGGAATTTGGATTGAGTTCTTCATACTCTCTCCCAAATTCTATCAAGTGAATAATGACCATGTTGTGTTGTGCCTGATTTAGAGGTCACATTCAGTCACATACACAATGAGACCTGTTAAAGTCCACCTTGTTAAGGGATTTAACCTGCTAACCTATTAGAGTTAGCCTTGAGAAATGAACTCATATGGCTGATTTATGAGTGGCACTAATTTCCTATCAAATCCAATCCAATCTCTAAGCCTTGGTGCAATGTTCTACCTTTGTCTCTAATCACAACCACCAATAACATGATCTTCAACCCTAAATCAAATGATTTAGCTTTCCATTATACTACTATTCTTCAGTCAGTTAAGACTTGAAAAATATTCCATAAGTTGGAAATTTTTTTTGAATAAACTCATGAAAATCATCACCAATCATACCTAGCATGTTGGCCCAAAAAATAATACAAAATTTTATTACCAAACTGTTAGTACTGTTAAATTTTTGGTCCTCATACTTCAAATTTTTGTCAAAACCTTCAATAATTTGACCTAGCAAAAAGAAAAATGTTGAAGCCCTAATTATCCAAGGCCATGTTATGTTTGAACATTACCTTTTTGGTTCACTTAAGATACAAAAATGCATGTGTTTAATTAAACCTTTTAAAGTTGTCAGTTTCATGTGTTTCGTGGTTAGGTTTTAAGCAAGTCCCTTTTTATTAAATATTTCATGCAAAACTTAAGCTTTTCCCATTTTAAACCTTGGCCATCTGATCTGATTAAATCTTGTGGTCATCACTATCCCTTAAGCCTCATGGTTGTCAAACTTTCTGACTTGCGGGGATGCAACTGAACGACACCAAACAAAGCAGGCCTATTTTCAGAAGCAATGCTGTCATTAACGAGTGGGTTATATCAACGGTTGTCACAGTGTCTTAAAGCTAAGTTGACCACTTGTTAATCATTGTGGGACTGCAACAGCTATTTGATTGGATAAAGGACTGGTGAGAAATAAAGGTGGGACCAAATTTCATTAATGATCGACGATCATCTTATGGAAGCTAATCTATGGTTGTTGCTTTCCCTTAATCTGACATCCTTGAAAGTTTTCTATTTGTGGGAATGCGACTAAGTGACTTGTATCCAAGGTGACGTAAGTTGTAGTGGGGTCGCAGTTCTCCAAAGGTTAAAGCTCAATTAAATCTTGTGGTTGTAGTTTTGCCGTTGGAGGAAGTTTCTCGACATTTAGGTTCGCGCTTCAGTGATGGCCGTCCGATCTTCCATGTGGTTCCAAACTGTGAGGTGGGTCTTTGGTCGCCAAGTCATTCTGAGATGCTCATTTTTCATTGGTCAAGCTAGAATATGATGTGGAAATGGCCAGTAGGAATGGTGCTCAGTAAGGAAAAAATAGCGGGTCCGCTCGCCAAATATTGTGACGTGGGCATTTCTTATTGGTTGAAGCTGGATGGTGACTGGAATGTTTGCTAGTGGGTCCAAAGTTTTCAAGCGCCTCCATGTGTTCACTTGCAAAGTGGGGTCACTAACTTTCAAAAGCAGTAAAGATCCGTCAGATCTTGAAAGAATCTACGGTAGTCATTATGCCTTAACTGTAAGATGCTCGATGTTTTAAGCTTGCGAGGTTGCGACATGTTGACACCTGTCTAGACCGAGTAAAGTTAAAGTAAAGTGCAATGTTTTTGCACATGGGTATAATGAAATGTTCTCATTGGTCAAGAACTAAGCTTGGAAATAGATGTTAAAGTTGTTGCGTGGATTTTTGTCAACTGTTCGATACGCCAGAAGTAATTTGATCGACAGTGTATATTCATATTTGATTTTTTGAGGCTGTTTCACATCCTGTGAACATTGTAGCTACCAGTCTCAGTAATGGTGAACTTAATGAGTTTCGTGTGAATTAGTTGTGATGGGTTGGCAATGATTATATAGTCAGATTTGATCATTGGAAATGACACTTCTCCTCTAGTTTTATGCAAGCGATTTGGCTCTCTCTGCAAGCATCAACTACAAATTTTCTCAGACATACGGTAGGTATTTTGAAGTTGAAGGTTCACAAAATTTTAAAACAGAAAGTATTAGTGATTGAAATATTGTTTGATGTTGCTATCTTGTATTATCTGGGTGATTGTTTATCTAGTATCTATACACTTTCTTAAAATCCTAGTTAAAAATGGCACCCAAGAGAGAGCTCTCAGGAAAAACATAATATAAGGACATGGGGATTTTTGAGGATTTACTTCAGTTACTCCCACACTCAGAGATTGGGACATCCAAAATAAAAGAATTAGTTCCCTAAAACCCTAGAGACTATGTTGATGAGGGACTGTATGATAGGGGATTGTGGATGAGAGATGCCAAAGTAGGGAAGGATTACAATGGTTTGATTCTATTTAAGGCTCCATACTCCTAGAGAAATGCTTGTGCTCCCCTCAGTAATATATGGTAGTTTGATGTGTTATGGATGCTAATCTTCTTATATAGATAGCTAAGTGTTATGACCTTGTAACTAGATTTATTAGGGACATAAATGGGAGGGTTTTGATAAGTATCACAGAGGAGGAAATCAAACAAGTTTTTTCACTAAATGGTCCTTTTGTTGGGCAAGAAAAAATTGATTTTGATGAGTTCAATAAAATCTATTAGGCACAAAGAGACTATTTGAGGTTTGGACCTTTAAGAGACTTCCTTGACAAAATTGGTGCCATGTGTGTGATTAGCCCAATCACACCAGAGCCTTTCAGATTAGATCTTTTCAATATGAGGGAACAGGGTATGTACAAGTCCCTAACTTTGATTTTAGGGGAAGATGAAGCTACACACATGCCCATCCCATACATGTTCATGATGGTGTAGACCCTACATCCCCACTTGGCATTAATTTTTGATTTTGCTCCTTACCTTGTAGACTTAATCCATCAAGGATTAATGGGGATAAAGAATATGAAAGTAGGTAGATCTTTTGGGTGGTACTCTATGTTGATGCATATGTTCTTGCACAATGGTGTTGAGGTTTTTAGGAAGACAGTGGATATAGTAAGGGAGAAGAATGGAGAAGTAGTAGCAGTCTAGTTGTGGAGTACAGAGCTGTCATGGGATAGGACTAATGCCAGTTATGTTATGTTTGATAGAAACTTTGCTTCAAGGCTCAGATCCTTGTTATTTTTTGAGAATCCAAGTATTCCTACAGAGTTGCTGAGGCTAATTAGGCCAAAGGAGTATTGTAAAGACATCACCATAGTTCACAATTTTGGTGATATAATTTTGTATCTAGTCTCCACTATTTTTAGAGTATATGGTTGCAAAAAGGCACCTTATGTATTGCCTTACCAAGTCCCTTTGAAGATAGGGTATGCTGAAATTCTAAGGCAGATTGGTAATTTGTAGGAAACAACCCTAACAAATAGAGGAAGGGGAACCTTGTTCCCAAGCATCATAATAGCCCACCAATACATTATTCTCAATAGGGGGTGGAAACACTTGAATCAGGTTTTGCAACCTTATAGAATGGCTATTGTAGTGGTAAGGTGTGCAGACAATGAGGGTTTCATCTCTGGAATGTTTAGAGAGAAGACAAGGTGTGTCAGCATGGAACACCAATTCAATTTCCCTGAGGATATAGTCAAGAATGAGTTTGATCTTCAAACTCAAGAAATTAAGAAAGAAAAATGGGTAATCTATAAAAAGACTATAGATTTTATCCAAATTTTTGACAAAGAATATGACCCATTGAAGGCTTTTCAGCCACAGGAAAGGAAAGTGGATGCCCTTATAGATAATTTTGAGGGAATTATACAAGAAGAAAATGAGAAGAAGGATGTAGTTATCAAGTTTGATCCTGATAGGGTGAGAAGAATTTTGAGTAAGCCAGGATATACAAAGTTGACCCCTAAGGGGATGTATATAGTACATGAAAGAAAGGGATATAGTGTCCTCCCATCTCAACAAAAAGATAAGAGTCTTCCATCCAATTCCAAGGAGAAGAGACCCATGAGTGATCCAATAATAGAGGAGCCCTTTCCAAAGAGGCAAAGGCAAGTGGAATCTTAGCCAGAGCAGGAGATGTATTCCCCTTCCCAATCCCCATTACAACTAGATGAACATGGAGTTGCTCAACAACTAGTGCAGTTAAGCAACGAGGGAAACATTTTTGTTTTAAGTGATGAAATACAAGAGGGGATGCCAGAGGAACCCAAAGGAATAGAGTTGGACCTTACTGTGGCAGAGTTTGAGGGTAAGAAACTAGACCCAATTTTGAAGCAGGCTAGTGATACTTTCATCTCAGATGATAATTTTGTTAAAACTAGGGCATTTCTTCAATTTTTATGGAGAATGAAAATTAATCAATACAAAGAGATTTGTGAGAAAAAGAAAGAGGAGTTCCCTGATAGGGATGTAACTGAAATTGAAAATGAAACAAAGGGGGAGATGATGAAGAAATTTGAGAAAATAACCCCAGAAGAAGGCAGAGCTATGGTTCATACTGCAGGGGTGCTGATTCTCCCTGAATGGGATATTGCTAATGCCATAGTCTTTGAAATAGTTAGGAAAGGTAAAGTTACAATCCACTCTACTATAGAACAAGCACAATAGGATGCTAGGGGTGTGGATTTTTCTGATGATCATGCAACCCTGGTTATGTGGTCCCTTAAGAGGGAAGGAAATAAAGATAAGAAAGAGGCTTTCTCCTCAAAATATTTAGGTAATCTGCTGGTACACAGAGTTGGTGAGACTTCAAATGTTGAAGCCTCAAATATGATCTTGGAGACAGCCAAGTTCAATGTAAAGGTGGTAGAAAAGGATGCTCAAGAGAAAGAATAATTAAGGATGAAGTTTGAGACTATTCTCAAATCCTATAATGAGCTGAAGATAGAAATGATTGAGAAAGACAAATTGATAGCACAATTGTTTGGACCACAAGATCATAGATCACCTCAGCTAATGATTGCTGATAGACCTATAGTGGTTTCTTCTTCTAGCCCAATTATTGAGTTCCCACCATCCCCCTTCCCAGAAGTAAATATAGATGCAAGAGTCAATTGGGAAAAACAACAGTTTCTTGAACAAAGGGACAGATTAAGAGAAAGCAGGGCAGAATTGGACAAACAAAGAGATGAACACATGAAGGCTAAATTCCTTGTGGATCAAAAATATGAAGAAAAGGTCACAGGGACAGTAATGCAATTTTACAATGATCTGAACCCTATAATTTTGTTTGACCATGCCAGAAGATTACAAGCATTGCTCACATCTCTAGGTAATAACAGGGCTGAGTTGGGGCCAATTCTGGATAAGTGGATAGGAAGGGCATAAAACATGAAGTTGTTCTATATAATTTCAAAAGCCCAACTTAATCCAAACCCTTTGATTAAGCTAGTACATAATTTTTTAAAAAGTATGGTGGAATTTAGAATAATCCTGGATGATTTTGAGAGAAAATTAAATATGCTGAAGAAAGAGTTAACACTTTCAAGCTGTGAATTAATACCAAGAGTTTTTAAAAGAAATGGTGAATTAAAGAAATTTATCAAGTGGAGAGAGAGGATGGATGAAGATTTTTCAGCAAGAATGACAAGTATTTTGACCTTAGAAAATACCCTCTTCTTCATTCACACCATCAAGGTATTAATGACTGCAAAATTAAGATTTGATTTTATCCAGTAGGAAATCAGGCAGATGGAAAGCAAGTGGGAGCATATGTCCGACAGAAGGAATGAAATAATGAATTTTGTATTCCTAAGCGTAGAAGTGTTCAATCAATGGAGATATTAGTACATGCCTCATGTTGAAAAGCCAGATGCTCCATCTACTTCTTGAGGCGAACAAAAGACTGTGACTCATAGTCCTAAAGTAGGTGAGATGTAAAATGTATTTATTGTAGGAACAGTCATGAAGAAAAGGCAATCAGATTTTTTTGAAGGGATTGAGGAAATAATTGAAGACTTGAAGACAGGCAGCTCACCTACAAAATAGCGGTCCAAGATCTGATTGAGTCATTTATTGTAAACCCAATGGGGTAGTTGTAGATTTTAGGGTAAAGTTTGGTAAACCCTAATATGATCAGAAGCTTGTTGCATTCCTTGTCTATAAAAGGATTTTCCATGAGCATATTAGGTATTGAGAGTTTAGGCGTCTAAAAGATAGAATTTTGAAACCCTAGCCCTCAGTCGAGGATTGTAATATTTTGTATCATTTCTTGCCAAAGTAATAGAAGAAAGTACAGGTCGCTACCATTATTTATAGGCTTGTTTCTCAAGATATATTGTATACAAATGATCAAAGTTCATTATGCTTAATATAAATTTAAGGTCTTTATCTCTCCTCTGTGTCAAATTTGTGAATTTATGAGTTTATCAGAGACCTATATGTGTGTTTTTATTTTGAGTTCTGATCTAGGGTTGGATTAAATACTACTCTAAATGAAATACATGTTCACTTGATTTGCATAAAGATTATCTATAAGAAGGAAAGAGTTGAAATATTTGTGTTTAAGATTATGAACTAAGTTACTCCAAGATCTTTGTATTTCTTATATATTTTGGTGATATTAGCCCAATAGATATGGCACTAGCTTGTATGAGTGCATCTTTAGTTTGTGAGGATTGATTGAGATCATTGCAATCAGAATTAGAACAATCAAAACTAGTATTTAATCTTTATTTGTTGATCAAATAAGTAGGTATCTTACCCAATGATGGAGAGTCAATGAATAATAAGTTGTTATTTAGTACTTTCTCACTGATATCTGTTGTTAGATCTAGTATCAAATTAAGAGTAGAGTTATATATATTGGATCAGGTATACCCACCTTGGTTTTGCAGATCCAAAAGTCAAGAGGGTAGTCTTGTCCCTATAGTTGGTCTAGTTACCTACATATTTCCCTATATTTGGAACTAACCCCTCCTTAAAATCAGTCTTAGGTATATTGGTGTCTCATGGAGTGTAAAATCTTTTCAAGAACCAACACAAACAACAACAGACAATCAACCACCTCTATCATTTAATCAACAAGAACCAATCAGTAATTCAACTGGTTCAAACTAAACACATCACCAAAATGCCAACTCACTCAAAACATTAAGTTAACTATTACGGTCGGTATACTAAACTTGAATGACTAAAATAATGCTCTAGTAATGATCGCACCATCTAATTTTCTTTCTATCTCGATCGCCACTCAAAATAATTTTTGTTATTGTCTACCTATTAAGCAATAAAAAAACTTAGCTTAAGTATTATCCATACAATTGACCGGTATCTATAATCTATTAATTAAATTTGATAAAGTTTCCATCAATGACAAACTCATAAGTATCAAGCACTGCATGTCAACTTGAAAATCCATCATAATGCCAATAGTTGGATGTGGAAGCACTTGTTGTGGGTGCTATTTTTTCTTTGTTTTTTTATATTTATTGATAAATTTGGTTGTTTGTAGATAGATTGTTTGTGTTTTGTGATGTTAGTTGAAGAAAAAAATTGTAATTCATGTGCATTAGTTATGTGGCTTTCTCTATAAATGGATTCTATTTATATCCAATGGTAGTTGCATGGTAGGAGGTGAGGAAATTCATGCATTAGATGATACCATTCATATTTCTATTGAAAATATATTAATGGAGCACATGGTGAACTCTGGTTCATGATGGTATGTCTTACTAAGTTCAAATGGTGTATTAGTGTAATGGACATTTTGTGTCGATGTTTCTCAATAGTCTCTGTTTGTTCTAGAGGTGCCATTAAGTTCTTTTTCAAGTGGGATATTATTGAGGAAGGACTCCTCAAACATACTTGTTAAATCCCTCAACAGTGCATTTTTCAATGGGACTCTCCTAATGTCTGATCGAGAAGTAGATTCAATTCATGGATAGATTTTGGTGTAACATTTGGTGGTTTTGGTCATGAACTATTTTTTGATTAGCAATGGTCTCCATGTGACATGTGAAAGTTCTGCCAAAACGATGACCTACATTGATAAAGCTCAGATCGATGTAACAACGGTTTGGTTGTATCGATGAGATGTTTTTTTTATATAACTTAAAAAATTATTGGAGAGACTTAAAAAATTTATTGAAGTGCCTATATTCTCAGATAAGTGTCATAACCGATTTTGTGGACCCATGACTTTTTAGTTGTTTTGTAACTAGTGTGGACTTTTTGACTTGGTCGAGTTTTGGCGACCTTAGAGGGATAAATTTATTTGATAGATGCTTTGCTAAATTTATTAAAGGTAAATTAGTTAATTGTTAAGAACGATAATTGGAAGTTGAAAATGATTAAATGTGTTTTATATGTGGATAAATATATCATATTTCTTGATATGATTATGCATGCTCATAATGAAAGATTTTCAAGTTGATTTGGTTATAGATTTTTGGGAACTAACCTACTGATCAAAAAATTTGAGTGTTCATCTGTTGACAGGATCTGAGGATGGGGGTGTGGTCAAGGTAGGGGAGCCTAGCTCCTTGGTATGGATGAGTCCAAAATTTTATGATAAAAACACACACCACATAGCTCATTTATCTGGATTTTTATCTCTTAAATGGTTAATTCATAGTATCTGTTATGCAATTTGAAAGTATTTTGGAAAAAGGAAACTTACCTTTAATTCTTGAAATGATATTACTCTTATTCCTGAAATGAAATTTAATAGAAAAGAGTTTATAATTGTTAAATTATTCAATTTAACTACTTTTAATTTAAATATAATTTACTTTTATTTTTATTAGGATTATGTGTGAAGGCGGGTTATGTATTTATTTTTATTTCTTTTTAACAATCTTCACTTTAAGCTTAGTATGTGTGACTTAATAGTTAGTGGCAGAGAAGTCAAGAGTTAATTTGAATAGAAGTCTAGTTTTATGACTCGTCACAATCTTCCTGCATGAAATTAGGCTTTTGGTGCTGTTAATCTTGTAGAACTGAGGTTTGATGGGAAGTTAAAGCCCAAATTTCTGGGCGTGAAGGACACTGTATGAGGAAGATTACACAGTCATTAAGAGGGAGTTGAGCTCTTTAAGATAAGGGGAAAACACATGAGAGAGGACACACACAGTAAGAAGATTTGAAAGAAAATTAAAGGGGAGAAAGGAACAACGCACTGGAATAAGGTGAAGAGCAAAGGAAGCAGGGGAGAACAACAAAAGAAAGGAGAGGACATTCAGTTATATCTACTGCATTGAAATACAGGTTCCCTTCTATGTTTTTGGATATTTTATTAGTGAATGGCAATGTTAATCTTTTTAGAATCTTGTTGAGTACTTTGTTATCAGCTATGTTGAATTGCGTGAGAGCTATTAGGATTAAGTGTTAATTTGTTTTAGCTAGTGCTGGATATCTGCGTAGCAACTTTCTTATTGATCTCTACCTTTCATTAGGCTATACCCTCATCTATCTTTCAATTCTTACCTGGTGTGTCTAAGTTCTCCCATACTACGTTCACCATATAAGACTTGAGCCATTAGTTTGTTATTAGCGCATGCAACACCCAGGCGGAAACAATATTTGGACCATAGGCAATATGTGTCAGACTGGCTTTTTGAATTGAACCGTAGGCAGAGTTAATATATATGTATATATGTGTTTTTATTTACAGCAGACAATATTGATATACATGCATTTTTATTTCCAATAGACAATATTGATATACATGCATTTTCATTAAACAGCAGACAATATTGATACATATGCGTTTTAATTTTAATAGCAGCTATTATTTTATTTGCGATTTTAATATATACATTTTATTTCCTTAGATTCCAACCGAGCCTATTACTTGGCAGCTAGATTGTTGTTTGCAGAGATTTAGAAAATTCGAACAACACCATTGCAAATTACAAAGTCATTAGTCTTTTTGCTCATAGTATCCCTACATAGACATAAGACTTGCGTCAAAGTAGGGGATGAATTTGGTGCCTTTTTGTGCCAATAAGTAGACCTGTCGTAACTTTTAAACATGAATTAATGTTTACAACGTTGGTAGTATTGTTTTAGTTACTTTTAAATTAATGTTTAACTCCTGTTATTGGTCCCATCCTGCAACATGGTGAACCAGTAGCGTGTAGTCTCCTTTAAGCATATTAAAATTTTGTCTGGAAAACTATAGATTAGACCCAAGATAACCTTGAATCTTTTCTTGAGACAGAATAAATGGAGTAGCTGATTTCTTTAAAGAATCTGAATTCTTTGACATTTTTTTTTATATCTTTTCTCTCCTCTGTATATCTTTACCAGTCTGTAAATTTTTCTTTTTAGAACTAAAGCAATTCTCTTTTGAACATCAAAGTAAATAGAGCACAAACTAAAAGCATAGCTTTGTATAGAACCTTCTAATTCTGGAAGTTTGTTGATCTTTAAACTTTAAAATTTTATAGTTTCCATTTTAGGGTTTGTGAGATGAAATGTTGTATAGACATAGAAATCATACACTTAAAACTAATATGAAATAAGGGGGATAAAACTAATATTTTGCTTATATAGGTTTATATAAATTGGGAATTACTCGTTAATGGGTAGAAGAATAACGATGTGTCTGATTGTGAAATTTTGGAATAACTGTCATATGTTTCTCTAAATACAATAAATTAGTTTGATCCTTTGCGATCACCATTTGTTCGTATTTCTTTTAAATTACTATTTTTCTCTATCGAGTGTTTTGAGTTCAAAAGGAAACAACAAAGCAGTTTTGAAAAATTAAGTGTTTGTTTAAAGTATGTATTTGAATTGAAGCGTAATTTGGATTAAGACAGAGAAGGGTAATTGTGTAGTATTACCTATCAATTTTTACTAATTTGAAAAGATTCTTTGGCCAAAGATTACTTTCGCATATGTTTCATGAATATGCTTGGTTAGTGTTGTATGTTCTCTTTGCCATTCTGTGATTAGGATTTCTATTTTGAAAACTAAATATTGTTGTAGTACATAGAATCACAGTTGCTTCATATTCTTCTAGCTCTTTAGTGCTGAGTTGCTAGTCTTCTCGAGTAGGGTCGGTGCACTTCCATATTAGGGTAAGCCCTGGGGGAGCTAACCACTCCATGGTTGGGCGGAAAAAGTGTGTGGGCCACACTCCCGTCTCAGGATTTTCAAGTGGACGTGCTGTCTGGAGGCTTAGGGGACAGGGATTGATACAGTGTGATGCCTAGATTCTATTATTTGATGGTTTGGGAAAAAGAAAGTTATTTTTGATTTATTGTATATGTATGATATTCGATAGAAAGTCAAAACTTTGTAATAAAGATGTATTATTTTAATTTTTTTTAAAGTTTGTACTTGACGACAGAATGGTCGAATGTATTAAGTTGTAAACCTTTGACATTACTATATAATGACACTTATAGTTGTAACAAGGAAAATTTATAATAATCATAAAGTTTTATTTTGTCGACTTGAGCATATTTTTCTTATGATATGTATTTCTTAATTTGGTAAAATTGGTCTTTACAATAAGTGGCATCAATGAGACATCATTATTTGCCTGGCGATTAGACATTTTTGATGTAATATTTAGCATGTCTAGGTGATGCATGGCTATCGATGTAACCTGGGTGATCGGTGAATACCTTACATATCTTATCAAAGTGTCTACTTTCTTCGATAATAGATATCAATAAGAATTGTGTCTTCTTTTTGTGATAAGCTATCTATATGTAACTTTGATGGTCATGGAAATTTTTTAGGGCATTATCAAATTCCTTACTTTATTCTGTGAAGATGATATCAATGAGACACGATGAAGTCTTGGCAACAATGTTATCGATGAAACATATTTGTTCAAATTAGTCATAAAGATGCTTCGTGAAATGGAGACCTTCATCAATGAGATGTTAATATGAATGTGGGGACCATGAAGAAGACTTGGTTTGACTTACCAAGTTGTGTATTGATCATTTTTTAATTGTTCCGAGCTACAGGAGTTTGTAGAAATTCAAAAAGAGTTCTTAGTGTCTCTTCAAATGACCTAGTAAAATAAACAGTTGGGCCACTAGAGAAATTGAATCGAATCATTCTTGAAAGAGGCTATAAAACTCTAAAGAATCATTTGTATAAAGACACCAAGAGAATAATTGAGGATTGATTATGCGAGGATCGATTGTTGATTCAGATGAGATGATTGCGAATAGTTGTAGTGAGTGTTGGACTGTAACTCTTGGAACTATTTGATCGAGTGTTTGATATTCTCTATGTGTGAGGATGAACTAATTCTATTGGGATTCTCGGTAAGTTGTAGAGAGTCAAGAGACTATAATCTATGAAACTTGGTTACTGATTATTTTTTATTTGTAAATCAAAGGCTGAGAATGTATACCTCAAAGTGAATGATCTGAAACTCATATGTAACCTAATTTATGATAATATAAGTGATTGTGGATTTGTGGATTTGGTGTGTGGGATTTTTACTTATAAGGGTTTTCCCACATAAATGTTGGTGTTCTTTTCTATATTCATTTGTCCTTAATGTTTACTCTATTTTATTTTTGTGCATTTTAATGACTATAATCAAAATTGAAAGTCACTCTTGCACATTTCCCCTAAGAATTTGACACTATAGAAGGCATTTCCACACTTTGCTTTCCTAACAAATTATGAATGTCAAACAAAAACAATGAAAATCACAAAGGAAACCAAAAATATGAGAATGAGAAATACCTTGTGGGGGTGGACCTCCAGTAGGGGTGTCTTGCCGATTTTAATAACTCATCCTCTCTAAATTGAAGAAACTATGGACAAGAAGAAAATGTTGCAAATTATAGTGTGCATCTTCTCTCAGGATATTAATTTAATGAATGCTACAAAAATTGCCCCCTAGTGTTCCTTATTATATAAGATGGATTTCATTTAGTCTCATTTCATTTCATTTCATTTTGAAGTAAGTATTTTGTTGAAACTGTCAAATTTTCATTTAATCTCATTTTATTTCATTTTGAAGTGAATATTTTATCACAACACAATATTCATTTTTTTGAAGTGATTATTGTTTCATGAAAAAATACTTACTTTTGGATGTGAGTTTTGTTTCATGGAAAAATACTCACTTTTTGACATGAAGCAATACTCACTTCAAAAAATGAGTATTGTTTCATGACAAAATACTCACTTTGTGAAGCGATTATTCAAGATAAGCATTGTTTCATGACAAAATACTCACTTTTTGACATGAAACAATACTCACTTAAAAATCCAAGTATTTGAAGTTAGTATTGTTTCATGACAAAAATACTCACTTTTTGACATGAAACACTACTCACTTCAAAAAGTGAGTATTTGAAGTGAGTAATTACATTATGTCCCTTTCTAACTTAATGGTGCAATTAATTTTAATTAAATAATTACACCATGTCTCTAGCCCTTTTTCCTAATCCTTGTGATTTAATTAATTCCTAATTAATTTTAATTCTATCCAAACCTAAATTATTAGCCTAGAAATCCATCATGATAATCCCAAGCCTATCCCTTGATCAATCTTGGATTAATCAGGCCAATTTTGGGATTCCTACAACAATTACCCTTTCCCTCCAATTTTAATGTGTCTCGCACATGTTTGAGCACATTCCCAAATCCAACCACCAACCCTTCCTTAAATAGCCATTTACTCTTCTTACACATTTGTCTCCCATTCCTTCTTGAGCCTTGCTCACACACGTGTGAAATACCTTGAGCCTCTAACCTCTTACACTTGTCTCCCAATTGGAATTTATTTCCTATCCACCCAAGGTTTCTCACTCATGTGTGAGAAACACATCACCTTTCATGGCCAACTACCCTTGCCTACCTGACTTCCACTTGTCATCCACTTCATTGATCCAATTGAATCTTAACCCTCCATTCAATTTTGAATTCTAACATCCATTTCCCTCTAGATTTTATAAATAGGAGCATATGTGTGTGCATCTCATCCATGTTCGATTTGTATCCATATTATGATAAAATCACTTTAGAATCCTAGCACTGTCATAGCAATTTTAGCTGATTATCTTTACATTCTCAATAACATTCCATCATTCATAGTTAGAAATCATGGCATTTGTAGCCAGGGATTTTTTTAGTGGTGATTATTTTCCAATTGGCGAATATGTCCCGATCGGCGAATAGAATTTGGTGAATAAAATGCTCGTATAGTGGTTGACTAGTTTGCCAGGATTTTATAAAATGCTCATATTAGTGGTTGGATTGTTTGCCACTATTTTTACATAATTTCAGTACGGTAGTCAGGTTCTTTGCCCATATTTCTATTACTATTTCACTCTTATTCAACACAGATTAAATTGGGTGTCTTCATCGAGGATCAACATTCGCCAAAGGCCCATTGTCCCAAGAATTTTTTTTATTTACACTAGGACCCAATTCACCATGCATCATACATAATCATGTCCTAAATTCTTGCCCTATTCACCCAATCAATTATTTGAAATTACGCGGGTTCGCCAAATATTAGTTGTTATCATAAGCAACTTTTGGCCCCTTCACCAAAATGGATGATGGAGATTATGAGGCAAAATCTGATGACTGATATGAAAACGGTTTACTTGTAGTTGTCTATTTAAGAGATATGAGTTTCATTATCTAAACATGCCAGAGAGAAGGAGAGTTTAAAAGATTTAGTTGATTCTGAGCTCACAATTGCATTTGCGATTGGTAGTGAACAACTACCAGTCTGTAGTATCTTATAATTTATTCAAGTAAAATTTTATTTGTAGCCTTAATTTGTTGGAGATGTCACAGTCAAATTTAAACAAGAAGAGGACTATTGCAGGTGGAGATGTCCAAGAGAGCTCAAGGCCAATGAAATGTAGAAATATATCTTCATACTTTGGCGTGGGCAGACACAATAGTGTTGGTCAAAGTGAGGAAGGTACATCATTAGAGGAACCTGTACAATTTCAAGGTTCTCAACCTACACAGAAGTCTAATGAACAAATTGGGGAGCCTAATAAATTTGGTGATGAAGTTGTAGAACCTGATATCTCTGATGAAGATGACCTTGAAGAAGAATTTCAAGTCAACAACTAGTACCAGGATGAAGCGATCGACTTCGATGATGATGATGGTTCAATTAACAATAACACTAAAGGGAGATGAAAATCAAAAGAAAAAATTGATCGTCAATGGGAGATGTTGAGGAGATTTAAATTTGATTGGGTAGCAAAGTATCCATTCATTGAACCCGTGGACAATCCAATTGTAGGTGAGCCACTAGTAGAATGCAGATGTACGATTTGTAGTTGGAAGTATAAATAGGAAAAGTGGTTGCAGCTTAAACTAGACACCATAGAGAAACATGTTGGTAAGGTTTACGAAACCTCAACTGTTGATGGAAAGGAAATAAAAGTGGTAAGATATAAAACAAAGGAGCAATGTCAACATAAAAGGAATGCTAAGTAATATTATTTGTTTAAGAAATTTAAGATGAAGCATGGTGAAGTTTAAGGTTTTATTAATGCTATTTTTGCAAAAGCAAGTGAAGTAGAAGAATGTGGAAAAGATGTTCAATTAAGTAATGTTTTCCATATTTTGAGGAGAGGGCATCCAATGACAGACTATCCAGAAATGAGTGGTTTGTTACACTTTTTGAAAGTTCCTAACTATCCTGTCACTCATTGGTCAATAAACAGTGGATGGGAATTGGCAAGTTGTATTGCCCAGGTTGAAATAGAGTATGTACAGAGAAAAATAAAAGAGTCAACCTTTATTGCATTATCCTTAGATGAAGTTATGAAAATAGATAATATGTCATGGGTATGCATGTACATTTATACTGTATCGAATAATGTCTGCCAACCACATCTACTAACTGTTGCAAAATTGAGGGACAATATGACATCGAAAACTTTATTTCAATTAGTAAAGAACCAATTAATGGAATATGGACATATGGATGAACTGACAATAGCAAAGAAGTTGATCTATGTTGGAGCGGATGGAGCTTCAGCATAAAGATGTAGGCTTCTTGTTCACCATATGTTGTTGGCATTCACTGTATGGCCCACATGATGAATCTTGCTTTTAGAGTTGTGAAGAAGTTTCCTTTAGTTAACAGGGTTGAAGATTTAGTAAGAGAGTTGTACTCATATTTTTGTCAAAGTCCCAAACATTTTTAGGGAATTTCAGCAGTTTGTTGATGGAATTACCAATGGAAAAAATCTTCTTAAAGATGTTGATACTAGATGGATCTCTTTAGATGGACCAGCGCATCAAGTTTTTTCTGAATATTAATCTTTGATTGGACTGATGTACAAAAATTAGGAAAATGCAAAAAATTAGAGATGTGGGGACTTGCTTCAGAGGTTAAGCAATATAGAGACATTTTTTACTTTAGCATCTCTTCTTCCCATGCTAGAAGAAATGACGTTCATTATGAAAAAAGCCAAGCAAAGAGCCATGTATATTGTAGAATATGCTCACTTGCATAAAATGCCATGCCAAGCCCTCAATAGTCTCTATCAAAATGACTTAAATTTATCCGATGAAAGATTTAATCACTGACAGAAACTAATTGATTTGGACAATCTTAATAATTGTTTAAAGATTGTTGAAAATGGGGATTTATGTGTTTGTGTAAGGGGATTTCAGATACCAATGTACTACAGTGCCCCAAAGAAGCGAGCTACAAGAGTTACAAGGGAAGAGTTTACCAAGATTGTTGAGTCTATAGCAGGTAATGCAAGGGACATAGCCTATAAAGTTTCCTCTAAAATAAGATCTTGATTCCCATATGAACAACTCCTTGAGGCCATGGCAATTGTGTATCCTCAATATTGATGCTTAAACTCTAAGGAAGATTATCGTAATAGGCTAATGACTTTGATAAAGGAATTATGAAAATATGTAGAATTCAATGGAGTGACTATTAATGGAATTTTAGATGAGGGTCTTCTTAGACAGCAATCAAGCACTTTTGCAAAGACTATGAGGCATCAATATCAATTAATGCATAACCCACATGAAGAGGGCTCGGCAACAAGGTTTTGGATAGAACTAAAACATAGCACCATGTTGCATGAAGAAATTTTAGAGTTCTTCAAGCTTGCTGATCTATGTTAGACCATGATATTGGGTTTAGTGGAGGATGAGAGAGTTTTCAGTGCTTTGGGCTTCCTAAAATCAAAGCTAAGAAACAAATTAGACAAGAATTTGGAAACATGCTTGAGGGTCTACACATCTAGGTATGATGTCAATACTTTTCCTTATCAAAAAGAAATGGAAATTTGGAAGAAAAGATACCAAAGAAGAGGGTTGGGCAACACCATTAACCAATCTCTGACAGTGACTCCGAGTGGGACAAGTACAGGTGGTGATGGGAGTCAGAGAAGCAGAGGTCAGAGTGAAGAAGGCATAAATGAAAATGAAGAGAACAATGAAGACACTGGAATACTAGAATTGGATGATGATGACGATGCATAGATGAATTGACAAATTTAGGAAATTTCTGCTAAATTAGTAGTAGCAATCAATAGGTATTTTTTGAACTTATTAACTACTATATCCTATCATTCAATGTTCATTTTAGAAAAGCAAGAATGTATTATGTTTCATCATTAAAATTTGAGAACAAAGAGTATTATTATTGTAGAGTGTAGTTTGTAACTTTGTATCGTATCATCAATGATCATTCATATTTGAATTTGAAATTCCTGAATGAAATTTTGTATTCCAATAGCATATAACAGAGTAAATCAACTAAGAATAACTGAATAAAATAGAGTAATTCAACATACATTGAATTGGAAAACATGAAAATTAGATAGAGCACAATTTGTTTTGTATTCATTTGCAATATTTTACAATTTACAGTAGTTCAAAATTCAGAGCAATCTTTGTAGGCCAGTCCAAACATCCTCTGATGGCAGAACAATTTGGTTCATAGTATAGGCACACTCCTGCAACTTCGTTAGCAATTCATATTTGGAAGTGTGACTTGACATCACTGTTCCTTCTAAAACTCCATTCAAATTTCTCATTGGTTTGATGAAATCCATGAATGTATCAGGAGATATGTCTGTAGGAAGAAAGCATAAATTAGTATTTATTTTTTCCTACAACCTTATTTTGTAATTTTCTCTTCCAATGAAGTTATTTGCATCAAATCCCTTAGGCAAACCAAGACTTTCCATATTCACTTTCCTTTGTTCCATCTTTGTGATCTTCTGCTTAGCTTTGTCATCCAATTCCTATCCTTCCCTTAGCTTCTCACATTTTCAAATGATACTTGATACCTTTACTGAGGCATCAAGGCAGTTGCTAATTCCCTTGTTTGATAGATAACTATCACTCTTACTGTAGAGTTGTTGCATAATTTCTTTTGCTTCCTTTTCTTTCTTGACAACATCCATGTTTTGTTCAATGTTCTTATGGAGCTTCAAATAACATACTCCCACACTTTGAAACATTTCAAACCACTCATACAAGCTATTAAACATCACCAATATTTGGCCCCAAATGTGTTCTTTTGCAATCTTCACTAAATTATTACTAGTATTTGTTAAAGTTTGAATTATATTATTGGCTTTCTTTAGCTCTTCTGCCATTTTTAAAAAATTCTCTTTCTCTTCCACTGCTTTGTGTTCCCAATAATTTGCTTTATCTGCCTGAGACTCCAATTACTTTTGCAATTCCCGGTTGGAGGCAACATTACTCTCCACAGTTTTAACTAACTTTTTTGACTTGAGTCTTTCTTCCTCTAGTTTTTTACTAATTTCTGTCAATTTTCCACTCAGTGCCTTTAGCTTTGCCTCTGCCTACTCTTGTTCCTTCACCACTACCTTCGCATGTTCCTACTCTGTATCTGTTGATGTAGAGATTGATTTTTTTTAATCTTTTTCTATAATTCTTTCAAACTATTCTCTGAAGCTTTCCTCTTTTCTTTTTCATTGCCAATGTCTGCCTGTAACTTTTCTATATTTTTCTCAAGCTTGGTTTTCTCTCTTTCCAGCTTTAGCAGTGCACTGTAGACCACTTGGTTTGTAGACTTTGACACATTGATTTTTTCCACATTTTTAACTTTGGAAAAATCCATTTCAAGAGTGCTAACTTGAAATTCAGATTGATCTATCTGACTCTTTGGTGGGTTTCCATCTTTTTTTGGTGGAATAACAACCATGAACTCCATCATGTCTCTTTTTGGGTCATATGTTGGTATAACCCTATTGGATGTAGGTTGTTCTTGTACAGCTACATTAAGGGCACGAGTCTGCAATGTCTTCTTTATTTCCTTATTCTTGGTTCTTGTTTCTGCAAATTTAGTATAGAAATCTTTGAAATGAAAATCTAGTCTTGCAGAAGGATTTGAATGTTTGAAAGGTGATCCAGAGGCAGAGCTTGCAATGCCTGTTGATCTAATTAATGCTTTTTGAGGATTTAAACTTCTAGAGGGTTTTACTGAACCTGAAACTGCAAATAGTTCTTTAGGATCGAATGTCATTGTTGTCAGTGTTCTGGAACTAGAAAGCTTCTGCTTCTTGACACTATCTTCTTCTATGGGATTATGTGTAGATTCTAGTTCCCTCTTTAGAGAGGGAACTTGTTGTATAAGTTGGCCACTGGCACCAGTGACACTAGCAGACCCAAGGCCTACACCACGATCATAAGCACTTTTTTCTGTCTCAATTGTATTCCAGACACCTTCTCCTGTGGGACCCAAACCACCACCTTTATAACCCATTTTTTCCACAATGATTGACCCTTTGCTATATACTTTATGCCGTTCCTTGTTGGTTCCACTCTAACTCCCAGTCCCTAGAGTAAATGCAATTGGTGGATTATCATCCTCAATTTTTGGATATTCATCCTTAGTATCGTATGCCATGTTAGGATGCTCCAAATTCCACAATTTGCTAAACTCTATATCCTCATCTATTTCATCCAGATCTTCACTAGTCTTTGGTTCACCAAGATCCTTTCTCATACTCCAAAAGTCATCCATTTTCATTCTAGTCCATTTTCTATCCTTACAAGCTTTTGCTAGACTCTTTGGTATTTTTTTGTTTGATGGTTGAGCAACTTTTTTGTAGAAATTGTAGGACATCCTAGGCTGTACAATGCCCTGGTTTATTATTGTCATAATTTGTGATGACAACTGTTCAAATGAAATTTTTTCCTCACCAGAAACTTTCTCCAACCCTTTTCTAACGTCATCCTAGCTATCCTTGTTTTTCAACTTCTCTAGCAATGGTTTACTTTCATGTTGAAATAAGTTTGTAGAGTTCTTATTAGCAACAAGCATTGTTTGAATGACGTTGAGTGGATCATACTTCCAGTACCACTCTAAATCAAATTGAAAAATATCTAAAAACATTTTTGCCACTTTGAATGCCTTTCTCTCAAATGTTAACCCTCCAATTGAGAAAGGTAAGGAAGGGAATATGCTCTTCTTTGATTGGCTAGGGAAGAGTCTATCTGTGCTCTCTAGTTGTACTACATATTCTACTACAAACACCCTATTTGTCACATGCATTGGAAGTTTATGGGGTTGAAGTTCTGACCCATAAAACCTTATTACAGTGTATTCTTCCATTAAGTACCAGTCAGCCAATTGAATTGTGCTTCCAAGTTGGATGCAATCCCTACATGAAACAAACAATCTGGGCATTGGAGTGCTTGTTACTTTTTTGTACAATGGTGCCAAAAAGAAGTCTACAAAATTATTGTAATTACTTCTGTTATCATACATTCTTATCTGAGGTGTCCAGTTATATATTGGAAATGGAGTACCTGTCAGTGTCCCCCTTTGAATTTCAAGCTTTTTGTCATTGCTCATTAATATTGCAGCATGCTTGGCTAGCAGAAGATAACAAAAGTAGGTTGTGAACCTAAATGTCTTAGAATTGCCCCTTTTAATCAATGCTAATTGTTCTTGCATCGATTGAACCACGTGTCCAACAAAATTATATCTTATTGGTTCATTGACACAATGGATATCCCAAATGAATTGAAGAATGCTGGCACCCACTTCCCTATTGTTTTCTAGTCCCAGGTAAAATGCTAGCGAGGATATAGTATCCTAAACCCATGGCACAAAAATGTTAAAATTATAAGGAGGCTTATGGTTCTCACCCAATGAAGCCTTTTCATTTGTAATTATTAGACCCTTTATAAATGAATCTTTTGTGTTTGGCAAAACTACCTCATATTTCTCTGCTAGCAATCCCAAGTCAATATGGACATTACAGTTTTGTGATTCAAACCCTAGGTCTCACAAACTGAGAAATTCTTTCTCGGTTATTGATAAAATTTCTTCCTGATTATTTTTATTCACAATTGATTTTCTTTCTTCATCATAATTTTCTGCACAAATCAAGACAATTTTTGGGCAAGGGAAAACTTTAGGTAACAACATGTAACCCAAACCAACATCCCATGAAGCAACTTTATTGGTTTTTCCACCTACCGCTAGGTTAAATTTTATAAAATCAGGCCTCTTTGGCCCAGTTGCCTTATTGCACAATGCATATTTAATTGCTATAAGTCTCCTTTCACTATCAATAACAGGATCATAAACATCGTGATACTCATTAGTGAAACCAGGGATTTCTACTAGTTTTCTGTAGTCTATTAAAGTTTTCCCATTTGCTTTCCCTTGGCCTTGAGTTTTTGCTTTCCCCATTGTTCTTTCAAAGAATGAAACAACACAGATTCATAGATATTTACTAACAAAATCATAGAAAACCCCAATTGTAAATTGTAATTTCAAAATCAAATTAAACTAAATTTTTGACATTACAAAATCGGGATGCATCAGGCTAGATATCTTACCCAAAATTAAACTTTGAAATCTAGATAGATAGAAGTTAGAACGACTAACTCTAAGGCTCTCACAAATTAAAGTCTCAAAATCTTCGACGACGGTTCAATAATTCTTTTTAGCTCTGCTACTAAGAGTAATGTTAAAAAGCTTTCATTAAATGTAAATTGTAATGGTATATAATTATACTTATTACTATAATGGTAACGTAAACTTTCTAAAACATATAATGTGTAACATAATATTTGTAAAATGTATCACGTAATCTTTTCATCGAATTAGACGTCAACGTGTCACATTTCTGGAGTGAGTTTTCAGAAAAGCTTTTTGAAACCAATAGTACTTCTGAAATACAACTCCAACTATTCATCTCTCAGAATCCAATGATTGTCATGATTTTAAATATTAATAATTTAATACACAGTAATGAATATTAATCATTAACTATATTCACTTAGAATAGCTTATCCATGAAATTTGAACCAGTCACCATTAAATGATAAAGTTTGGAAACATTAAAATATTACATAAAACAAAAATGAAACACAAATTTTTTATATTATATAAGACCATATCTATTAACGATTCTTATAATCAAAACAAAAAAGAAAAGCAGTAGCACTTCAAATTTCTTAAAACATTTTCATATTATATTTTTCAACATACGTGATTACAATTTACAATTTATATCATTTCAAAAACCCTGGTAAGCTACTACCACCAGAGGGAGACACAGTAGAGGGACTAGAGAGTAGAGACTACTTAGACTCAGGGACTATCTAGCTAAGGCTCTCTTCCTTCTATGTGGAAGTCTGAAGAAGAGAATCTCAATGAATTCATCTAGCCATTGATAGTCCCCGGGTTCATCTAGTAGGTACCACTTCCAGAGGAAATCCCTCCCAATCTTTTCCCACTTCCGATGACGATCGACTTTCTCAGCATCAAGGTTCAGTAGGAATGGTTGCCTAGGAACAACTACTCCTAGTTGTATAATCTTAGGCAAATCATTTTCCCAAGGAATTTCAACCCCAATTTCTGAAAATACGACAACATGCACATTGTCACCAAAGTACTCTTCTTTGAAAACTTTCGTCAGAAGCATAATCATATCCACCTTTTCCCCCCAGGTCCAATAGAGAAGCCAAGAACTGAGATGAAATGTCAGTGGTGACTCTATACCTATTCTCACTCTCAAGAAATTCACGTCTAAGCACCATCCTTATAGCCTCCTTGGTGAAGGCTCCAAACTTCGTAGCAACAAACACTAGGATTGGGTCTGCGACTAGGCCCAAAAAGGCCTTCTGGTCCTCCAAGGTAGTGCATCTCAAATGAATTGCAGTGTCTATTCGTAGACTATTCTCATAAATATGCTTTCATAGAGAACCTAGCACTCGCAGACTATTCTCACAAATATGCTTTCACAATCATAAATTAATGAGCATAGATCGATCTATTTATAATTCCTAATGGGAAATCATTCCCCTAAAGATCTAATTAAATCACAAGATAAATGGTAACTATCCAAAAATCTCCAAATCTTTCATATTTAATGCAACACTGGGTGAAATTGAAAACAACACTTATGATAAGATATTTTCTATCTTGGGAATAATGAAGGCCGAAAGGCTCGTGCCACGCAGGTGGACATAACAATTCTTTATTATAAAAAGACCTTAAAACCTGTGCCCACTCGGTAGAAACAAGAAGCAAAGTATGTTACCTACGAAATGGCAGTAGGAAATGAAGCTTTACCATTGATTAAAGATCATTGAACAGTAAAAAAATAATGTCCTTATATGATATGACGTTTTCATTCAAGCCTTAACTTTAAGGCATTAATCAATCGAGGTACTAAATAGTTATTAGTTATATGATGTCACACATATATGTCAGTGAAAATTGAAAGGTGCCATCAAAGAAACCATTAATTCACATTACTTAACTGATGTCATGACTCATCTACTCATCATCATTAATTAATATTTCTATCTAATATTATAGACTCACAGTATCACACTTCCATTCGATTACAACATATTAATGACCAAAGGTGAATTTTTGGGCCTATTGTTGTTCTTCATAATATTTATGAAAAAATCTTAGCGAAATCATGACACGTGGTACTGAACATGTGTCATACCATGTGTCATGATTCTGCCAAGAGTTTTTTGTAAATATTATGAAGTCCAACAATAGGCTCGAAATTCACCTTTGGTCGTTGATATGTTGTAAATCCAACGGATGTGTGTCATGTGTCATAGTGATGAGAGTGGGACTTGATGCAACTTCAACATCAAATCACAACTATTGGATTGAGAGAGATGAACAGTGGAAGGTTTCTTTCGGGGGGAATGTGGTGGGATAACTCCTTTAGTGAAAACTCTCTCCGGAATCATCACACGTGTCATTCTTCAAATTTCTATTAATTATTCAATCCCTATACCAACTATATATTTTTGAAAACCATTTACCATGACAAATAAATTAATTTAAATATTTGGAAAACAGTTTCGCCATATTTTTATAAAAATGGTATTTGTTATTAAAATATTCGCCAACCAATATACATATTTTGAAACATAATTCGCTATCAATATTAATAATTTTATTAAAAAAAAATTATAGTCACCATTTTTTTATAAAAATTGTATACACTATTAAAAAATTCACCACCAAATATCCATATTTTGACAGATAATTCGCCATCACTATTAAATTTTTGCCCCCAAAAACACATGTGATTCACAACAATTTTATACTTTTCAAGAGGGGGGGTTCCTTAAAGTTGGCCCTGTTTGTAGCTTAGATTTACATTTTAATCCATTATCTTGTAATCTTAGCAATCTCACCACATCCATATAGTTTTAGAATAATTTTGGGGATCAAATAGGTATAAGTAGATTTTATTAGTTTGGTGCTTGTGTTGATTTGTTTAGGATTTAATTAATTGAAAAATTTACCTATATACATGTAGTCTTCAGTGGTTATATTTATAAGAAAAACAACATTTACAAAAGATTGACAATGAAATTTGTCTTCTTGAATAACTATTTAACTAGGCAATCCAATAATTATGCTAAATATAATAATATTTTATAATTATTTAAGCTTATTTTCATTATTTATTTTTGGTTATGTTTAAAAGATGTTCATTTTCAATAATTAAAGTTGATAAAGAACTTTGTGTCTTGTTATGTATGTTCTTAAGTTGATGAGGCTAGCATATTTTGTGTCCACAATTAAACATGGTCTAGATTAATATGAATGTTAAATTCCCTTGGAAATGTTTATTTGGGTTGGGAGTGGGATTTTTATTGGCGGATTGCAAAGTTAAAATATTGCGAAAAAAAAAAATGGAATATTCAAATTAGAATGAAATTTCCTATAGTATGGGAGAACTCTCATTACCTTGACCATCATAAACTTTTGACCATTGCATGTTGCTCAACAACTTTTGAATAAAAATTCAATGTGCATTATCTATATAACTTATAATGTGCACTACAAAGCTTTTGGATTGCCAAACATACTTAAATATGTCCAAAAAGAAATGAAATTTTGATTTAAAATCTTGACATAAAGTAAATTAGGATATCGATATTGATTGAGAATCATAATAATTTTAGGTTGTCAAGTTATATACAATCAAAATAATTTTTACTAATATGATTGAATTTTTAATTACGAAACCAAAGCAAATTAGATTAAGAAAATAAATGCTATGAAAAATAGAAAATCCGTCAATAGACCCTTGGTCTACTGGTGGGTACATGTTTTTGTAGAGATGAAAAAAGTTCTTATCTTCTATCTCTCCTCTCTATCCATTTCCCTTTCTACCAATTCAACTCAAGAAAACAAAAAATATATCAAATTTATTCTTAATTAAAACTTGCCACGCCTCTTCAACGCCTCTTCAACTTACCCATTGCATACAAAAATGTGATTACAAATAATTTAAATGATTAACTACAAATGTACAACCTTCAAATCTAGATCCGAATAGTACATACATAATGCCTTGGATAAAAAAAAAATGCAACATTAAAGCTTTAGTTTTTAAAATTTTAGATCTAAAGTCTTTCATTACATATTTTCCTTCACTGATATTATTTTGTTTAATTTATTTAACTAGAGGGTACTTCAACACATCATAGGCCCTCATAAGCACGCAATACATATAATTATTTTCGAGCCAGGCAATGCAATATCCAATTTCAACCATTCCATTTTAGCAGATCCACGAGCTTTGCAAATTCCACTTCCCACTCAAAAGCAGGATTCGTCCGACACGCAGGATCCCAAATCTTGTAACAGGGAACAGCACAACTTTGCATAAAAACAAGAGAGAATAAATTACTAACATTTGTAGAAAATATGGCAAATCATTCCTTCAATGAACTATTTCTGACAAGCAATAACAATAAATTACGGATTCTCACATGAGAGACGGATTGAAAGTAGCCAGATACAATTCATTCTTACGGAGAATAGAATTAGTTGAAAAAATGATCATCCTTAGATCATTGATGAGAACAAAGGAAACAAGAGAACTCACCATCCCTTCCAAAAGCCATCGCCTCCGGATTGCGTTTGAGGTGCGGCACTCTCAATCCTGAATGCCGCACCTCAAACGCAATCCGGAGGCGATGGCTTTTGGAAGGGATGGTGAGTTCTCTTGTTTCCTTTGTTCTCATCAATGATCTAAGGATGATCATTTTTTCAACTAATTCTATTCTCCGTAAGAATGAATTGTATCTGGCTACTTTCAATCCGTCTCTCATGTGAGAATCCGTAATTTATTGTTATTGCTTGTCAGAAATAGTTCATTGAAGGAATGATTTGCCATATTTTCTACAAATGTTAGTAATTTATTCTCTCTTGTTTTTATGCAAAGTTGTGCTGTTCCCTGTTACAAGATTTGGGATCCTGCGTGTCGGACGAATCCTGCTTTTGGGTGGGAAGTGGAATTTGCAAAGCTCGTGGATCTGCTAAAATGGAATGGTTGAAATTGGATATTGGATTTCCTGGCTCGAAAATAATTATATGTATTGCGTGCTTATGAGGGCCTATGATGTGTTGAAGTACCCTCTAGTTAAATAAATTAAACAAAATAATATCAGTGAAGGAAAATATGTAATGAAAGATTGTAGATCTATATGTCATGTAATATCTGTCGGAGGTTCTATTTTATAAAGGCCTCGTAGACAGCAAGTTGTAATTGGGTTGGGTAAATTTTTATATTAAGGGTTCTTCATATGCAAACTATAGTATGGCTTTGTATGGCCTTGTGGGGTTTTTGATCAGGTTTCTAGATTTTGATATTCTAGAACTCTTACTTGTATTTGATGGGTCATGAACGGAGTTTTTTTTTTTGGTTCTTTCTCCAGGAGCCCTTTTGAACTAGTGTTATTTATATAAATATAAAAAGTTTTACCACAAAAAAAAAAATTAAAAAAATTAAAAAACTAAAGCTTCAATGTTGCATTTTTTTTCCATCCAAGGCATTATGTATGGACTATTCAGATCTAGATTTGAAGGTTGTACATTTGTAGTTAATCATTTAAATTATTTGTAATCACACTTTTGTATGCAATGGGTAAGTTGAAGAGGTGTGGAAAGTTAATTAAGGATAAATTTGATATATTTTTTGTTTTCTTGAGTTGAATTGGTAGAAAGGGAAATGGCTAGAGAGGAGAGATAGAAGATAAGAACTTTTCTCATCTCTACAAAAACATGTACCCACCAGTAGACCAAGGGCCCATTGATGGATTTTCTATTTTTCATAGCATTTATTTTCTTAATCTAATTTGCTTTGGTTTTGTAATTAAAAATTCAATCATATTAGTAAAAATTATTTTGAATGTATGTTATGATACATTAATGACTCTATGATGTAGGTATGTTTATGATTCTTTCTTGAGGTGGGTGTTTACATAAGTGGAATGTGTGAATTTTTATATATGGTTATACCAATGGGTTGTGCATATATGCAGATGTAGATTGAGATAGCATGAAGTATGGATGTATGATGTTGTGTACTAATGAATCTATGATGTAGGTGGATGTGTGACATCATGTGAGATGCATGATTATGATTATGTATGTGTAGATTTCATAATGGTTATGATATTTATGTATGGATATGTTATGGATTATGAATGGTTTATGTACAAAAATAGCTAATGGGATGCATATTTGATGTTATATAATTATAAGAAATGACATGTAATGGAAGCTAAATGATATGTAGATGAAATAATTAAGTGATACAAAATAACTAAATGGTGTGAATGCAAATGATGAAAAATTAAATCTAACTAAAATGAACCAACTAAATGGTAAAGAAATGAGCACAAAATATGACCTACCAATATGATATAAGGATAAATGCAACAATAAATGCAATCAAAATATGCCTAATAAAAACACTAATATGATGGATAAAAGTGAACTAGTGACATAATGTATTGAATTAAAATTCAAAACTAATGCAATGAAATGAATGCAAGAAAATATTTTAGAGAAATGATATGAAATGTGTAAAAATGAAATGTAATGAAATGCAAATAGTTCATGCTAATGAATGATGCTAACTAAATGCAATGTATGTAATCAATATGATAATGAAATACACAAGGTGATAAAAAACTATATGAGAAGAGGAATGTAACTATATGATGTAAATGCCATAAAGGGGGGTGAAATTTATCATAAATGAACATAGTTCTTATGAAATGGTATGCAACAAAAATGGAATGTACTTGAAAAGAAATGAGAAAATGCACCTAAAATAGAGTGAAATACAAAATATGACATCAAACTACATGCAATGTTTTTGTGCGTGTCATACTAAATGGTAGGGACATAGAAATGATTATGGGTAGGGGAAAATAAAAACCTCTAAATACAAAGATAAATGAAATTAAAATGCAATTTCAGTTGGGGATTTATCTATGTTGAATGTAGAGAGCATGACCTAGTTTTGATATTCCAAGAGGAGTTGTGCATTACATGCTAGAAAAACAAGGATGACATGGTTCCTCTACATGGATTAGAATCTCAAATAGAAAAGGCGGGTTTAGGAAATGCATGATGATTATCAATCTGGAACCAAAATGTATGTAGTGAAGTCGTATAGGAAAATCCTAATACATCCAAGCCCTTGGCAAAGACTAGGTGGAAATATGCAAAGGTTGTGCCATAATGAAACACAAAAATAATTAGGATTGCATAATTGTTCTAATACTAGAAGAAACTGAAGGTGGGGCGTGGGGGGGGGGGGGGTGGGTGGGTAAATCAATGTAACCAAAACTCTAATTATTTTCAACACCAACTTCTACAAGATATAGCATGAAATGTAAACAACAAAGTAGTAACAAAATAAAACAAACATTAAAATCATGCATAGCACATATATTTTTCTTGTGGAAACCCTTGTTAGAGGGAAAAACTATGTGCCATAATTAGCACCCACAAAGTCTCACTATTGCAATAATAAGTCACCCTTTTAGGAGCATTACATACACCTTGTTAAGGGTATACTCGGTTAAGAGTACTTAGCCCTTTTAGGAGCTAAAACAAAGACCTAATAGGATCACCTTGCTAGAGGATTTAGAATTCCAGTTAGGAAGTCACCTTGTTAGAGGATTTATTATTTAGACCTATTAGGATCCTGTACACCCTGTAAGCAGTGACCTAGTTAAGGGATTTCTCTTGTCAACCTACTAAAATCAAAAAGTAAATAATGATCTGGTAGTTGCACTCAATGCATGATAGATCCAGTGTAGTCCTAATCAATGGTCTACTTTGAAACAATTATTCACATATGTACTAACACCTCTGATCACCATAAACCACAACAACAATAATAGGAGAACCATGCATTGATCATTCTCCTCTTCTCTCCTTCTCTTGTCACTCTTACAATACATCAGAAATGATAAATAAATACCTTTTCACTAATTAGGTCAAATAAGACCTAAATTCCATCATTATAATTAATTCCCTCTCATTTCTAAAACTACTAATTAACAATTACAATCTCAACTTCAAGTTGGCCTCCAGATTCATCAGACCATCGATTTGACAAACAAAAATCAAACCATAACACACTCTCCAATGCACTTGCACAAGTCTAATAAATCCAATCATCATGATCATGTAAATGCCAACTCATCATTTTACATTGATCTTACATGTCACCACAATCCTTCAAACATGTAACAAATTATCGCAACATGGTGCAAGATCACCAGTTAAGGATCTAACCAATAGTTCCAAGAACTTCTTGTGCCTTCTACTAAGTAATCTTCTGTCCACTATAACTCTATCCATTGATCACCAATCTTGATGTGATTGCACTATCAATCCAATAAAATCATCAAGGTCAAACATCTTGAATCACAACTCTTGACTCCACACTAATTTGACACAATAATCAAATCATCACTCCTTGGCTTCAACTAGTTCTTCATGTCTACCTGACAACCTTCAAACAATAATAAGTCACCACACACATAAGCTAGACTTATTTGGTTATGGATATCTCATCTTTAGACATTACCTAAGCTTCCATCATGGTTGTACACTCCAACTCTTACTATAATGCGAGATTAAACCTCTTGAACATATCTCATCATAACAAGAACATTGTCAACCCATAACCACTAAGTTGACATCAATGAAAATACCATAACTAATCATCCTATCAACATACCTACATCAAAAACATAACATAAAAAACTCATCTAATCTCTACATTAGTTACATCAGTTATGCCAACAATCTCCCTATTTTACATTGATGGCAACACTAAGTTAAAAAACCAACAATACTAAGAAAATAACTACGTTATGTTCCTGATCTCTTTATATGCTTTAACTATTATGATCAGACCTTCCTTTAATAATAATTCTCATCTATTTGATCATCACTTCTCAATACATCTCTCCCTTCTCAATACATCTGTCCCCCTTTGACAACAATGCCAAAGGTGCAACATGCCTTAGTCTTCATTTTCTATGTCTTTCTTCATCACATTTTGACTACTCTCATATATTTCTGATTGCTCTCCCTAAGCTAATTACTCAATGATGATTCAAATGTACAAGAGATACTACTCAAAATGTTTACTCAACAAAACTTGTCTTCAATTCTTGAAGGTTATCCTTTCATATCTTCAATGGGTTTTTCAGTAAAATAATTTATCCTCTTAAAAAAAATGATAACTCCTCTAATGCATCAAATGCACACATATCCAATAGAACTAAATCTACCTTAGTAGTCATTATGATTACTTCTTATGTCTCAAATTTCTTCTTCTCAATAATATCAACAAGCTTTAAACATTCACAAATAATGACAAGAATCTTACCATCTCCCTGTAAGACTTTGTGACTTGATTCACACTCACTAATAAACCGAATCCTTCCAATGTAATGGATTAAAGTAATTTATTTTCCCTTTAATGATCTTGTCTCTTGAAATTAGTACAATTATACATCCTCTAGACTTTACATTTGATCTCCTACATCAACAACCAAATTATCATATTAAGAGATAAATGTGGCATACTCATCATAATCAACCTCTAGCAAGAAATATGCCAATACATCTCTTTCTGAATTGAGATTCTTTCCTTTAGGCCTTAATCACTTGTTTCTTAGCCTTAGATTTCAAGACAATAGAAATCTCTATCATCTCACTTAAGATCATAACATAGATACCAATAGGTCCTAGAATGACCAATTTATCATTATCATTGATACCTTCAAAATATGTACTACTATTTCTTTCTCTTTATTCTTGTCAGAAGTACCTTCCTCTGTTTGTTCTTGCATTTTCCTTTCACTTTTAATTCACACAATATCAACATGGACCTATTCACCTTTTTATCATCTCTTCTAGTTGTGAAATCTACCAATACCTACAAATATTCCTCATTGATAGGTGTATCAACAATAGTATTATCAATCACCAATTGTGATCTTAAAATCTTTAATTTTCTCTTCCTTCCTTAGTATGTGAAATTTCTGGTTCCACTTGTGCTAGTTCATCTTCAATATCATGCACTTCTTCTTTATATGGCTCCTTAAATCCCAAAAATCATATTTTCAACATAGCTTCAATCATCATGTCCTAATTGAGTCTCATCAATTGACAGATTTATCAACCTCTTCTTGATATGGAATGCTGGTACCAATTCAAAGACATAGGGACTTGACCTTGTAACTCAAATAGGGCTTAAATTATTCATTACAAATACACTTATCCTTACTCAACTAGTCAAAATGTATTTATTAACTCCAATTGGGATACTCCATTTACTAACCTTATCAAAAATATTTTCAACAAAAAAAACCTTACTCATATCAGATGTCATCATCTTCTCCATAGGGGAAAGTGCATCTTTATAATTATTTCCTTGTGATCTTCATCTTTTAATGATCTTCATTTAATTCAGTTGTTTCTTCTTTACTTTTATCCTCATCCTTTTCTCATCATGCTATCTCCTTTTTTCTTATTTACAGTAGCCTTCACCAGTTCAGATGCTTTGTTTCTTTTGTGAGACTCAGGCATATCATCCTTAATAAACTTTATTTTTCACTCCACTGGAAACTTCATTTATGAAATTATCTTTTCCTTTTTGAGTATTGCACTCCTTTCTTGTCTACTGATAAGGACTCTAACCAATTTTTCAAGAAACCAATTCAACATCTTCATCATTAACACTTGCAACACCAGATGTTCATGCTTTCTTTTCTACATATTTTGACCCTTTATCTATGCTTCTTCTTTTGTAAATCCTTCAACAGTGTGAGTTACTTCACTCCTTTTCTTATTTTTCTCAGTTACATATTTAGCATAACTATACACCTCTTAACATTTCAAATCTTATTACCGAAATGTACCCCTTCATGTAATACAACAAAAATTTACAACACATCACAATTATTCATTATGCATCTAAATATGCTAATAAAACTTATCAAACATTCTTCTTGGGGGTCTCAGATTGATCTGACCTTGATTACTCCCCCTAAGCCAAAATAGACTTAGATAGCTGATGAAATCTCCACACTCGATAGAGATGTGGATCCTTATGATGTTCTACTCTCATCCTTCTTTTTCCATACTTTACTCATCTTCTTTCTAGTTTCCTCTACATTCATAGTCTTCTTTCCTTTCTGGTCATCTACCTTTTTCACCAATTGGTTTCCGTAATTCCTTGATTTGCAAAATCTTGCAATGTTCCTAGTCTTATGACAATGGAAACATGTCACCCAATAGATCTCCAAGGTCTAGAATTACCTTTGTTTGTCTTTAATTTGTATTTAAAAACCACATGCCCATACTTGTGAAAATGTGAGCATTCAACATTCAATAGGTTTTGATTCTAATAAGGACTATGCCAGTTCATAAATGATCGGGATGATTGTTCATCTTAGTCCTACACTCACTATATCTATGACCATACTTCTTACAACTATAACAATAACCATTAAACATAGTAAGTTTATTCCTACAAACACTAGTAGTGTGACCTTCTTCATGACAGATTAAACATGTAGGTGTAGTAGGTATAAACTTGCATTCTCTTGCAACATGTCCTACTTTATGATAATTAAAATAGGTGGGCTTATAAAATTTATTACTAAGACTTTTATTTTTCACCTTGGGTGGAGACTTGTCATCTTGATTGGGATTCTTTGATTCAAATGATTCACTATTCTCAAAACATAGTCTGACTCCTATAGCCTAGACTTCTTGTGTTATTTCTTATTCTTTGACTTTTTAGCTGCTCATCAAGTTTCTCATAACTCTCATTAAAATTTTTCAACAACTTTTTTGCATCATCAAGTTATTTCTACAATATCTCATTATGTTTGCATAGGCATTAATTCTCTCTTCCCAAATATTCATTACTCATCATCATATTTTTGATCTCCCTCTTAGATATTGTATTTCATCTTTGGTCTCATGAAGATATATCTGCAACGTACCAAACTCTTGTTCAGATCTATAAAGTTCAACCATTTTGTCTTTTAGGGTACCTTTAGCCATCTTCTTATATTCTTCTACATCTTTCCTAGCATCTGTAGACACCTAAAAATCCTTTAGAAAATAAAGTATTTTTATTTTCTGAAAAACCTCTGATGACATCATCATTTGTTAATTAATTAATTTATTTTTATTTCATTAAATCCCATTATCTTAATTAAAAATATTTAATTAAGAAATCCCTCCCAAAAATGTTTAAATCTTATTTAAACACCATTCCCCTATTTATTAATTATTTAATTAATAAATTGACCAAAAATCCAAAAAACAAATAATTAATTTATTTTTTCCCAAAACCTTAGAAATATCCTAAAGACCACTTACCTCTTCTAGAATCTTCTAATCCTTCTTTAATTTTGATTAAATGTTAATCCCATCATTTCCTAACCCTAATCCCAAACTCAAAAATATTTAATTAAGATTAAATATTAAACCCTCATATTTATTAAATATATTTTAATAAATATCCTCAAAACCTAAAACCTTTTGAAATAAATAAACCTTTATCTATTTCCTAAATTCCTAGAAAGTCCTAGACTCTTCTAGAGAGTCTCCATCCTCATCCAAAGCCTAGACTCTTCTAGAGGAAGTCAATCCTTATCTTTGACCTTAACCCTAACCCTAACCTTACCCCAAACCCTGACTCAACCTCCTAACCCAACCCTTTCCAAAATCCTATAAATAATCCTCATTTCTAAGAGCAATTTACCCGTTCACCTTTTATTTCAAGCATTGTTATCATGCTAATTTAGCTCTAGATTTAGCATAATCATTCTAGTTTTAATCATTCTCAAGTATTTTTAGCTCACATATTAGCATAGAACTAATGGATTAACTTAGTTTGATTCTTGTTTATGCATCATATCACATCTATTTTGGGTTTAAAAATCTACTTAATCATACTAGTTGCATAATCTTGAGTTCTTGAAGCCTTAGGGGCAATTTTGGGTGCTCCACCCAATATTGTGCCATATATGGGGTTTTCATGAAACTTAATCCTCAAATCTGCATTAGGAACATGCTCCAAGTGCTTTGAGAGCATACCCACATTCCTTTAAATGAGCAAATCAAACAGTGCATGGGCGCATCTGTTTTAGCTCAATCTGAATGACTTTATGAATTATTGTTTGCTTTTGTTAGGTATATGTTGTTTAGGCTAACGTTTGACATGTCTATGCCTTTCAAAATAGATTAGGTTCGTATCGATCATAGCATCCATTTTCTGACCTATCTTAATGGAAAAAGATTCCATTTCCCTCTTGATATCTTTCTTTTTCTTTGTTATCTTCTCACTCTCTTGAGACAAGGCTTCTAGGGTTGCTTCATATTCCTTAGGTCCACTTCGTTCTAATAGTTTCTCAATATAGTCTTGACTTTCACTCAGCTTTTTAACAAGCTCTTTTCTCTTATTCCTTTAGATCTTTATTTTCTCTTTAATATTTTCAATCATGTCTTCTGCTTCTTGAATAGGTATTCTATATCTTAGACCTTCCATAGTTACTTTAAGGATTTTCCCAAGAAGTTAGGCTTCTTCAAGGAAACTTGGCTTTAATACCAATTGTTAATACTAGAAGACATTGAGAGGGGGGGGGGGGGGGGGTGTTGAATCAATGTAACCAAAACTCTAATTATTTTCACCACCAGCTTCCACAAGATATAGCATGCGATGTACAAAAAAATAGTAATAAAATAAAACAAACATCAAAAGAATGCAACACTTTAACACATATTTTTCTCTTGGAAACCCTTATTAGAGGTAAAATCCACATGTGGGAATTAGCATGCACAAATTCTCACTACTGCAATAATAATTCTTCCTGTTAGGAGCATTACATCCACCCAGTTAAGGGTATACCCAGTTAAGAGTACTTAGCCCTGTTAGGAGTTGAAACAAAGACCTGTTAGGTTCACCTCACTAGAGGATTTAGAAATCTAGTTAAAAATTCACCTTGTTAAAGAATTTAATATTCAAACTTGTTAGGATCATGTACACCTTGTTAGGAGTGACTTGGTTAAGTTATTTTTCTTGTCAAACTACTAAAATCAACAAGTAAATAGTGATCTAGTAGTTGCACTCAATGCATGATAGACCTAGTGTAATCCTAATCAATGATCTACTCTGAAACACTTCTTTACATCTATACAAACACCTCTGATCACCATAAACCACTACAAGAACAAAAACTAAACCACACATTGATCTTTCTCCTCTTCTCTCCTTCTCCTATCACTCTTAAAATACATCATAAATGATATATAAATACATTTTCAATAATTAGGCTTGCTAAGACCTAAATGAAATCATTACAATTAATTCCTTCTCATTTTTTAAACCCTAAAATGTAATACCAATTAACAATTATCCAAGTCAGCCTCCAGATTCATCATACCATCAATTTGACACAAAAAATTCAAATAATAACACTCTCCAATGCACTTGCACAACTCCAATAAATCCAATCATCATAATCATGTAAATTCCAACTCATCATTCTACATTGATCTGACATATCACCACAATCCTTCGAACAAGTAATAACTTATCGTAATACAATACAACACCACTGGTTAAAGATCTTACCTATGGTTCCAAGAACTTCATGTGCCTTCCACTAAGTAATCTCTTGTCCACTATAACTTTGTCCACTGATCACCAATCTTGATGCAATTACACCAGCAATCCAATAACATCATTAAGATCACACATCCTAAATCTCAACTCTTGACTCCATAGTGATTTGACACAATAATCAAATCATCCTCCTTGGCTTCAACTAGTTATTCCTTTCTACCTGACAACCTTCAAAAAATTAGTAGTCACCGCAAACATAAGATAAGCTTATGCGGTCATGGATATCACATATTTAGACATCACCTAAGCTTTCTTCATGATCACACACTCTAAATATTACCATAATGCGAGATTCAATCTCTTGAACATATCTCATCATAATAAGAACATTTTCAACCCACAACCACTAATTTGACATCAATGACAACACCATAATTGATCATCCTATTAGCATAACTGTATCAAACACATAACATAACATACTCATCTAATCTCTATATTAGTTATACCAACAAATTGACATGTTGGGTCATGTACTAAAACACCTACAAAAACAACATATCACAGAAAAGAATGTCCCAACATACACCAACTTAAAATGCACCAAGATATGGATAGATTAAGGAAATCTCAAGTAGGCATAAACTAAGACACAAAAGATAAAACCAAAGAAAAATAACTTGTGACTAAGTGGCCAATCATTCCATAGTTCTTTCCATTAATCAAGCCATGTGATGATTGATTAATGATTTCCATGCTTCAGAAGTATACATCCCTATAGGGAAAATATTGATAGTATGATGGATACTCATAACATAGGAAATAATTGTAAGAGAAAATGACAACTATGAAACTAAGTCTCAAGATTTAGTTTTTATGTAAGTACATGTGGTTGATATGTTTGGTGATGTGCACTTGTCAAAGTTTAGTGTGTTGGCACTAAGATTAGTGTGATGGGATAGGAGGCTTAGTATGATGGGATAAGTGGTGAAGATGGACCTTTATTCTAAATAGAGAGAGGTCAACTTTCATCATCGAGTGAGGTGGTAGAGGGTAATGAGATATGTGTCAGTGATGTGGGAGATAGTGAATGGATGGAAAGGTAAGATCCCCACATAGATATGGGAAGAAGTGAAGGAAGAATGTGAATGGATGGGATATTAAAGTCATAAACATGATCAAATAGATGATGGATCTAGCAACTACACATTGTTCCTGAGATAGATTTTTCAAAATAATACTCATCCATAGTACCACTTAAGTGGTTTTCACCAATGGTCAAGTTTATTGCTTTGTATAATTTTGTTTTGATATTTTGATTATTTTGGTATTTTTATTTAAATACTAGGATTCACTAACGGGTTATGTATAAAAATGCTTAAGGTTTATGATATTAATGGGATCTGGGAGGGGATATATTTTATGTGTAGGAATCTAATATGCCCTAAACCCAAAATTAGAAGTGATGACATAGGGTCCCAACCAACTAAGGTCAAATTATCCTTTCTTGTCACAACTTTGAAAGTTCTTCTAGTGATGCACAAGGAAAAGATTACCTATTGCAAACTCATAGGGTTTGATCTTCTTATTATACTATAAGTGTAGGAAATGTTTATGCACATTGAGGTGGTTTAGGGCATTGAGACACATTCCATCAAGGATTTGGGGCTCCTACAGTCATACAACTCTATATTCTTCATCTAGTAATAGACTCTATAAGGAGACCCTAAGGGAAGGGAGACTGATCTCAATAGGAAGGATGGATTTGGAACCAAAAACAAGGGAATATGGAGTGGAACCTATGGGTCTGTGGTAGGAACATAAGGAAATATTTAACTATAAGTTCTAGTTATGGATAGCTTCACTAACTATCTTTTTAAGGATTTTGATAATGGTTTTATTTGTTGGCTTAGCTTGACCATTTCCTTGTGGATAGTAGATGGAGGAAAACAATTTATTAATACCAAATGTATGACACATGTCCTTGACATCCTTATTCTTGAATGGAGTACCATTATTAGTGAGTATATTTTGATGGATTCCATAATGATAAATGAGGTAATTTAGTATAAATTTGGATATCTTTTTTCTAGTAGTATAGGTCAAATGTATGGATTCAACCCATGTAGTGAAATAATCAATGGTGGTAATGATATACTTATGACCATTGGAGGATGTAGGATATATTTTTTCTATGAGATTGAGCCCACACTACAAGAAGGGCCAAGGGGTAATGATATGCTATAATGATTGAGAGGGTGCATGTATCAAATCACTATACTTCTAAAAAGACACCTATTTATTCAAACAATGATAAGAATCCTATTCCATAATGCTCCAATAGTAACTTTCATGGAAAAGATTCTTCACATGAGTAATAGAACTAGAATGTTCACCACAAATTCCTTGGAAAATCACTTCTAATGTCATTTGAGATTATTCTAATCCTAAGTACCTAAGGAGGGTTCCATAAAAGTATTAGTGGTAGAGGGTGTCATGTAGGAGGGTGTAACAAGATCTACAATGAATGAAGGCCTTGTATTGGTTAGTGGTAGGTGAGGTTGTATGACTTCATCATGAAAGTAGGAATAGATCTATTGATACTAGGGTGAATTAAGACCTGAAATGTCACACACCATTTCAAACTATGACATATCATAAAAAGGGACCATAAGGTACTCAACAAGAAAATCACACCTCTCATTATTCTTAGGAATGAAAAATAAGGATCTAATAATATCCATTTCATCATAAATTGTATTATTGGCTCTGGGGATTTGTTGGAACTAAAATTTTGTAAAATGTTTCCTTAATTATTTGATCATACAATATTATGGGAGAAACTTATCATCCTTTATTTGGTAATAATAATTGACTTATTTAATGACCAACTGAGATTCACCAAAGATGAGTAGGCTAGTGATTTTCTAGGTAATAGCTAAGAGAAGCCCTATGACTAAAGCCTCATATTCTATGATATTATTTGTGCATTCAAGGGTCATCTTGTAGGACTTTGGCATGTAATATTCTTACAAGGTTATGAAAAATATGGTTACCTCTGATCCTTTCATGTGTAGGATCTATCAAAATATAGTTTCTATTTTTTTCTAGGGATAACAGTCAAGATAGCATCATGGTTAAATTATAATACAAGGGGATGGTATCCTAGAATGGGGGCTTCTACGAGTTGATATGCAATAACTTGTCCTTTGATATATTTATAATCCACATATTCAAAGTAAAAATCATCAAGGATCGTTACCCATTTTACTATATGGGTGGTGAGGGCTTCCTTAGACATGAGGTACATGAGAGGGTCAATCTTGTCAATTATGTTAGTCTTATGATTGATCATATAATGATGAAGTTTATATGTGTGTAAGAAATATACCAAACATGCTTATTATATAGGTTTATACTCCAACTCATAGTTATCTAATGTTCTACTAATATAGTATATTTATACCTCTTTTCCATTACATCTATCTATGCCAAAAGTTTCCCTAGGTCAATAGTGGTAATGGATATATAAAATACAAATGGTGTGCCTAGAATAGGAAAAATGAGCACTGGTGATAAAGCTATGTACTACTTGATTTGATCAAAAGATTTTTGATATAGAAAATCCCACTAAAATTGTATATCCTTATGAAGAAGGTGAGAAAAAGGATGGCATTTATCTACAAGTTGTGCAGTGAACCATCACATTGATTGAGGTTTACCTTGTAAGTTGCGGAGCTTCTTGACATTCTTTGGAGGTGGCATTTTTAGGATAGATTTAAATTTCTTGGGGTGCATCTCGATTCCTATTCTTGATAAAATGTAACCAAGAAATTTTTTTGATGTGACATCAAAGACATATTTCTCAAGATTTATTCAAACCTTGTATTGTTTAAGTTTCTAAAATATCTTGGGAAGTACTGCAATGTGTGTTTCTTTGGTCTTTGATTTTCCTCGTAGGTCATCAACATAATCATCCATGATATCATGAAAGAGATCATGGAAAATAGATGTCATACCATGTTGATATATATCTCTAACATTCTTGAGTCCAAAGGGCATGACTTGATAGAAAATGTACACTTTAGTGTATAGTGAAAGTAGTCTTATGTTTGTCTTCTATTAAAAAAATGGATTTAGTTATAGCCATAAAATTCATCCATGAGAGAGATAATTTCATGTCTAGTATTCAATTCCACTATGATGTCCATGTTGGAAAGTGAAAAATCATCCTAAAGACATTCTTAATTGAGAGCTTGAAAGTTAGTGCAGACACCAATACCCCTAGTAGATTTATCAAATAAGAAAATATTAGAGACCCATTCTAGATAGTCTACAGGTCTTATGAAATGAGTGTTAAATTTTTTTTTACTATTATACTTTTACCAATAATGATATTTGTAGATGCAACTTTTTGAGTTTCTATTTAACATGCTTGGCATTAGGATATATAATAAGGTGATGGACAACTAAATTTGGATCCAAATCAGGAATATCTACATACAAATAAGAAAAATTATGTCGTGATTTGTCAAGGAACTCAATCATTTATTTCTTCTCTTTCTCACTCAAGGATGCTACTATAAATTTGATCTTGGGATTCTCTACAATTCTAAGATTTATTTCCACTATGTATTTTGTGAGGATACATCATTTTTCATGAGGTAGGGCCATCAATGGAAATTCAAATTCTCCCTCTTTTGGTACATCAAAGAGGTTTTCATCGGAAGATGCATCCTTTATTTTTACTTTTTCTTTATTGAAGGTGCCTTATAAAGGTTTTCATCAAGGGATATTTTATTTTATTTTTTATTTTTATTTTTGTTTTCACTTTTGTGATTAAGAGAGTTGACTTGTTGCCCAAAGTATAGCTTTACATCATATTTGATTTGGTGTTCATATTCTTAGAGATCCTTTAGGTCTAAAAGTTCCAACACTACTTCATCTAATTGACATATATCCAATGCTGGTGGCCCTTGTTAGTCCTAATTAATTAGTTTAGGGTATTTGAGTGGAAGGATAGGAGATGTGAGATTAGCAGTGGTTATGGAAAGGAAATAGTTCATTCTAAAGATATCATTGTCAAGTAATTTAAAATTTGATTCATAGAATTAATCCTTAAGGTATTCAAAGACGAAGGAAGCTTTGTAACGCCCCGCCAGGGGACCCTAGAGAAAACACTAAAATTATACTAAGTTATGCAACACATTTTTTTTTGTTTACTAAAGTTTACAAACACATTGAACATAGTAACACAATGATATACAAACATGAGTTTTGAATAAAACATATCATTTCATTTTCATTCTCAAGGGTCCCTGACGTAGAATTACGTTATCTAACTAACACTACACTAACATGATTAATGCTTAAGAACTCTTAAGTACATAATAATATTAAATACATCTCTTAATCAATATTACATTACAACACAAGATCACCTACATCCGCTACACATGTCGTAGGGTATGCGGTGGTATTTAATATAGTTACAAGTATCCAAATACATCATGGATCCACGTAGGGATCATTACTAATCAAGTGAAACCTCCTATAAGTACAACATAAAACCTTCTAACAACTGGGTACATAAATCTGCAACAAGGAGATAGACTGATCCAAGTGTACAATCAAGTGACGAAGGGTAGTCCGCAACTGTCTCAATGGAGAAGTACACTACCTCCCCACCATGTGGAACCTAGAGGTCCACCCCACCGTGCGAGGGAGATAACACCAGGCCCACACACACACTAAGGACCAATCCCCAATCCACATCTAAGAGAATATATCTAATACAAGAGGGTATACAGGTTACCAGAGGCACTGACCTACGTAGGATATCTACGGTGCGAGTAGGAAGGTGTCATCACGTAGATCCACCCTTGAGTTTAGTCCTGAAGGTTCCTCACTGAACCGACGGCACTCAAGTGATCATACGTGGCATCGATATCTCTCATGAAGACAAGTATATCGATGATGCATCTAGCATCTTCCCGCATCCATCCTTAGTCTTAACTAGCACTCAAGGCATGGGCGAGGTATTTCAAATTATCTTTTTAATGTTATCCTAACTAAATCAATTTTATAGTGTTATCACTGGAATTAAGAAACTTGACAATGGATGATCCGTCAGCCACTTGCGGGCCTCGGCGATCCATTGCAAGCCACCTCCTACACCACATCTAGATAACCTACCCTAGTTTCACAACAATACCCATCCTGGTTTGTGGCCACTTATGACATAATAAGATCCAATAACCAGATAAACAATTAAAGAAAATCTCATTTCAAAACATAAATTCACTTGGCCACTAAATCAAGTTTTAACCCACCAGGAGGAAATAATAACAGGGATCGGTTTAACCATCCCATTAAGGTCTCACATTGACCCTAATCCAAAACAAACAAATGAAGATAGAATCCACATTGCACCATAAACACAATCAACAAAAAAATAACTGATAACCACAACAAGTACCCGACCTCTGGATTTTATCCCCCTATTCGGTTATCTAATCCCGTATATAAAACAACTACATCAACAGTATACTTTCATGCACAAACAGTATACGCAAAGAGAACATCTTGCACGAGTAATTAACATGTCGTAAGATAAACCAAGACATAATGATCATAATAACAAGTAATTATTTGCTCACACTAGTTAATTACACTAATCAGAATATCCACGTCTATAGATTAATAACCATATCGTTATCATTCACTAATGCCTATAATGGTTTGATATAATGTCTTCGTTAATTTATAAAAGATGTCAATGTAACTATATCGATAATGAAAATAATGACTAAAGTTAAAGGACTCTAAGGTGATTATATTATACTCAGCAATTAATTCAAATATTAATTAAACAATAGCTCATGAAGTATTAATTTTAGCTAAATCCTCTTAGTTAAATTAGATGGCAAATATAATACATTCACTAATAATAATAAGGTGTCTAATGTTACACAAACATAAACAAATCCAAAAGTGCATTACTCCAATGGATAACAAATTCAAATAATTAATTAAACATTTCATTTATTAGCTTATTCAAAAACATCTAAGCTAGCCAAATCTAAAGTCCCCTAGGTTCCTACTCTACTTTCCACCTCATCTCCATAGTGAATAAAGTAAACAATTTAAAATAAAGCAAATGAATGCAAAACCCAAAGTGGGCGCCCATTTTCAAAGGGGGTTCAAACAAGGTAATAAATTTGTAATCATGGCTAAGGAAAACCCACGCCACCTTTCACAAGGGCTGCTCACATAATAAATAAGATATGGGAGGTACTTTGACCAACCCAAGGCAAAGAAGAAAAGACAAGTGTCCTTCATTCCTAAAGAAAATCTGCAAGTAGGGGTGCGCTTAGCAAGGTGGGGAGACATATTTAAGACAAAATGGAAGATGTCAGATTGCAATCCCCAAGCAAGGTACGCATGGGAGATGGAGTCAAAAAGGTCAATCCATTATCTTAAGAGCTGGCAGGTCATTAAATAAAGGTATAGCTTTTTTCTAAACTTTTTATTGTTTAAGTCCTATCCTCATGCATTAAGCCAACGTGGGGAGATGGATTTGGCAAAGATTTTAAATGCAAAACTTTTCAAAGACTCCCAACACCTGCGCCTAATATCCTTGTGGGGCCCTCAACAAGTGGGGAATGACATAAGAGGCCCTAAAAGCATGTTATAATAATATTAAGAGGAAAACATATAAACTAAAAGATATTTTAGGGGATCAAGAGAATATTCTCTGTGCAAGACTTGGGAAAAATAAGAGTCCCCATATATTTTCCAGAATGTATGTTTGCTCCCAGTTTTAAATTTTGTTGTGCTTGTTTCCTCTTTTTTTTTCATAAGGACTTAATTAATTTGTCATCTATGTGATGAAATATAGTTTCCAAATTTGTTTCCAAAATAATATATATTGAATTCTAGATTTCAAAATGATAAATATATTGATCAGTTAAATGGATAATTGGCAAATAAATGGTTTTAAAAACAGTGGTTTTCTTGGAGATTATGAAGCATCAACTCTCTTGTTTTCCAATATAGTTTTCATCTATTGTTGAATTGAGAAGGTTTACAAATTGAAACAATGAAATCTCACAATATAAACTATAATTCTGATTATTTCTTTTCCTCACTCCACATTTAGAGAAGGTAAATATGTTCTCTTATTAATGAAAATTTGCAACTAACATGGCAACATACTATGGGATATTTGAAACCTACCTGATTCTCAAAGCAAATTATTGAAGCCAGACTCTCAACTGTGATTCCAATGTGCTCCATAAACTCAATCCTCCTCTTCTTGCTCTCTTCTTCTTCTCCAAGCCTTACCTCTAAACTTTCATCTCCAAATCCTCATAACCAGTTTTTTCAATCCTCTAAATTTAGCATCCAAAAAAATAACATAATAATGACTCCCTTTTTATCTTATTTCTTCCCCAAACCTATTAAATGCACTTCTCCTACTCCTAAGGTGACATGGAAAAAAAAACATTTTTATTATCTTCTTAAATCTTTTCTTTCAATTTAGAATATATCAAACTCAAGATTTTCTTTTTAAATTATAAAATAAATGGTATCTATAAACATATAAAAGATATATTTATCTAATTATGATGCTTATAAAAATACACTTACTAATACGTCAACATAATTTAAATAACCATCAGAGATCATACATGGGATCTACAAGGTCAAAATGCAACACCGACATGGAACAAAACCTAAGACAATATCATGCTCAACCGGGAAAACATATATCAGATTCGTTCTACCAGGATGAATTCGATTTAGGTGAGTCAAGTAAGGTCTCATCCGTGATTTTAGGATGGTTAGGTTAGGTTAGGGAATTGGCCTAGGTGCTAACTCCCCTTCTCCACCATTGAGACATAATAATGGCACGCTCATCCTGTCAAGCCAGGGAAGTCGATGCCCGGTACCTGCAACCTACATAAAAACCATTGCATGTACATGTGCATATATAACATACTATCAGACAATGGTAGGGATGGCTAGGACGTGTGGACCTGACTAAATGCAGGTAACTACGCCTCCTCCTCTACCATACATGCATGTCAACAGAAAAGAAAACATATATGATAACAAACATGATACCATACACATGCGGGTATGGGGTAAGTGCCAAATATAACCATCATCTAATTATTTCAATTTATACATGCATTTGAAACATCATATAAAATCCATCATTACTAGATTTAACCATTACGTAAAGTTTTGTTTCAGGTTCATCATGACAATTAACATCCAAACTATAACTGTTTAATCACACACCAAAATATAAATATAACATGTAATATATGTCTGATCTAAAAAACCAAGATAAAACAGTGTCAAACTAAACATAGTATCAGCAAAAGTAAGATGCGAGGGGTACTACAAGCTTCGCAGCCATTTTGGGAGGAAACTTTAGTTTCCAAGTGATATTTGAGTCCTGTATTATGGTAGTAATATTTTGGACGAATAGGTTTTTCAGCACCTTGTTCTTTTGCTCCCATGTTTGTCCCATGGTATCCCATACTCTCAACTATAGGATATTCTTTTAGAAATTTATCTTTTGAGATATCAACAAGCTTCTCTTTGTCCTCTTTATATAACCACAAAAACACATCTTCCTCTATATCAGTTATAGTCTTGTCTTTGATGTTAAGTAATTGATTTCTAGTTTATATTATGTTGCCATATCATTTGGTATATGATATAAGGTGAACGAGTTAAGGAGCTCAAGAAATGAGATGTTGTGAAGATGAATAACTTAAATGGGAAACTAAGACAGATCTAAAAATGATTGTATTATGTTGATATGATTATTTTCTACTGAACATATGAGTATGTTAAATCAGTAAAGCATGGTGATAATGATTTGACAATTTGGTAAAATTAAGTTGTTTTGGCTACTGAGAAGGAAAGGTCACTCGGTAAGGTAAAGGTAAAAAGGAAGGTCACTCAAATGTAGTTTTCTTGCATTGGATGGTGATTTTTTCCTTAGATATGATGGGTGATGGTCAACCATAGGATTTGGGTTATAGGGGAAGTCAACTAACATAAAATGTATTCTCTACAACCTTTATCAATGATCTTCACTTGGGAATCAAAATTGGTGGATTTGGAAGTGGAGGATTCATCGACACATGGCTTGGTGATAGATGGCTTGGCTAATTCATTGAGTGGGAATAAGTTTTTTTTATTACCTTCAATAATTTTGTAATACTGGAAGGGATCAAGATCTTTAGGCATAACAAATTCATCATTATTGAGGGAATTTAATGCATTGGTGGAAGGTGGAAATGAATCCTTGTATATCATGGATGTATGTTCATCCAAGGAGGATGTTACATGGTAGGTCAAGGTCAAGGACTTGGCATGTAGTTTCAATCAATACAGGTCCCACTTGAAGAGGGATTATAATCAATCCCTTAGATTTTGATTTTCTTTCATCATGTGCTTTGATTTTTATCATCTTTGTTGGTTCAATAAGATAGTCAATGAATCAAAATTATTTTATTAAATTTGATGTACAAAGATTTAAACTAGATCCACCATCTTTAAGGACTCTCTTTATTTTATGTTGATGGATAATGAATTCAATATATAAGGGTTAATTATGTTTTGGATCGAGAGCATGAAGGTATTTTTTGAGGAAGACAAGATGGTTCTATTTGGAAAGGCTCCCAATCATATCTTGAAACTGGGAGGCAATGATGTTCTTAGGAACATGACATTCTAGAAGGGCATGCTCAAGAATCTCTTTGTGGATGGGAGATATATGAAGAAGCTCAAGGATGGATATTTTTTGGGGGGTATTCTCAAGGTGATCAAGAATTATATAAGGAGATGTGGGTCTAGTGGAAGTGGGTGGAGCTGATGGTTGAGCTGCACTTGAATAGAGACTCTTCCTCAATAAGTGGTAACATTTCAACTAGCACCTTCAACTATGATTTTATTTACATGATTATCATCTTCTTCAGTGCGACCAAACAAGGAGTCAAAGCATAGGATATCATTAGTTGTATAGTAATAAAGGATTTCATTTGAGGATGAGGGTTTATCTTTCACATTCTCAATAAAGGGAGTGGTGTAGATTTTGAGTTGGGTATTTGATGATGATGGGTTGTATCCCTTGACTTCAATTTTACCTCTATCAATAAGGTATTAGATAAATTTCTTGAGTTTCATGCATTTATTAGTGTCATTACCATTGATTTGATGGTATTCACAATACTCAAATTATTATTGTACCAAGTGGGATTAGGTTGATTCTCATCATATGACTTAGTGACTGGAAATAATATCATGTTATGATCAACAAGTTGGTGGAAAATGACATTAAGGGAATCAAAATGGGGAGTGTACTGATAATGTTGTTGAGTGTTGGTGTTGTTTTTTATACTGTTTTGACAAGGGAAAAGATTTTTGGGTGGGTTGTAATCAGGTTGTTTTGATTGACACAATTGTTGATTGGTGCAATTTTGTTGATTGCACCAATTTCCTTAATTTAAAGTGGCTTACACATTTCAAAATTTCTTAGAATCAATCACCCCATCATTAACAATGTTTTTGTTCTTGGTCCAAAATTTAGGTTTATCATTAGTGTTTGATATTTCCTTGTTGGAGAAGGCCATATTAAATCTTCTTCTCTTTCTTGACCATAATTTTGAAGGTGTTAGGACAAGTGATTTTCATATGGAAAGTCATTTCTTGGTACATGATTGTGTATGAATATATCAATCAAATGTTGTTTAAGAATTTTCCAAGACATTTTGATCACGAGGTGTCTCCAATGCTATAATAAATTTGGAAATATCTCTCCATTACATTATTTAGTGTTATAAAATTACTTAAGGATGCTTGATGTTTAATGTTGTATAAATATTGTGAAATAAATTTTCTCTACAAGGATGAAAACAATGGAGATAGGTCCTTGTCTAAAGTTCATAAACCATTCAAGAGTGAGGCCTCCAAGAGTTCAAGAGAATATTTTTTTGAGATAATTTTCATTATAGGAAATCTCTTGACAAGCCACATAGAATTCCTTGAGATATTGGATTGAAATGTTTCCCCCTGTGTATTTTCCAAATTTAGGGATCTCAAAATATAGGGGGAATGGTTGTATAGTGGTAGATCTATCAAATGGATAAGGGCATATGTTGTTAAATGGGAATTACATTTTTTTGTCCACTTTGCATGTTGAGAATGATGTTCTTAAGCTCATTGACTTGTCACATAAGATTGAGGGCATTGTGATGTCTAAGTGGGGCCCCAAGATTAGATGATCGACCAAGTGATGATGTTGATGAAAGACCTAATGTTGGAGGGGGTATGTATTGGTAAGCCTGGGATGTTTGAGGAGTGGATGTCTTCATGAAATTTTAAGGAATCATGAAGAGTGATGTTCTCTGATCTTGTGTGGATTTTGGGATGCAGGTTTGACCTATATTGAGCACATCCACTTCTACAACATTAGATGTATTCATTGTAGTGTAAGTACTAGTATGTGAGGTCAAATTGGGTATTATGATAATGTTTTATTAGATTTTTTCTTGTGATAATTTAAGGTTTTATGTAGGTTGAGTGCTTTTTGATGTAGAGGGTCCAATGAAGGTAGATTTTCCCTTGTCTCTAGATGATGTCATATTTATTTGAGTAGGAGTGTTAGTATTTGTGGTAGCACGAGATTTGTTTACATTACGATAAAGTAGAGATTCATGAAAATTAGGAGGGACCATAACCCCATCTTTAATAATACTCGTAAAAATATCCCATTCATTTTGTCTAATAGCTTTCCCATATTTAAATTATAAAGGTCCTTAAGAAATTTTTCTAAATGAGAAGACAAATCAGGTTGATCAAAAATTTGTTATTCCTTGGGTTCATTAGTAATATCCACTACTTGAACACCTTCATCTATGAATTTTTTTGCAAAAGAATTCTCATTGTCATTATTGGTATTGTGGGTGTTTCATCGAGAGGCCCTCATGTTTCTAGTTGAGGATCTAGTGATTGTTGGATTCTAGAGAAGGGGGGGGGGGGGGGGGGGGTGAATCTGTAATCCTTGATCACAAATACCTTAACAAATTTTTGTTAATTAAATCAATAATAGATCGATAACATACAGCTCACTATTTTACTGATATCAAAAAATTAAATATAACACTCAGTAATTTATTCACACAAATCATTTAACACATTTAACACCAATATTTAGCATGGAAACCTAGCTTTGGAAAAAACCAATATGGGAATTGTCACCTACTAAGAAAATACTCTTCTGAAGTATGCTTGGCTAAGATCCAATCTTATTAATGATTACAATACACACTATTAGGTGTGACCCGGTCAAGGGATTTACCTCATATCTATTAGGATCTTCACCCTATTAGGAGTGGCCTTGTTAGAGGGATTCAAACACTCTTTTAAAATGTCACCTTGTTAAAGGATTTTACAATAAGACTATTAAGTCCACTTTGTTAAGATATTTCTTTATTACAAATGCTAGTAAGCAACAATATATAAAAATGACATGTAATTTTGTGGCAGTATAAAAGTTGAAAGGACATGCTACTCTTTGGTGGAAGAAATTAAAAAGAGATAGAGAAGATGAAGGTGAAATGAAGATCAATAGTGGAGGTTGATGGTGACTAAATTGAAAGCTAAGTTCATACCTATTGACTATGAGCTTGACTTGTTTAAGAAGTTGCAAAATCTGAAGCAAAAAGATTTGACTGTGGAGGACTATATAGAAGAGTTCTATAAGCTGAATATTCAGTTTGGACATAGAGAACTTGGTAAGGAAAAGGTAGCTCAGTATGTGAATGGTTTGAGATTAAATATTCAGGGTGAACTTGGTATGTTGAAGATTGATTCGATTAAAGATGCTTATCTGTATGCTATGAAAATAGAAGATAAGTTGAAAAGGAGACAACATAGTAATCCTTGAGGGAAGGAAAAGATTGATCACTCGGTGAAGGATAAACTGACTAGTGAAGATGAACAAAATCCTATGGAGCCAAAGAAGAAGATAGGTAGGGTTATCTTTAAGGGTACTTATTATAATTGTGGTGAAGAAGGACACCAATCTTTTGAGTGTACACAGAAGAAGCTTGGTGACTAAAGAACTATTGTAGTAAATGAGAATATTTAAAATGAACTTGAATCTGAGAACTTGCTAGTTCGGAGAACATTGCTCGGTGCAAAGGAGGAACCTTGGTAGAGGAGTAATTTTTTCAGAACTTGGTGCAATTCTAGAGGTAAACTTTGTGATGTAATTGTTGATATTGGTAGTACTGATAACCTTGTTATTGAGGACATGGTTCAAAAACTTGGTTTGAAGATAATGAAGCATCCTTATCCTTATAGGATTGGCTGGTTACAAGATGTTCATGTTCTAGAAGTGAGGGAGTAGTGCTTTGTTGATTTACAGATTGGCCAGTATAAGGATCTAGTGTTGTGTGATGTTGTGGAGATGAATAGTTGTCATATATTCTTGGGTAGACCTTGGCAGTATGATTGCAGAGATATGTATGATTGTGTGAAGAATGTGTTTATTGTTGAGAAGCATAACATGAAGCTTTCCCTGATGCATTTGATGGATACAACACTTAGTAGTAGAAACCTGAGCTTTGGTAGCTGAGATGATTTGGGAAATTCTAAAAGGATGGATTAGTATGGAGAACAAGCTTGTGTGTTATAAAGGAAATATTTGAAAAGACAAAGGAAATAGAAGTGGAAGAGTATGTAAGGTGAAGAGTTGAAGGGCTTGTGTGTGAAGAACTAGTTCAGGGTTTATGTGCTTAATCCCAAAAGATGTTCTTCCAGCCTATGAGAACATCTTTCCAAACCTAGGGTGTCTGATGCAGGGGCATTTTAGGGTACTTGGTGAATCTACATGGTGGTGTGTTGTCTTGGTTCTGTGTTACTCGGTTGCAACTATAACCAATGGTCTTGGTTATTGAAGGAAGCTTACTCGCTAAAGGAACTCAGTGAAACCTCTTGCTCTCGATGGAACTGGTACTTAATGATGTCTATGTTGCTCGGTCGACATGCTTTCTCGGTGATGCTTGGCATGCACTACAACATTTGGGGTCCAATTTCAACACCAATTTGTGATGCCACTAAAATTTGTCTTTGTTTTTTTGTTTTTTTTGCAAGTTCTCCTTGACGGTGTCATAATAGTGACAATGACATCATAATTGCAATACCCATTTGGTTATAAACAAAAAAAAAAGAAAAACAAAGTTTCATTTGTAATTTTTGTGAATTCAAAGAGCTATCGCGAAGATGGCACTGCACTTTTGCGTAGCGTGGAGAGGGAATTTGATTTTGATGTGCGCAAAGAGGTCGGCACCATGTGGGAAGAGGGCACTGGCACTTGAGCTAGGCATTTGAGTTTTGTCTTCTCATTAACTCAATTTCATTTTGATGACATTTGTTGATTTAATGGCACAATATGAATGTTAATAGTGGCATCGTTTGCATCTTAGCATTTGGAATGCTCGATGACCCATGAGCTTTGAGAGCTAGGGAATCATTTCTATTACCTTCAAGGCATTGTGTGAAGTGTTTGATCTCTCTTTATTTGTTTTGTTGTTGATATTCAATATGTGGTACTCCCTGTTTATGATCATTTCATGAGGAAATTTCTTGGTGGCTCGTAGGCTACAAGCTAGGGCATCATACATTGTTTATGAGCTCACTATTGAATACTAGCATTGTTTACATCTTTTCATTTGGAATGCTTGATGACCCACGAGGTTTGAGAGTTAGGGCATTGTTGCTATTACCTTCAAGGCATTGTGTGAAGTGTTTGATCTCTCTTTATTTTTTTTGTTATTGATATTCACTATGTGGTACTCCCTGTTTATGATCATTTTATGAGGAAATGTCTTGATGGCTCGTGGGCTACAATTTAGGGCATCATACATTGTTCATGAGCTCACTGTTTAATACTAGCATTGTTTACATCTTTTCATTTGGAATGCTTGATGACCTATGAGCTTTGAGAGCTAGGGCATCGTTTCTATTACCTTCAAGGCATTGTGTGAAGTGTTTGATCTCTCTTTATTTGTTTTGTTGTTGATATTCACTATGTGATACTTATTTTTTATGATCATTTCACGAGGAAATGTCTTAATGGCTCGCAGGTTGAAAGCTAGGCATAATACATTGTTCATGAGCTCATTGTTTAATACTGACATTTTTTATGAGCTCACTATTTAATATCTACCCAGGCCATGTAAATGGTACCAGGCCAACCCAATCAGCCCAACAAAATGTGTCATGTTTATCTTTGTCAAATACACTCGTTCACCATTTTGTTCTTGTTCTTCACACAAATATTGCATCAAAAGTCATTGTAAACAATGATTCAAAGAAAAAAGAAACAACTACAATAGATCAGACCCCAAAAGAATATAGTCAAGGAGAAATAGTACCCTAATCAGAGACAAAATAAACTCTTAGTGTAAGCAAGCATGGAACCAAAGAGGGGAAAGTAAGGCACCAACCAGACTCAGGAAAATATAGCATCCAAAATCATAGAGGACACTGACAGAACAAGGAGGTTAGAAATTTAAAAACTCAACACAAAATAAAGCATGGAAGGGCACCAAAGAGCATGAGAACTAGCATCCAAATTAATACCAATAGAAGCATCAATAATCTAGATACTAGAAAGGACAAGTTTAGTTTAAGGGTGAAAACTTTTACAAACACTATACATGAAAACCATAGCCCAAACAAAATGATGACTACATGATTTCTTTACCCGCACATGCCAAATTTCATTATCATTTTCATCAAACATGATCTGCTAAAGTTTCCTATGGTGTTTGGAAGTCAACCTAATTTACATTTCTTAGTTATAAAACTTAGTCATAAATTTGAATTAAAAATACTTGCATAATGATCTGTAAATTATAGATCTCTTTCTATGATGAAGATCTGAAATCAACTCCAAATAGTTTTAGATTGTGACAAGAATAAATTTCGTACCTTGCCCACACAAGATCAGCTATAAATATCTTAGCCTTCTTCTCCACTAAATTCATAATAAGAATAGTTAAAATTGAATGCTCTTAGTTTTTCTTCAAATCTATTTGAAACTCTTATGAATTCACTATGCATCAGGTATGGCATGTGTAGGAATGAATTTGAAATAAGAAAGAAAAATCTTTCTATTTAAAAACTAGCATAATTAAGCCTCAAACAAAAAAAGTGCAAACATATAAACTTACAAGCTATATACACCACCTTGATCCGCTGAAAATGTCTTAGCCTTCTTCTCCCTTAAAACCATAATAGGAACAAATAAAATTCAATACTCTTAGTTTTTATTCAAATCTATTCGAAACTCCTATCAACTCATTGTCCAATAGTTAAACTAACCTATGACTTCAAAGGAGGAATTATGAAATATAGTTGTAGGTAGTTATCTCTTCTATAATGATGGAGGAGTCAAAGGTAATGATCAATGAGGTTTCTGCTATTAGATCATACATTAATATACTTACTATTTTGAATTTGAGCTCGGACATAATGCAATGTTATTGTTGTCATTGCATGCTTGCTGCTGTTGTGCACCATATATTATTTTATACACTATTTATTTCATTGAAATCGTGAGCTTGACATTTGTAATATATTTTCTATTATTGGATCAATGCTACCATGTTGTTGAGTCTATGTATGGCTTGACTATGCACATTCATAATTTTAGATGAGGATTAGTAATAGGGTGCCAGGCATTGCTTAGATCCTTTGGATCTAACCCCATCTTTTCCTTCCTTGCAGGTTTTGGATCATACAAGAGCATACTGGATTGACCCCGGGTCAACACTTCATTACTTCAAGAAATGTTTGGTACCTTCATTATTTATGTTCATCCAATTATGTATGTTTGCATTTATTCATATTCTTCTGAAAGTTGGCCATTAAAGAGCATATATGATGATTCTTGATGTTTTTGGGTCATTTGATGAAAAGATGTAAAAGTTTCTTAAATGTCTCAAAATATCGTAAGTAAAAACATTATAGAGTGGCATTTAGATTAAGTAAAATATGAATTCACATGCCTTTAATTGTGATACACTTTTGAAATTATCACTTATTGGTCATTTGGCAATTCAAGATATAAGTATCAGAATATAAACTATTGTAAAAGGAAGAAACACATATGTATCATCATTTAATACAAAATATAAAAGTATTCCATAGACACACATTTTCTATTATAACAACCATCCTCTAATCCCATGGTGTACTAGTCTCAAGGTAAGAACAATTTACTTAATCCATCATATAGGTATCATCCTAAAGTTTAAATAGATATTGACTATGGATATACAACACTGAGCCATAATAAATTACAAAGTTCCACTACAATTTCTATGTCCACTTACAATCATCCTACTACTTACACTGCAATTTCTATGTCCACTTACAATAATAAATTATAGTTTCACTATAATTTCTATGTCCACTGCCATTAAAATATATCACTCTTCCTATTATATGGGCATCCTTCTCATTAAGTGTTGCCATTAAAATATATCACTCCTCCTTTTATATAATGTATATGCATACTTGTTTAAAATGTCATACTTGTTGCTCTTAAATATTATTACCATTTCACTCAAATTTACTTGACATTAAAGCCAAGCCCAAAATGTATACATACATGTAAGTATTGGAGAAGCTGGATTCTGAAACTATTGGAAAAAAAAAACCAAAAAAACCTATACCAATAGAAATTTACGAGAAACTATACTTCTGCTTACCACACCATACCTCAGCATCATAATGATTATCATTTTCAATCTTCAGTGAGGCTTCATACCACACACCATCCACAGATTTGTACACAACACTAATTTAGCCTGGAGGTAAACTACATGTGTCATGTAAACAACATGGTTGAATGCAATCTCTTTTGTGCATTTTCAATAGTTTTCCCACCAATACAAGCATAAATAACGCATTGAACGTAATCTATGAATATTGTGTGGTATGAAGTCTCGCTAAAGCTTGAAATATATCACTCCTCATGTTATTGTTAAAATTAAATTCAAATATTTCCCAAAACATTTATTCTTGTAGAATTAAGATGTCCTTATCTCAATAATAAAACAATCTTGCATAATAGCTTTTGAATCACATTAGCACACACCCATACTTGTGCTTACCACACCATATCCTAGCATCATAATTAATTTCACAAGTTGCAAGAGAATAATATAAACTTAGTGAATTCATCACCATCACAAGTTGCGCCCTTACAAACTGCCCTTTGTTCTATACATTAGGATCATAAAGTGATGCAGAGGGATGTGGTGAACTTCAAGGTCTTTGGAAATTTATAAGGGAAATACAAGACTTGCAAGGTTTTACCCCAAAATGGCCTAAGGACACCTAATAGCTCAAAGTAAGTGTACACCAGACTAAACACTATCTCAACACTATACTTAGTTTTTAGGCCTACAATGAGGTCATTTTACAAAGGAAGTATACACCAGACTTTGACCCAATCCTCCAAACCCTAGACAGTCTTATGTTTGGACTCCAATTAGAGATTTCTGCAACCAATTTTAACCCTTGAATAGTTTAGACCCAATAGCCCCAAAATCCTCTTCAAGCCCTAGAAATGAGGGTTTTCTAATTAGATGGTCTCCAAATGTTTTCTTATTGTTCTGATGGATTCAACACCTTGAGTTCAACATATGAACACTTTAGTGTTCATATGTTGAAGTCATAGGTTAGCTTAAAATGGAGAGGGATCTCAAAATATCATAAGTAAAAATATTACACAGTGGCATTCAGATTAAGTACAATATGAATTCGCATGCCTTTAATTATGATACACTTTTGAAAAGCTTTTCATAAAAATATATATATATATATATATTTAGTCAAGTAATAAAATCTTATAAAACAACATACATTGTGTGAAGTGTTTGATCTCTCTTTATTTGTTTTACTATTGATATTCACTATGTGGTACTCCTGTTAATGATCATTTCATGAGGAAATATCTTGAGGGCTCATGGGCTGCAAGCTAGGGCATCATGCATTGTTTATGGGCTCACTATTTGAGCACCTAATGTCCCTATTTGATTGGTTGGTTCTATGTTTGTTATATTGATGCTATTAGATCAAATAGGGACATTAGTAATAAAATAATACACTTACTATTTTGAATTTGAGCTCAGGCATCATGCAATGTTATTGTTGTTATTACATGCTTGCTGTTGTTGTGCACCATAATAGCAACAAGAATGTAATGTTATGAAATTTTGAGATTAAATTGGTGAGTTTGTATACTTTCTCCATTTTAAACTAACTTGTGACTTCAAAGGAGGAATTATGAAATATAGTTGTAGGTGGAAATCTCTTCTATAATGATGGAGGAGTCAAAGGTAATGATCAATGAGTTTTATTCTATTAGATCATACATATATTAATACACTTACTATTTTGAATTTGAGCTCAAGCATCATATATTGTTTTATACACTGTTTATTTCATTGAGACCGTGAGCTTGGCATTTGTAATGTATTTCCTATTATTGAATTAATATTGCCATTTTGTTGAGGTTGTAGATATCCTTTTACTAATCTTGTATAAACAACATATATACCGTGTTGACTCATAGCCCATGAGGTGTTGCTTGATAACACATTTGGCATCATACTTTTTTCTCTATTTTGGTCTTGATTTACTCACTACATGCATATATTTCCTGAGTGCACATGTTCTGTAGCATAGTTCATTTTAGAAGTGTATATCTTGACTATGCACATGCATAATTGTAGATGAGGATCAGTAATAGGGTCCTAGACATTGCTTAGATCCTTTGGATCTGACCTCATCTTTTCCTTCCTTGCAAATTTTTTATCATACAAAAGCATACTGGATTGAACCCTGGGTCAATACTTCATTACTTTAGGCAATGTTTGGTGCCTTAATTATTTATGTTCATCCATTTATGTATGTTTTCATTAATTCATATTCTTCTGAAAGTTGGCTATTAGTGACCATATAGAACCATTCTTGATGTTTTTGGATCATTTGATGAAAATATGTAAATAGGGACATCAGTAATAAAATAGGGATATCTTAATCTTTATGAGCTCAAATTCAAAATAGTAAGTGTATTATTTTATTAATGATGTCCCTATTTGATCTAATAGCATCAATATAACAAATAGAGCACTGGCCAATCAAATAGGGACATGCAGTGCTCAAACAGTGAGCTCATAAAATAATATATTTTGTCTTAATAAAATCTTATAAAACAACATATATTGTGTGAAGTGTTTGATCTCTCTTTATTTGTTTTGGTGTTGACATTCAGTATGTGGTACTCCCCTTTTATGATCATTTCATGAGGAAATATCTTGATGGCTCACAGACTACAAGCTAGGGCATCATACATTGTTCATGAGCTCACTATTTAATATTGGCATTGTTTACATCTTTTCATTTGGAATGCTTGATTACTCGTGAGCTTTGAGAGCTAGGGCATCATTTCTATTACCTTCAAGGCATTGTGTAAAGTGTTTGATCTCTCTTTATTTGTTTTTTTGTTGAAATTTACTATGTGGTACTCCCCGTTTATAATCATTTCATGAGGAAATGTCTTGATGGCTTGTGGGCTATAAGCTAGGGCATCATGCATTGTTTATGAGCTCACTATTTGAGCACCACATGTCCCTATTTGATTGGCTAGTAATCAAACAATTGAGCTCATAAACAATGCATGATGCCTGAGCTCAAATTCAAAATAGTAAGTTTATTATTTTATTAAGACTAAATATATTTTTTTATTAAAATTTTATTAAGACAAAGTCTTTTGGGTTAGTTTTATGTTGTTTTATAAGATTTTATTAAAAATAAATATATGATGTAAACTCATAATTATACTTGATATATATATACTTCAAAAGAGGAATTATGAAATATAGTTGTAGGTAGTTATCTCTTCTATAATGATGGAGTGAAAGGTAATGATTAATGAGGTTGCTTCTATTAGATCATACATTAATACACTTACTGTTTTGAATTTGAGCTCAGGCATCATGCAATGTTATTGTTGTCATTGCATGCTTGTTGCTATTTTGCACCATATATTGTTTTATACACTGTTTATTTCATTGAGACTATGATCTTGGTTTTTCTTTCAGAAGTGTATGGCTTAACTATGCACATGCATAATTGTAGATGAGGATCAGTAATAGGATGCCATTCATTTCTTAGATATTTTTTATCTAACCCCCATCTCTTTTTTCTTTGCAGGTTCTGGATCACACAGGGACACACTAGATTCATACCCGGGTCAAAAATTCATCACTTCAGGCAATGTTTGGCACCCTTATTATTTATGTTCATCTTCTTATGTATGCCTATACTCTTGCATTTTCTTCTTAAAGTTATTTTCTTTGTATAGTATATACAAGTTATTTTTCATAAATATACATGCAATCTTTAGATGCAAAAAATTATTTTCCTTTACATGTATCTTTGCATGAAATAAACACAAATTAAACAAGATCATCTAATAATGCAAACTAGGGTACTGTAGTCACTCATCTAGTAATTAGTTCCCCAAACCATTACTAAAGATTGAACATAAGTCTAAGTCCCCAAACCTATTATTTTATGTGTCCTTATTGCCTTCATAATTTTGGTTCAACCCTTATAGGATGTCCAAGCCTAGAGGCCAAGGAAAGTACCCAAGAGCACTTGAAAGAAAGATGAATGAAACCATTATCCTTATGTGGGTAAACCCATATAAGTGTTCTTCCTTTGCATCACAACTCCTACTTGAGGATCCACAATCATGCATTTATGAAATAATAATGCATTAAATGTCTTACTGATGTCCCTATTTGATTGGTTGGTGCTCTGTTTGTTATATTGCTACTATCAAAATAGAATGACAATGGTGATTCAATGCATCTACAGCCTCAACAACATGGTAGCATTGATCCAATAACAAAAAATACATTACAAATGCCAAGCTCATGGTCTCAATGAAATAAATAGTGTATAAAAAAATATATGGTGCACAACAGCAGCAAGCATGCAATGACAACAATAACATTGCATGATGCCTGAGCTCAAGTTCAAAACAGTAAGTGTATTAATGTATGATCTAATAGCAGCAACCTCATTGATCATTACCTTTCACTCCTCCATCATTATAGAAGAGATAACTACCTACAACTAGTGAATCATGCATTGTTTATGAGCTCACTTTTTGAGCACCTCATGTCCCTATTTGATTGGTCGGTGCTCAAATAGTGAGCTCATAAATAATGCATGATGCCCTAGCTTGCAGCCCGCAAGCCATCAAGATGTTTCCTCATGAAATGATCATAAACAGGGAGTAGGTCACATAGTGAATATCAACAACAAAACAAATAAAGAGAGATAAAACACTTCACAAAATATATGTTGTTTTATAAGATTTTATTAAGACTAAATATATTATTTTATGAGCTCACTATTTGAGCACCTCATGTCCCTATTTGATTGGTCGGTGCTCTATTTGTTATATTGATCCTTTTAGATCAAATAGGGACATCAGTAATAAAATAATACACTTAATATTTTGAATTTGAGCTCATAAAGATTAAGATATCCTACTATTTTGAATTTCTATGTTCTTTGAGCCAATGAAATATTTATTATCATGATGAAGTAATAATGCATTAAATATCTTACTGATGTCCCTATTTGATTTGACGGGGCTCTGTTTGTTATATTGCTACTATCAAAATAGAATGGTAGTGGTGATTCAATGCATATACAACATCAACAACATGGTAGCATTGATCCAATAGCAGAAAATACAATACAGATGTCAAGCTCACAGTCTCAATGAAATAAACAGTGTATAAAACAATATATGGTGCACAACAGCAGCAAGCATGCAATGAAAGCAATAATATTGCATGATGTCCGAGCTCAAATTCAAAATAGTAAGTGTATTAATTTATGATCTAATAGCACCAACCTCATTGTTCATTACCTTTCACTCCTCCATCATTATTGAAGAGATAACTACCTACAACTACCTTATCATGCATTGTTTATGAGCTCACTGTTTGAGCTTTCATGTCCCTATTTGATTGGCTGGTGCTCAAACAATGAGCTCATAAATAATGCATGATGCCCTAACTTGCAGCCCGCAAGCCATCAAGATATTTCCTCATGAAATGATCATAAACGGGGAGTACCACATAGTGAATATCAACAACAAAACAAATAAAGATAGATAAAACACTTCACACAATATATGTTGTTTTATAAGATTTTATTAAGACTAAATATATTATTTTATGAACTCACTATTTGAGCACCTCATGTCCCTATTTGATTGGTTGGTGCTATGTTTGTTAGATTGATGCTATTGGATCAAATAGGGACATAGAATTCGATATCAACCTATCATATATCCATTCCAAATGATATAACTCCATTTGAATAAACATACACACCAACCATTTGAAAAAATGTCCATATGAAATCTAGAGCAATACATTAATTTTATAGAAAATTCATGATTTATAATGCCCCTTGATTTATAGTGAGTTAATTTTATAGTGAATTCACGATTTATAATTCAGTTGTAGCAGCTCAATGTGTTTGAACTCAAGAATACCCCTTACTTGGTTTCCTACAAAGCCTTTAGTGAAATCTATCAGAAAATGAGAAGCTATGAGAAGGTGACATGAAGCTAATGAAAGGAGGCATCTCCAATTTGTTTTGCAGATATACACATTAAGGATCATGTCAGATAATAAAAGGGAATTCAATCAAAATAGGGAGACAATCGTTAGATTATTGTCTAACTTTTAAAGAGAAGGCGATGACAAATGTTATTGTCCATGCAAGAGTTGTAATGACTTAAAGACAACAAGAATCAAAATCAAAACAACAAAGAGACATTGTAGGGAGAATGGTCACATTAAAGGGGGGTTTGATTATAATCTAGTGGTAAGTTGTTTGTTATATTGTTTTCACAATTAATATACATATGAACCATGGAAGGAGGTTTGATTATCATCATTTTTATATAGGTCGATCTCCCCAGTGTGAATATAGAGGAACATGGAGGTGTGAGTATTGAATTTGAAGATCATGATCCCATGGAAGATGATGATCATGCACCAAAAAACACATTTGAAGATGATGGTATGAATGCATTGATTGTTGACACATTTGGTATTGGTGCTGTTGTTGGTTTGTCATATATGTCATTATAGTCTATAAAAGGTGAAACATGTACCATTAAGATTGTTTATAGTAATGACTTATATTATTTTTTGCAAATTGATAGGTGAATTTTTGTTACCACCATCAAATATTCTCCCTTGCTCATACCAAGAATTATGTGCCACTATGAAACATATTAGAATGGAGTATCAAACAATAGATGCTTGTCTCGAAGATCATTCTATTTATTATAAAGAATAAAAAAAATGCATCAGGATGCCCTAAATGCCATACAAGTAGATATTGAGATGATCAAATGACAAAAAAGGTGCCTCACAAGGTTCTTCGTCACATCCCCATTATTCCACATCTAAAATGATTATTCAGGTGCAATAGCTTGGCATAATTTATGGATTACCATGCATGTGGTAGGAGTCAAGATGACATTATTCGAATGTCTATAGATGGTTCATCATTTATGGACATAGAGGAAAAGTGGCCACAATTTAAAGAAGAACCTCAAAATCTCAAGCTTTCTATGACATCAAACGGTGTCAATCCACATGGAGAGATGAGATCGGTTTACTCAGTGTGGTTTATTTTTTTTATAAACAATAACCTTCCTCCATCGATGTCAATAAAGAGGGAGCAGATTATGTTGGAAATGATTATTTTAGGTATCTTATTATTTTATATTTATCTACATGTAATTATAAGTCTTGGAGTGAAATGGCCAGAATAATTATCTGATGTTGTTGTTAATTCAACTAGGTAAGTACCAAGTGAAAGATATGAATGTATATATTGCACCTCTTATCGATGAGTTGTTGGTGTTATGGAATGGTTTCACTATGTATGACATCTCTAGATCAATTGGACAAAGACAATTTGAATTTCATGCAATGCTTGTGTGGAGAATTCATGATGCTCCAGGGTTGACACATTTTTGTGGTACGTTATGGTGAATTCTAGTTGTACGCAATAATTTAAATTCTAAAAATATACATATTTAATCCAATTGTAGCATTATCTTGTAGGTCTTCAAACAAAGGGAAAATTTTCATGTCCAATGTGTGGTCCAAAGATGAAATCTCATCATTCCAAAAGTTTAAGAAAGTAGGTGTTTGATGAGTATAGGTAGTTCCTCCCTAGAAATCATAAGTATCAAAGTGTAGAAAGACATCTTTTCAATGGGAAAGAAGATACTCCATCAAAGCCTTGAAGAATGACACTTCAGCTATGGTAGTTGGAATATAATAGAATTCAAGGTAATATAATTCTACCTAATGGTCAATGTTTGAAAATTATATATTTTGTTGGCTAATTATGTAGTTAATGATCTTGAAGGTCATGAAGGCATCATTGACCAGCTTCCAAAGGGACTAAAATGTTATCCCAGAGAATTTAGTAGGCTTCCCTTCTACGAGCAACTACAAATTTTGCATTTGTTTGATACTATGCATATTGGAAAGAATGTAATAGAGACACTGTGGAAAATATTGGATGGAAGGCATGACAAAGAAAAACTTGGCAAAATTTGTAGTGGCATTCATGATTCCAATCATGCAATGAAAAATATCATTGAATCAAATAGAGATGGAGAATAGATTAATGCAAGTGCTCTTCCTTAGTTATTAACATAGCAACAAAGTAATTCCATAAATGAAGTGATTCAAAAAATTTGATTTCCTACAGGATTTGCTGCAAATATAAGCAATCTCATATCAAAGAAAAATGATTTTGGGTTAGGGATGAAAACGCATGATTGGCATACCTTCATCAAGGTAAGTCATAGTCTTTTGTATTTACAATATATTTGTGTAATTGCATTCAATTTTCATTGTATGAAATGATTAGTTGACAATTGTTATAGTATCTGCTACACCTATCTCTCCCAGAGAACTTCAACAATAATATCAAACAAGTGATATATGATCTTGGAAAATACATGAGGTAAGAAGTGATATTTGTTCAATATATCAAACAAATAATATAAAGAAGATATAAAATATTGGAAGAAAAGAATTTATCAATTAATGTGTGAAATGCAGAAGTGTTTAGCTCCATCTTTTTTCAATGCACAAGAACATTACCTCATATACCAAGTTGATGAGATTGAATTGTGTGGACCTGTATATGATAGGTCAATGTGGATGGTTGAGAGACACTTAAATTTTTTGAAGGGTTTGGTACAACAAAGAGCACATCCTGAGGTTTCTATGGTTGAGGGATATGTGGTAAACTAGATGATGGTGTACATTACTCAATATCTTCCTAATCTTGTAGCAAAGACCCATATAGATTACATTTGGGATCTCGACTCAATTAAAAAAATTGAAAGGGAGTACTTGGTGGGAAATGGTAGATTTAGGAAACTGAAAGATAATAAATTATGAGATGTTATTGTAGTAAATTAATTATTAATCTTCAAAATAAATTTGTTGTAAGTCATCTATTTATTTTTGTGCAGCTACTAAAGAGTGGGATGCAATACATTTGTTTATTACAAACAATCAAGATTGGATGATGGTATGGATTGAACATTGTCAACATGATGGTCATAGATTAACATGAGAATCCATGTCTTCATTGGTTATAGAAGCTCATTGTCATGGAGATCCCAATGTTACATAAAAGGAAATAGATTTAGCATATGGTTTAACAGATCACTAGGTACTTATAAATTTGTTAATTAATCAACTGTATGTTTTTCAACTCATGATGAAATAATTTATACATGTTTGACATTATTGCAGGTGAGACACCACAAGGCTATATTTTGCAATGGTTATAAATTTTGCATCAAAAAGCTAGATGACATGAAGAGAACTTGTGATTCTGGGATAAGTGCAGTGTTCCAGGTGACTAATATTTCATCTAGAAATGACTTACATCCTTGAAAGTCATAAAATTGATACTATGGTATTTTGGTTGATATACTTGACTATGACTTTATTCCTTCAAATTAGTTCTTTTTGTTGTGAAATGGTACAGACTACAACTCAATAAAAATGATCCTGATAGAACTGTTATTGAACATGAAAATGAATTTCCAATGATTAATGTTAGAAATAGGGAATACTGAGAGGGGGGTGAATCAGTATTCTACAAACTTTTACTTTTTCCCAATTATAGATATAATAGATAATCTTAATGCATGCATAACATAGAAAGCTAAACAATGTGCATAGTAATAAAACAAAAGAACTCATAACACATTATTTATTCTCGAGGAAACCCTGGCCAAGGGAAAACCCTAGTGGGGATGGTACCCACAAAGATTGATGCAAGGCAGGATGCAAAAGGGGCCAAAAGATGGCACACCCTGATGATCCCAACCCGCTCAATGCATGTGGAAGCCAAACAAATGAAATAGTGAGAGAGAGAATGCATAAATTATCATATACTTTCAAAAATTGAATCAAACATGTCAAGCTGTAAGGCCTTCTCGATTATGGCCTGATATTACAATTTAAACTCAAAGTCCTCAAACATGCGAGGATCTCCTCCAAAATATCTCCTCTATCTTCTAACTTTACTGAGTCGGCCTTCAGATCCATAATTAACAGAAGTAATAGTCAAATCTAGGACCACACACTTCCAAATGATGGATTCTAGCATTAATTTCATGATCCAATATAAATGCATAAGTCGGCCACAACAGGAAACAAAGCTAGACCCATCGGTAAGCAAGATAACTGAGCAGTAGATAAGCAATGCCGAGTGCCAGTGAAATAACCAACCGCCTAGGAGATAATCAATGACACTCAGTAACAAAAGGAAACTGACCAACTACCGACCAACTCGGTAACCAAAGGAAACTGACCAGACACTGACCAACTCGGTTAAAGCAGGAACCAAGCAACATAGACAAACTCCAAATATTTTTGGTGACACAGGATTGCCAAGGACTTGAGATGCTCCTGCATCAAACACTTGGGGTTGTTTTGAAATGATTCTCAGAATCATTTGGTATGCCAGGTCCAAGATGTATCCAACTCTGACTATGAAATCCAAGAACTGTCTTCCATCGGTCTATTCTTCCACTTAACTAGATAGTCCATATATTGTTTTCCTCTTGTGCTCTTGCCAACTCTTTCCTTCAAAATCTATTCAACTTCCTCCTTCTTCTTAGGATATTATGTCAGTACTGTCATTCCTTCATTAGGTTCATGATACTCATATAAGTCAGCAATGTTGAAGATCGGTGATATGTCCATGTCATCAGGTAACTCAATTTCATATGCATTTCCATTGTCAAATTTCTTCAAAATCTTGCAAGGTCCAAACTTCTTCATCTTCAACTTTCCATATGTGCCAACAGGAAACTAGCCTCTCTTCAAATGAACCATCACTTCATCATCAACATCAAAAGTCTTGTGTCTTCTTGATCTATCAGCTCTATCTTTGTATTTCTAATTACTATCTCCCAGCTTTAGCTTCACATCTTCATGCAATTTCTTCATGTATTCAAAAAATTTCATTCCTTCAACACTTCTTTTATTCTCATCATCAATGTCTCTTAAATTAGATATTCCTCTCGGTTGTGTGCCATTCACAATCTCAAATGGTGTCTTTCCAGTACTCCTATTCACTAAATTATTGTATGCAAACTCTGCTTGTGCCAATACAGAATCCCAATTACTCGGTGTGTCTCCAACTAAGCATCTCAAAAGATTTCCCAAACTTCTATTCACCACTTCAGTTTGTCTATCATTTTGTGGGTGAAATGTAGAACTATATTTCATCTCAGTGCCAAATTTCTTCCAAAGTGTTTTCCAAAAATAACCAACAAATTTACTATCTCGGTCAGAGATAATACTCCTCGATAACCCATGCAATCTTACAATTTCCTTAAAGAAAAGATCTGCTACATTTACTGCATTTGATGTCTTTCTACATGGTATAAAATGTGCCATCTTAGAAAATCTATCCACAATAACAAATATAGAATCATTACCTCTCACTGTCTTCGGTAAGCCAAGAACAAAATCCATACTGATATTAATCCAAGGTTTCTCAGGTACAACAATCGGTACATACAAACCAGTATTCTAACTTACTCCTTTTACAACTTGACAAATACCACAACTTTTCACAAATTTCTAAACATCTTTATACAACTATGGCCAAAAGTACTTTTCCTTTAACAAATTTCATGTTTTATCAATGCCAAAATGTCCAGCCAAACCATCACTATGTTTCTTCTTTATTAAATTAGTTCTCATTACTCCCCTCAATATACACAACTGAATACCTTTGAACAACATACCTTCCTAGATAAAATATTCATCCCATTTAGTATTATGTTGATCTTGTATAGGTGCTCTGCACTTTCTCCATGGCTCAGAAAAATCAGGGTCATTTTCATACAAACCTTTCATCTCATCAAAACCAAGAACTTCAATTTTCATCTTGGTCATCAAAGATCTTCTTCTACTCAATGCATCAACAACTCAGTTAGTGACTCAACTCTTAAGCTTTATCACAAATGTATAGCTGTGAAAATACTCAACCCACTTCATATGTCTTTGATTTAACTTATTCTGACTACCCAACTACTGTAAAGCCTTATGATTAGTATACAACACAAATTCACTCGGTATCAAATAATGTCTCCATTTCTTTAGTGCTTGAACAATAGCATAGAACTCTTGATCATACACAAAATATTTCCTTCTAGTATCATTCAAATTTTCACTAAAGAAAGCAATAGGTTTACCTTCTTGACTCAATATAGCTCCAATTGCACTTCCACTTGCATCAAATTCTACTTGAAATACTTTACTAAAATTAGGTAATGCAAAAATGGGTAATTCAACAACCTTCTGCTTTAGAGTCTCAAAACTATTATCAGCTCCACGTGTCCACTTGAATTCTCTTTTATCTCCTCTCATATCTTAGTCATAGCATTACAAATTGAACTAAAATTCCTTATGAACTTTCAGTAAAAACTTGCCAAACCATGAAATGATCTTAGCTCAGTAGCATTCATAGGTGTAGGCCAATTCAGAATAGCTTCAACCTTTTCAGGGTCCATCTCCAAACCATCATCTAAAATAACAAATCCCAAATACACAATCTCTTCTTTCATGAATGAAGACTTTTTCAGATTTATCAGCAACTTTTCTTCTTTTAGCCTCTGCAAAACTTGTCTTACATGTAGCAAATGTTCTTCTTTGGTCTTATTGAATATCATAATATCATCAAGATATACAATCACAACCTTACCCAAGAATTTCTTCAAAACTTCATTCATCAATCTCATAAAAGTACTCGATGCATTAGTTAAACCAAAAGGCATAACCAACCACTTGTACAAACCTTCCTTTATCTTGAAAGCAGTCTTCCATTCATCACCTTCTCTGATGATACCCACTTTTCAAATCAATCTTTGTGAAATACTTTGCTCCAGTCAAGCTATCCATTATGTCATCCATTCTTAGTATAGGAAACCTATACTTCACCGTTATCTTGTTGATTTCTCTGGAATCAGTACACATTCTCCATTCCCCATTCTTCTTTGGTGCTAATACAATAGGTACTACACAAGGACTCAAACTTTCTTTGATCAAACCTTTCTCCAGCAACTCTTGAATCTGTCAGTTCAATTCTTGATTCTCGGTAGGTGTTAACTGATGAGGTGCCTTATTTGTTAAACTAGCTCCAGGAATTAGATCCATACAATAATCAATACTTCTTTTCGGTGGCAAACCATCAGGTACATTATCAGAAATGATATCACTGTACTCAGTGAGTAATCAATCTCCACAGGGATGGTATCTCCTATTTTCTTACTCGGTTTATTAGGAATCACAACAAAACATACATCATCCCTCTTCAAAGAGTTAACAAACTTCCTTCCTTTCATTAAGAAAACTTTCACAAATGTGCAAACATTCCTAACAGGTTCTTCCATCAATGGTAACAAGATTTATTTCTTTCCATCGGCCACAATAGTATACTTATGCAATCTCCCATCGTATATAGCATGTCTATCATATTGCCAAGGTCTACCCAACAAAATATGACAACAATCCATATACATGATATCACACAACACCTTATCATAGTATTTTCCAATCTTCAAACTCAGATAACATTGTTCACTTACCAGGAGTGTATGCTCATCTTTGATTAGAGAAATCTGATAGGGTTTCAGATGTTCCAATCTTTCCAACTACAGTTTATTGACCATCTCTTCAGATGCCAGATTCTCTGAGCTACCACTGTCAATGATTACCTTCCAAACTTTATCGAAAACTCTACATCTGGTCTTGAACAAACTTTTCCTTACCGAATCTTCCTTCTTACTCTCATTCCATAATGCTCTTCTCACCATCAGGTTATTCTCCTTTTCAGGTTCATTCAGTGGTTCTTCTTGTACCACAACATTCCTACTGCTACCGACCTTCTTACTTGCTTGTGTACATTCAAATGACCAATGTCCTTCTTCTCCACAATTGTAACAAGTTCCTCAAAAACTTCCTTTGCTATAACCACCTCGGTAGTTACTGCCTTTGCCTCTAGATGAATTTTCACCTTTCCACTCGGTCTTGCCTTTGTCCAGATTTATCTTTTCTAGTTCAAATCTACCAATTTCACCATTGGATCTACCTCTTCCTCTAGGGAATCTACCACCTCTTCCTCTCTATCTTTGTTCATGTCTCTTGTTCAATTTCTCCTCGGCTTTCAAAGAAAATTGATAAGCTTCTTCAATGCTCTCCAACTTGACCATACTAATTTCCTCTTGGATGGAAACTCTCAAATCATTCAAGTATCTACTAATTATTTCCACATCATCTTCATCGTGTCCAGATCTGATATCCAATTTGTAGAATTCTTCAGTATACTCTTTCATTGAGCTATCCTTTTATCTCAAACTTTGCATTCGCTGGACTAGGTTAATCTAATAATCACAAGGTAAGAACTTTCCTTTCAATTTATTTACCATCTTATTCCATACCTTGATTTTGTCTTTGCCCTTCCTTTTTCTATCCAATTGTAGATGTTTCCACCATAAGGATGCATGGATTTTCAATTTGATGCTTGTAATCTTTACCTTCTTATCCTCAGGAATACTTTCATATTCAAAATATTTTTCCATTTCAGTGATCCAGTCCACCAATTCATCAGAATCTAGCTTTCCACTATACTCAGAGGGGTTGAAATGTGGTGTTGACTTCAGACTTGTCAAAGCTTTCAAAAATCTTTCTTCACCTTGATCCATAACAGGAGCAGGTTTTGCATTTTCCTGTTCTTCTTCAATTTCATCATCACTAATATCTTCAAGATGTATGCCTCTTCTTTGGGTTGTTTCTACTACTTCCAATCTAGCAAAAATCTATCTTAGCATATCTACCAATCCTAGATTTGCATCTTTCCTCCCATGAACCATCTTGACAACCCTCTGCAATTGCAGGTCAGATTGCAATCTGCTAACCCACAACAATCAACTAGGGCTTCAAGAGGAACCAACAAACTTAGATCCGCAGACTGAGATCAAGATCTAACCTTGCTTTGATACCACCTGACACAAGGTAGGATGCAAAAGGGGCCAAAAGATGGCACACCCTAATGATCCCAACCTGTTCAATGCATGTGGAAGCCACACAAATGAAACAGTGAGAGAGAGAATGCAAAAATTATCATATACTTTCAATAATTGAATCAAACATGTCAGGCTATAAGGCCTTCCTGGTTACAGCTTGATATTACAATTTAAACTCAAAGTCCTCAAACATGCGAGGATCTCCTCCAAAATCTCTCCTCTATCTTCTAACTTTACAGGTCAGATTGCAATTTGCTAACCCACAACAATCAACTAGGGCTTCAAGAGGAACCAACAAACTTAGATCCGCAGACTGAGATCAAGATCTAACCTTGCTTTGATACCACCTGACGCAAGGTAGGATGAAAAAGGGGCCAAAAGATGGCACACCCTAATGATCCCAACCTATTCAATGCATGTGGAAGCCACACAAATGAAACAGTGAGAGAGAGAATGCAAAAATTATCATATAATTTCAATAATTGAATCAAACATGTCGGGCTATAAGGCCTTCCTGGTTACAGCTTGATATTATAATTTAAACTCAAAGTCCTCAAACATGCGAGGATCTCCTCCAAAATCTCTCCTCTATCTTCTAACTTTACAGGTCAGATTGCAATTTGCTAACCCACAACAATCAACTAGGGCTTCAAGAGGAACCAACAAACTTAGATCCGCAGACTGAGATCAAGATCTAACCTTGCTTTGATACCACCTGACGCAAGGTAGGATGCAAAAGGGGCCAAAAGATGGCACACCCTAATGATCCCAACCTATTCAATGCATGTGGAAGCCACACAAATGAAACAGTGAGAGAGAGAATGCAAAAATTATCATATACTTTCAATAATTGAATCAAACATGTTGGGCTATAAGGCCTTCCTGGTTACAGCTTGATATTACAATTTAAACTCAAAGTCCTCAAACATGTGAGGATCTCCTCCAAAATCTCTCCTCTATCTTCTAACTTTACTGCCAACTTCTCATTTCTTCCACTACCCTAAACTACCACCAAACATCTACATTTATACAGGAAGCTACTGAACTGAGTCAGCCTTCAAATCCATAATTAATAGAAGTAATGATCAGATCTAGGACCACATGCTTCTCAATGATGGATTCTAGCATTAATTCCATGATCTAATATAAATGCATAAGTCAGCCACAATAGGAAACAAAGCTAGACCCGTCAATAAGCAAGATAACTAAGCAGTAGACAGGCAACGTCGAGTGCCAATGAAATAACTAACCACCCAGGAGATAACTGATGATACTCAGTAACAAAAGGAAACTGACCAAATACTGACCAACTCGATAACCAAAGGAAACTGACCAGACACCGACCTACTCGGTTAAAGCAGGAACCGATCAAAACAAACAAACTCCAAATATTTTTGGTGACACAGGATTGGCAAGGACCTAAGATGCTCCTACATCAAAGATCCACTAATCAAAAGTATTTTGTTAAGGATTTTGACCCTATTAGGAGTCTATTACATGCATATAGTGTCTCAGTCCTGATTAAGGGACTATAGGCCTTGCTAGAAGCCTCAACCCTGTTAGGAGTTGGTTGTACAAAATATGATTACCAAATGAGCCCACTGCCCAAAAAAGTAATATACAATATTTACTGATAACCTTATACTTATTGCATCAATATCTCTTCGCTTCTCTTTCACTATCGCTATTACATACACATCATATTTCACATCACTTCTTACATTTTACAATTACATGTATACAAGTTATTAAGGCTAATAACTCTTCTGGTTGGCTATCATATTAAAAAATATCTTTACCCAAAGGTTAACATCTAGGATTTCATCCCTTTATATTGTTAAGTCATTATTTTGATAAACAAAATAATCCCTTAACTCTATCAATTTTGTCTTCATATTCTGTCATGTCAGCTTGACACTATCTTCAATAAAATTATCATAACTTCTTCTGTACATGTCATACTGACTTGTGCTCTGAGGTGAGTCTTCAATAGTCACCATAGTGTCTATGTTCAAGTGCACAAGCCTTGAACTTACTCCAGTCAACATCACTGATCAAAACTATCTTCGGGTTCACTAGCAAAAACACACTATCTCATACTTAGACAATTTTGCATTGCGCTTTGACATACTAGCTTTCTGACCTGTGTGATCTTCATGTAGATCATATGTTTCCATAATGACAACATCTATGTAACCAACTCATCCAAATTTCCAACAATCTCCCCCTTTGTCATTGGTGGCAACATATGAGAAAATTGGCTAAGTCCTAGACTTCAAAATTTCAAAATTGTGACAATAATACAAAATAAGTATATACTGTCCTTATGACTCCAATAAATCTTATCTCTATATAATACTCCCCCTAAGAGTATGAATCCTTATCAATTTTCTGCTATATATCTCTCCTCCTTTGACAACAATGACAAAAAAGGTAAGGAGGGTTTCAAAACTGTGTTCACAAAAAGTTATACCTTGATTCAATATTGCAAAGCCAGTAAGCTTGCAACACAATCTGCAAAGTTAATCTTCATCACCTCTAACTTTGTCTCCCATGATTTCTTAATTAAATCTACCACACTAAGTAGTGCACACAATCCATAAGATGCTATCTCACATGCTTGGAGATTCTCAAAACTAAATTTATGAAAAGATGTCTTAGATAAAAGACATTCTTCCAGTTGCCCTTCAACAATACTCAAATTTGTAGAAATGTTCTCTCTTAAAAGAGTGAATCTCTTCATCTTCCTATCCTTTTCATCTTGCAAAATTTTGATTTCATCATAGATCTTGCGAATTTTCTTCTCTATATCAAATACCTTCACATTAGGGCTTAAAAGAAGGTTTATTTCATTCTGAATTTCTACTTCCTTCATCTTTATCTTCTAATCTTCTTTTGCTACCAAGGTCTCTAATTTTGTACACTGAATGTACAAAGATTTACCTCTTTCTAAATTCTTTCTCAAGTCCTTAATGCAGATATCAAGGGTATTGATTCATTCCTAATATTCTAACTAATGTTCAAAAGAATTTTAGCCTCATAAGCTGTTTGTGCTTTTACCTTTGCTATCTCAGATAAGTTGGTAAAATCATCATCAAAAGTGTTCATCACTTTCTTTTCTCTCTCTAGAGGGCCAGCTTCTACAATTTATGTAGTTACAACACCTTGTAACTTCTCAGTAAGCTCCTTTAGGCATCCTTCAAGAATATTTACTTTCTTGTTCTTTCCGATGATCTTGTTCAAAGATGTGATCAATTCCATCTGATCATCATCATCTACTTCCTTTCCCAAATCTTCAATCATAGATCCAATCTGAGTTTTCTATCCAGTCTCAAGTGTAAGATTGATTTCTTCTTGAGTGGGAACAGGTGCTTGCTTTTATATCACTTTGGGTTCTACAACTTTAGTTTCTATCTCCTCTTCTCCTTTAGCACTATCTAGTTCTTCAAAAGCTGAATTGTCAACAATGTTTTCAAGATTCTTGAATAAGTTATCATCACTATCCAAGGTGATCTTAGTTCCTTCAATATTCATAGCTTCATCCTCAATATTTATGGTTGGTGGAGAGGGAATATTCTCTTGTTTTTCTTCTTCTATCTGAACTTTAGGTTTTGTTGCAACTGATGATTCTCCAGCATTCTCTACCATAACCTTAATGATTACTTGCTCTATTTTTGCATTAATTTCTTCATACTTACCTCCCATAATTTGAATAGTTCTCTTCTTGGTTCTCAGGTGGGTGTTTAGAGCCTTCATGATCTGCTTGAAGTGTTCATCATCTCTTACATCACAAAGTTTTCTTAAATTATTTTCTCTAATAGTTATGTCTTCCTCTAATGCTCTCTTCTTTCTATTTACAATTTTCTTGTACAAATCATTAGGTATCTTACCCTAAATTGTATCAAACTTCTTATCAGATAAAATCATATGCTTCACTATTGCATTTTCTAAATTCAATCTTTTTGCATAATCATAGAGATCATAATATTTGTTCATCTTTGTAAAGTCTCCATCTTGAATGATCTGTTCATTAACCTTTTCAATTTTAGGCTTCCAAGTTTTCTTCTTAACAAGAGTATTTTCATCATTTTTTATTTCTACAATTTTCCTTGGAACTGGTGGCACCAATGTCTTCTGCCTCTTACCCAGTCTAGTAGCAATATCTTTTACTCTTTTGCTAGGTGTGGAGGAGGTTGATCTAGTGGATTTCCTTTTTTCTTGATCCTTCTCTATTTCTTCCACTTTCACCTTAACTAGTGTTTCTCCTTGTTGTACTACAATTGATGATAAAGGTGGCACAAACAAAAATTCTTTTTGTCCAATTCCTCTAACTTTTTCTGTTGTTTTCTTGGCTACCAAGAACTCATGCTCAGTCATTCATGTGTCTTTTAAAATTTCTTAATTGTACTCTCAACTCTTTTCTTTGACTGCTTCTCTTCAAGTATAGTCTTTGCAGAGTTGAAGTTCTCCTCAAAGGTTCCAAACCTATTACTGTGAACATCTATTTTTCACTTAAGTAAGCTACTCACATACTCTTTTGTCTCAATCTCAAATATTTCATAGCCAAGAGGGTCTATGAACTCTACTCTAGGTTCTAATGCTTCAATGTAAGTAAAGTCAGTATCAACCATGAAACATATCTCATTCTTATACTTCTCTACAATAGACTGTGGGATCCTTGATTTGCTTGACACCAAGTTCTGAAATGTTTTAATTACCAACACTACACTCTCATTTACTTTATCAATAACATGCCTCATATACACTTTGTTAATCCTTTCCATTGTAGTTTGGCCATCATTTCAGTCATTTGATATAGTGTAAGGAAATCTTCTCAATAAATGAAAAAATATATAAGTGATCAAAGATGAGAATCTAAACTATGAATACTTAGTCTTCTTTATCTTCTCCAAATTCTCAAACAACTGAATTCTTAAAATCTCACACATATCAACTTGTACTTTATCAACACAGATCAAATAAGCCACATGTATAATTCTGGCTGCCATGTCATCCTCTCTTGAGTTTGCACAAAACTTAGTTGTTAGGATCTTACATAAGTATCTGACATCATCTTACTGTATCTTGCTAATTACTATTCCTCTGCCATTGTAGGATGAATTTGTGTTGTCTATGACTATTTTCCTCATGTTTTTCTCATTTAAAGGAATGGTTCCAGTTTTAGATAGTCCAATTACCTCATGAATTAAATCAGCTATGATATCTATCACTCTGTTATCTAACCAAAACTTTCCATTATGAATTCTGCTTAGGATTATCTTGGCACATTCTTCATTGTCAAATTCATATTATAATGCATACTTAATGATTTCATTATCTTTCAAATGCTTATACCCTATTCTCAATGACATGTCCTGATTATAGATTTTTTGATATTCCTTTGTGAAATCACTATCATTGATAGTCTCTAGTTTGCATCCAAGATATCTTCTAACATTCTCTAGATGTAAAACTCCATCTGGTACGGATGATAAAGCTAACCTAGGATCATCTTCCAAGAGTTCTACTGGTTCCCTTTTCATCTTAGGTCTATTCTTATCTTTGACATTGTGAATCAAGGAAACATCCATGATTATCTCTAATTCCTTTACTGATTAAAGATCTGCCAAGTAAAATACCTCGATTTTGTGATTTAGGGCTTGTGTAGATTTGACACACAAATTCTTAACCAAATCCTTGCAAAATTCTTCCAATCACTGCTCTTTGATCTCCTTAACACTTTTTTTCACTTTAATGATCAAATAATACCAATCATGACCTTTTATCATTTCAATCTCACTTAGATTTGACATCGCATTCAATTATTTTGCCACTTATTTCCAAAAAGATGATTTTATTAACCTACAAAACTTAAAACTTCTTGTGATCTTGCAAAACATAATATTTTTCTTTGCACTCTTAACCATAGCATTATAACATCATATAATACCTTGCATTAACTATGCAAGACTCAATTCATCATATATCTATTTCTACACTAATCTAAGTTCCTATTCTACTACAATTTTCATGAATTAAGTGCTTTGGCATAGGTCAGGTAAGTATTCATTCTTACCATTTGATACTTCACCTTTCTGATTACCTTCAGTACTGAATATGTCTCCTTGATTTGTGCTTTTAACAAACTTCACTTCATCTGAATTACTACAACATCCTTTTTGTCTATTATTTGCGTCTTCATTTCTTCTTGTATGACTTCTAGGGTTAGGATTAGGATGAAAAACTTCATTGTTCATTCTGCAAAACCTTGCTGTATGTCCAATCTTGTTGCATATTTGACAAACAATTCCATTGTTTCCATATCTTGGTCCAAGTGGATTGATCTATGATCTGCAATTTCTAACAATGTGTCCAACCTTGTTTCATCTATAACATACTACTCCATTTCTTCTATTCATATCTTCAATAGGTTTCTTATCTGCATGGTTAGTATTCCTAAACATTCTACTACTATTGTTATTCTCAACAAATTTAAGTTTTCTACATTCAATAGCTCTATGTCCAAATCCATGACAATTATAACAATAACCATTAAGAGGTTTAAATTGCTTACCTGTGCAATCTCTCTTCATATGACCAACAGTGTTGCAAGAAAAACATCTACCTTTGAATTCTCTTTTCATACCTTTAGATGATTCCTCTTGCTTAGGTGGTTCTTCTTCCTTAGGAGTATCTTCAAATTTGTTAATCTCATCAGACTTCTTCTCATCTATGCTTTCAGATAATTTTAGATCATGTTCCTTGCTTTCTTGATTTTCTTTAAAAGTGTTGAATCCAAGACCTATTTTAGCATAGAATGGTTTTTGATAAGATATTTGTTCATCAATCTTCTCATTGGTTGAATATAGTCTTTCAAGTTGCTATTTAGATTGAGTCAGTTCACCTTTCACAATTGTATTGTATTTCTCAAGTTTAGATGTTACTTTACCAAGTTTAGATTTTAGTCCTTCATTTTCAATCTTTAGATTTTTATTCTCAAATTTTAGATTTTCTTCATTCTTGCCATTTCCATCTTTCAGACTTAGCTTCAGATTTTCTATCTTCAGTTCATGTTTAAGGATCTCATTTTCTTTTTCTAAATTGTCATCACAATCTTCAATATGAATTTTGGATTCCTTTTCAGATTTCAGATCTTCCAACTTGTTTTTCAATTTCTCAATGAGGTTCTTTGCATCATCATATTTTCCTTTCAGAGTGTCTCTTTCATTAGTAAGCATATCAATCTGTTCAAGTTCTTCTTCAAGATTCTTCTGTAGTTAATCCATATCCATAGAGATCTTACTCAAGCTGCTAGGCTTTCTTTGAATGATTCTTTTCTGAGTAACTAAGCTCTGATACCAATTTTTAGAAATAGGGAATACTGAGAGGGGGGGGGGGTGAATCAGTATTCTACAAACTTTTACTTTTTCCCAATTATGGATATAACAGATAATCTTAATGCATGCATAACATAGAAAGCTAAACAATGTGCATAGCAATAAAACAAAAGAACTCATAACACATTGTTTGTTCTCAAGGAAACCTTGGCCAAGGGAAAACCCTAGTGGGGATGGTACCCACAAAGATCCACTAATAAAATGTATCATGTTAGGGATGTTGACCCTATTAGGAGTCTATTACATGCATATAGTGTCTCAGTCTTGATTAAGGGACTATAGGGCTTGTTAGAAGCCTCAACCCTGTTAGGAGTTGGCAGTACAAAATGTGATTACCAGATGAGCCCACTACCCAAAAAAGTAATATAAAATATTTAATGATAACTTTATACTGCTTGCATCAATATCTCTTCACTACTCTTTCACTATCGCTATTACATAAACATCATATTTTGCATCACTTCTTACATTTTACAATTACATTTATACAAGTTATTAAGGCTAATAAATCTTCCGGTTGGCTATCATATTACAAAATATCTTTACCCAAGGGTTAACATCTAGGATTTCATCCCTTTATATTGTTAATTCATTATTTTGATAAACAAAATAATCCCTTAACTCTTTATCAATTCTGTCTTCATATTCTGTCTTGTCAGCTTGACACTGCCTTCAGTAAAATTGTCATAACTTCTTTTGTACATGTCATACTAACTTACACTCTAAGGTGAGTCTTCAATAGTCACCATAGTGTCTATGTTCAAGTGCACAAGCATTTAACTTACTCTAATCAATATCACCAATCAAAACTATCTTCGGGTTCACTAGCAAAAACACACTATCTTATACTTAGACAATTTTGCATTGCACTCTGACATACTAGCTTTATGACCTGTGTGATCTTCATGTAGATCATATTTTTCTATAATGAAAACATCTATGTAACCAACTCAGGTAAATTTTCAACAATTAATACAAGGTCATTTGAGCAAGCTGGAGAAGAGCCCTATGTTCTTCCAAGCCAATGTGAGCAGGTATTTTACTTAGAGGTTCCACATAAACTGGGTTGGTCATTTTTTGTTAGACATGATCCAAGAGGAAGGCCAATAAATTCTAATGTGATGGAAGAAGATACTAAGGAAGATAAAGAAGTGGAAGATGATGTAGATGATGATCATGATCAAGAGCTAGTCGAAGAAGAATATGAATAAGAAGACGACGATGATGTTGCTACTGACGACAATGATGTTGCTACTAATGATGATGTTGCTGCTACTAATGAGAATGACGGTGAGGATTATGATGATGATGATGATGATGATGTTGATGGTGATGACAATGACGATGATGATGATAGTGGTGGTGATGATGTCGATGACGACAATGACAATCTTGATGATGAGATGGATGAAGAAGAATATCAATGACATGAATGAAATGTACAATTATGCTAGATGTTTGGCATGTTCTAACGATTATTTTATATGTACTACTCTTATTTACCTTGTTTTATATGTCCTACTTATATATCTTTGATCTTTTGTTAAGAGAAATTTCATTCTAAAAGAGTCTATTTAATCTCTATATGCTTAAACAACCTCACTAGTTAAGATTGTTCTCATTTGTAGTGGGCATGACAAGAATCAAATCATTTGAAAGACACCAATATTTAGAGATGCACAAATTAGTGATGTGATTAAGCAAATTACCTTTCTTTATAATTTTCTAGGGTATTTTTTTATATCAATGCATTTAATCTAAATACTATCTTATGAGAGTTGCTTTTGCTAATTTTTTATTTCCTTCCACATCAATGATGTTAAATCACAAGGGATTATCTTTGTTCCCTATAATGGAGTGAGCTAATTTTGAATTGCTTAGTAATTGTTTTTTATTGCATGGTTTTCTTTGGTTTTTCATTTTGTTTTGAGTGTCTAGTGATTTAAACAAAAGACTTTGACTTAGCCAAAAAATGTGCAAGTCTACATTAGTATGTTTCTTTTTATTGTAATTATAATTAGTATGAATGAACAAAATAATCACAATGCAATATTTGTGATAATGCAATATTTGTCAAAATAGCGTCGATGACTTCGATCAATGTGCCTATGTGTCAATGTGGTGTTGGCCCATGCATGTTGAAGATGTCATGCACAACAAGTAATCATGGGTGTCAATTTTGGGTTTACCTAAATAGGGAAAATGTCTGGATACATAATTATATTTTATGTTTAAAAATAATGTGACAACTAATCATTTTATGAAGAATTGATGTACATTTTGTATTGCAGGAAAATAGTGGATGTTAATACTTTTAGTGGGTTAATGAAACCACATTTACATCTACCCCATCTACATCTATACCTGATGTAGGAAATGAGTGCAACTTTTGCAAGGCTCAAGAGGCAGCTAGTGCCACCAAGATTACTTCAATGGCAAAAGCAAAAATCATATTTCTGTGATGCCTTCTTTGTGTAGTTTGTGCACTACTTTGTTGGGACCATATGCATAAATGTGGTTAACAAAGGGCTATTGTAGATACTAAATTTTTTTTAGAATTTCTAGTAGATACACATAAAGAACATACACATAAAATGACAAATGAGAAACATAAATGTAGATATCACAACAGCTGAGAAACATAAATGTAGGCATCATGGTCACAATTTTTTAGAGACACAACATAATTGAATGGTATATCCAGACAATGCAACACAACTATCACTCCTCTGGTTCCAAGTTTACACTGTGGGATCCAAAATCCATAGATAAGGAATAAATTTAGAGAGCGGAGGAGGGCCATAATGACCAAAATAATATAGATTCCCTATATTATTTCGATCGTTATGGCCCTCCTCCTTCACTCTATAAATTTATTCTTTATCTATGGGTTTTGTTTACTGCAGTGTAGACTTGGAATTGGAGTAGTTGTGTTGCATCGTCTGGATATACCACTTAATTATGTTGTGTTTCCAAAAAAGTGTGACCATGATGCCTACATTAATGTTTCTCAGCTGTTGTGTCCCAGGACCCATTATGACCCTTTACGATCCCTAGGAATACATCTTAGAGGTCTTAAAATGTTGTAAAGGTTCATAAGAGGCTCCTACGAGGGGTCAGATGAGCTTCCACCTTCACGTGGTTGGCCCTGTTAAGTAGAGAATGTTAAATTATTCTCAAAACAAAGAGAAGCTCAATAATTTAAGATCTCAATCCATGTACGACAAATATATATCGATCCATCTCAATGAAAACCAAATCAAAAGATCTCTACCAAGAACCCAGTCACAAAGAAACACCATAGACCACACTGTGAACCGGCTGTGAAGAGGCATCTAATGTCTCATAAGTCACATCAAATGACCTAGTTTCTGTAATCTAAGTCTCTTAGCTCAGTTCACCAAGAAGAAGACTTCTCCCAAGTCATCATGGACACTGTAGTAATCTACGAATCTCCAATGTGCAAGTTTTGCACATCGCTCTCTTGACATCACATCTAACTCATTCAAAACTATGGCAAAAGGGGTAGACGATCCCAACAATCTATCACAATCTGATCTCAACAACAACACAAAGAGTAGCTTGATTCTATCTTCAAGCTGATTAATGCACAGTCTACTCAAACTCCAAGTCAAGTCACCACTACACTCCATAGGAAAAAAGCACATCCAATTCAGACCAAAGAAGTCAAGAAGTCACTCAAATCAGATCAAAATGCAATCAGATCTACATATATCCCACAAACACATCAGGAAGAATGAATCTCTAGTTGCCACACTAGTTTCTTGTGCTGGAGCAGTCATTGTCACAAATCTTGATTTAGTAGGATCCATTCCAAATCCAAGTCTCTAGACTTGACTCAATAATCTATGAGCCACTACTGAATCTACTGAAAATTCACCTCCGAATGATCCATAACCAAATCACGAGTAGGAACTAGATCTGCAAGAACACCATTTTGAATCGATACCAACTCGATTGACAAATATATATATATTTTTTAAAAAACTAATTTTTGTTGCAACTACGACAACTATACAATAACAATGGTTATCTGTTGAAAACATCCAACATCTAGTCGTCGCATGTATAGCATCGTTGTCGATAAAAAAGTATAAACAACATATATCCATTGTAAATTTTTGATAGGTATCCATCGCATGTACAACATTGCTATTGCTAAAAACTACAAACAAAAGATATCCATCATAAACTTTTGACAGATATCCATTGCATTAACAACATTTTCGTCAGCAAACAAACTACAAACGACGGTGAGCCATCAGAAGATTCTGATGGGACATCATCATTTGTATTTTTTGCGATTCATAAGCATCCCAATTGTGATGGCCACAAATAGGTCCGACGACAGATTCACCATGTTGGAACCCCCTTTTTGCAATGACCATGGTTGACGTAATTAAGACACAAATCAAAATTGTCATTTTTTCTGACTGCAAAATTGCAACGGCAGGTGGTGTCACTTGATCAATGGTATACAGTCAAAATTCTGACGGTTGGCTATTAGAAAAAGGGCTCAAATGTACTAGTGGTGGTTGGTTGTTTCACTGGTGCTCGATTGTTTCTCTAGCGCTTGGTAGTTTTGGTTTACTGACTAGAGTTCTTGAGGATTTGGTTGGTTGAATTGGTGCATTTATTGTTGGTAGCTTTTGTTGTATTCTTCTATGTAGATCTAGAGGCCAACATGGAGAATTAAATGTTTGTAAGGCTATTTATGAGCTGACTGTTATTGCATTTAATATTTGTTTGTAGTAGAATCTGAGTTGGCTTAGGAGTTAATTTTTTGATGAAGGGTGCTTCCCTTAATACCACAAACACATAATAGAAATAGAGAAACAATAATAATTTGCAAGAATAGAAAATGGGCTTCTTATTATCTCCACAAATGTGGAATTACAAATTTTAGAATTTCAATATGTAAAGCCACATGGGCATTTTTCCTTATAATATTGTATAGGACAAAGCCTCGGATTATTACCTAGAACTACTCTAGACTGCCCTAGACAACACTATGGGCCTTCCTTATATAGGCAATTTTCCACCGCCTGGGAAGGTTTTAGAAATTTATCCATTAAGACCGACCAACCCTAGAATTATTTTATTTTTCAATCTATTACATCAGAGTTGGCTCAAAACATCTTTTGAAACCCAAACAAAAATTTTGAAGGAAATTTATTTTCCGCCATTTCAGGTGGCCCAACTTTTGGAGACCATAAGTCATCACCCGTTGACCTGACTGACTATTATGACCCCATTTCAAAAAAGGTACAAAGTGCTCTATAATGCTCAAATTAAACAAGCTTCATTCGACTAAAGTTTCAACCTCATTCGGGGCCTCTAAAGCCTTCAAAATGGAGTTCAAAGTTTCTATACCCTACTGCCAATACTGAAAATTTTCAATATCTTCAAAAGTAGACTTGATCTGGAAATGAAACTTTACCGGTAGGCTAATATGACCAAAATGAACCTCCAGGGAAGAAAATAGAACATTCTGAGCTCGAACGGAAAACTTACTAAAAATAGTAAATTTTCAAAAATAGCAGCTTTGCACAAGATAGCCCTTATTGAAAAGAAACTAGAAATATTTTTGGGTGATGCAAGATTGCTCTTACACCTAGGATACTCTTGCATCAGACACCTGGGGTAATTTGAGAAGTGACCCTGTCATGTCTCAGGTGTGAAGAGGAAAACCAAGATGGTTAACCTCCTCCCTTGTCAGCCATATAAATCTTCAATAGGTCGTCATTTCTATTTGACCAAATATTCTTCATATGTCCTATTCTTTATGCTTCTACCAACATGACTATCTAGTATATCCTCAATCTCCTTGGTATTTGAAGTAGTTGCTAGAATACTCCACTGTGCTTCTATGATCTCATCTTCATCACCTCCTTCATGTACTTTATCAGATCTAAAATGTTAAACACTCATGAACAGGGTTTTTTTTAGTGGCGATTATTCACCATTTGGCGAATATGTGCCTATCGACGGAAGAAAATTGGTGAATAAAATGCTCCTATAATTGTTGACTGGTTCACCCGGATTTTATAAAATTCTCATATAGTGGTTAGATTGTTTGCCACTATTTTTATGTAATATCAGTATGGCAGTCAGGTTCTTCACCTATATTTCTATTACAGTAGTCGGGTTCTTCGCCATGGATTAAATTGGGTGTCTTCATCGAGGATCAACATTCACCAAAGGCCCATTCTCCCAAGTAAAATTTTTATTTACACTAGGACCCAATTCGCCATGCATCATACATAATTGTGTCCCAAATTCCTGCCCTATTCGCCTAGTCAATTATTTCAAAATACGCGGGTTCACCAAATATTAGTTGTTAATCATAAGCAACTGTCGGCCCCTTCGCCAAAATGGACAATGGAGATTATGAGGCAAAATCTAATGGCTAATATGAAAATGGTTTACTTGTAGTTGTCTATTTAAGAGGTATAAGTTTCATTATTGAAACATGTTGGAGAGAAGGAGACTTCAAGAGATTTAGTTGATTTTGAGCTCACAATTGCATTTGCGATCGGTAGCGAATGACTGCCAGTCCGTAGTATCTGTTGACTGTTCGATTACAACATATCAATGGCCCAAGGTGAATTTCAAGCTTTTTGTTGATCTTCATAATATTTATGAGAAAATCTCAGTGGAATCATGGTGAAGGGTGCTCCCCTTAATACCACAAACACATAACAGAAATAGAGAAACAACAACAATATGCAAGAACAGAAAATTGGCTTCTTATTATCTCCACAAATGTGGAATTACAAATTTTTAGAATTACAATATGCAAAGCCACATGGGCATTCCCTTACAATATTTTGTAGGACAAAGCCTCAAACTATTACCCAGATCTACTACCCAGAACTATTCTGAACTACCTAAGACAATAATACAGCCTTCCTTATATAGGCAATTTTCCACCGCCTGGGAAGGTTCCAGAATTTTAGCCAATAAGGCCGACCAAACTTAGAATTATTTTATTTTACATTTTATTACATCATAGTCAGCTCAAGATAACCTTTGAAACCCAAACAGAAATTTTGAAGAAAATTATTTTCTGCCATTTCAGGTGGCCCAACTTTCGAAGACCATAAGTCATCACCATTTGACCCGATCGGCTATTATAACCCCATTTCAGAAATGCCACAAAGCGCTCTATAGGCTTGACCCGTGCAAGTGCCCATCACCCAAATTTTCAACCTCATTCAAAGCCTCTAAAGCCTTCAATACTGAGTTCAAAGTTTCTGTACCCTGCTGTCAATACCGAAAATCTTCAATATCTTCCAATATACACTTGATCTGGCAATGAAACTTTACTGGCAGACTTATATGACCAAAATGAACCTCCAAGAAAGAAATTAGATCATTCTGAGCACATACAAAAATTACCAAAAATAGTAACTTTTCATAAATAGCAGCTCTACACAAAATAGCCCTTATTGAATATAAAAATAGAAATATTTTTTTTGGGTGATGCAAGATTGCTCTTACACCCAGGATGCTCCTGCATCAAACACCTAGGGTAATTTGAGAAGTGACCCTGTCATGACTCAGGTGTGCAGAGGAAAACCAAGACGGCTAACCTCCTCCTTTGTCAGCCATGATGAATCTTCAATAGGTCATCCTTTCCACTTGACTAGATATTCTTCATATGTCCTATTCCTTGTGCTTCTGCCAACATGACTGTCTAGTATATCTTCAATCTCCTTAGTCTCTGAACTAGTTGCTGGAATACTCCACTATGCTGCTGTGATCTCATCTTCAACACCTCCTTCATGATACTCTGTTAGATTTGAAATGTTAAACACTGGTGAAATATTTAGCTCAGTAGACAATTCTACCTCATATGCATTTCCTGAATCATGTTTCTTCAGTATCCTACATGGTCCAAACTTCTTCATTTTCAGCTTGTTATATGTACCAACTAGAAACTGCTCCTTCCGCAAATGAACCATGACTTCATCACCAACCTAAAATTCCTTATACCTCTTTTTCTCATCTGCCTTAGCCTTATACTATGCATTCATCTTGGTAATATGCTTCCTCACCTCCCCATGGATGTTCTTCAAATGTTTTGCAAAATCCTCAGCTTCAGCACTACTTATTTCTCCTTTATCTATCTTTCTCAATTCAGATGCATTTCTTGGACTACTTCCATATACAATCTAGAATGGTGATTTACCAGTGCTCCTGTTGACAAAATTATTGTATGCAAATTTCGCCTATGGTAAAATCAAATCCTATCCTGTTGGCTTATCTCCAACCAAACATCTCAGCAAATTTCCCAAACTCCTATTCACCACCTCTGTCTGTCCATCAGTCTGTGGATGATGTGATGAACTAAACTTCAAATCTATCTTCAACTTCTTCCACAATGTACACCAAAAATATCCAACAAACTTAGTGTCTTGATCTGAAACTATGGTCTTTGGCAAACCATGAAGTCTCACTACTTCTCTGAAAAACAATTCTGCTACATGAACAATATCATTAGTCTTCTTGTAGGGAATGAAATGTGCCATCTTTGAAAATCTGTCAACCACCACAAAAATTGAATCATGTTCCCGCTGAGTCCTCGGTAAACTAAGAACAAATTCCATGCTGATATCCTCCCAAGGCTTCTTTGGTACAGGTAATGACTGATACAACCCTGTATTCTACTTCACTCCTTTCACCATCTGACATACTCTACAACTCTGTACAAACTTCTTCACATCTTGCTACAACTGTGGCCAATAATAATTCTCACTAACCAAACCAAGGGTTTTATCACGACCAAAATGTCCAGCCAATCCTCCGCTATGCTTCTCCTTGATGAGATTCTCCCTCATAAAACTTCATGGAATGCACAACTGACTCCCTTTGAATAGAATATCATCCTGGATGATGAAATCCAACCATTTCATCCTGTCTAGAGTAACAAGTTCTGTACAAGCTTTCCAAGCTTCACCAAAATCAGGATCCTCTGGATACAAATTTTTGAGTTCTTTGAACCCAACCACTTCAATTTGCATTTTTGTCAGCAATAGTTTCCTTCTGCTAAGAGCATCTGCAACCCTATTAGACTTTCCACTCCTGTGTTTCAAAACAAATGTATAACTCTGCAAAAACTCAACCCATTTCAAATGCCTTTGATTCAATTTTCCTTAACTATTCAAATATTGCAAAGCTTGATGATCAGTATACAAAACAAACTCCTTAGGAATTAGATAATGTCTCCACTTCTTTAATACCTGAACTATAACATAAAATTTCTGATCATAAACAAAATATTTCCTATTAGCATCATTTAACTTCTCACTGAAATAAGCAACAGGTTTACCTTCTTGGCTCATAACAGCTCCTATTGCAGTACCACTAGCATCACAATCTACTTGAAACACCTTATTAAAATTTGGAAGTGCTAAAATAGGTTGTTCTGTAACTTTTTGTTTCAACAATTGAAAACTCTTTTCTGCCCCATTAGTCCACTTAAACTCTTTTCTATCCCCTCTCATTGTTTCAGTCAAGGGTCCACAAATACTACTAAAATTTCTAATAAAATTTCTGTAAAAGCTAGCTAGACCATGAAAAGATCTTACCTCAGTAGCACTCCTTGGAGTAGGCCATTCAAGGATAGCTTGTACCTTCTCTAGATCCATTTTTAGACCTTCTCCTGAAACTACAAACCCCAAATACACCAACTCTTTCTTCACAAAACTACACTTCTTCAAATTAATCAGCAATTTCTCTTCTCTCAACTTCTCAAATACCATACAAATATGCATCATATGCTCATCCAATGTCTTACTAAAGATCAAAATATCATCTAGGTAAACAATGACAAACTTACCCAAAAAAATTTTTAGAACCTCGTTCATGAGCTGCATGAAAGTGCTCGGTGCATTGGTTAGCCCAAAAGGCATGACTAACCACTCATATAGTCCTTCTTTTGTCTTGAAGGCAGTCTTCCATTCATCTCTTTCTCTGATCTGAATCTGATGATATCCACTCTTCAGATCTATCTTTGAGAAATACGTACCTCTACTCAAATAGTCTATAATATCATCCATTCGTGGCAATAGAAACTTATACTTGATTGTGATCTTGTTTATTGCCCTAGAATTTGTACACATCCTCCATTCTCCATTCTTCTTTGGTGCTAATACCACTAGTACAACATAGGGACTCAGACTCTTATGGATCAATCCTTTCTATAACAGTTCATGTACTTGTCTGTTCAACTCCTCACTTTCTGCAGGTGTCATTCTGTGTGCTGCCTTATTTAGAAAACTCGCTCCTGGGATCAAGTCCATCTGATGAATGATCTTCTTGACTGGTGGTAATCCATCAGGTACGTTATCTGATACAATATCTTAAAACTCATTCAACAAATCTACAACTTCTATAGGAACATCTTCTACTTCCTCTTTACCAGCTTTTGGAATTAAAGCAAAACATACATGCTTATGCCTCATACCATCTAGGAAATTTCTTCCATCAACAAAAGTTATCCTTGCATTACCACATACCTTTTCTTTAGTCTCCTTCAATAGTTTTAGCTTATGTCGCACTCCATCCTTTGTCAGAGAATAGGTATTCGCACGACCATCATGTACAGCACATCTGTCAAACTGCCATGGTCTACCCAACAACATATGACATGCATCCATAGATATGATATCACACAATACCTCATCTTGGTATCCACCAATCTTTAACTTCACCAGGCATTGTTCATAGACCATGACCTTGTGGTCATCCTGTACCCAGGTAATCCGATATGGACGTGTGTGTTTCTATCTCTTGAGCTTCAACTTTGTCACCATCTCTTCTGACACCAAATTGTCAGTGCTTCCACTATCAATAATCACATCACAACATTTACCTTCACACTTGCACCTGGTGCAAAACAAGCTCCGACTTTGCTCAGGTTCATTCTCACCACTCAACATGACTCTTCTGTTAATCAACGTTTCTCCTCTTTCAGCATCTTTAGAATTTGATGATCTGGCATCTTCATCTACATTTGCAACTCTGGCCTGGCCTTCATTTCTCCTGTCTGTTCTACCTTTGCACTGAGGACATTCAAATGCCCTATGACCTTCTTCTCCATAGTGAAAACATGTTCCACGGAAGCCACCTCTTCCAGATCCTTGTCCTCTTCCTCTTCCTCTCTGATCTCTATTATTCTGATCCTGGAAGTGATTGGAATTATTTCCTCACTGATTCTGACTACTACTGGCCTCATCCTTCTTTTTTAGATCTTCATTTCGGCCACCATATGACCGTCCACCAGATCATCCACTGCGACCTCTTCCATTTTGTCTGCTCTCAAACTTCTTGTTCAGCTTTTCCTCTACTTTTAGGGCAAACTGGTATGCCTCTTCAATAATGTTCATTCGAACTAGATTCAGCTCCTCCTGAATGCTTGGCCTTAACCCATTAAGGTATTGAGAAACTTTCTCTTTATCAGCTTCTGCATGGCCTGTTCTGATGAGAAGTCGATAGAAATCCTCTATATACTCCTGAACAGATCTTCCTGCTTGCTTCAAACTCTATATTTTCTTCAATAGGTCAAGCTCATAATCAATAGGAATGAACTGTCACTTCAATTTATCCACCATCTGATCCCATCTCATGATTTTCTCCTTTCCCCTTCTATTTCACTCCAACTGAATCTCTTGCCACCATATCTTTGCATGACCTTTCAGTCTGGCCTTCACAAATTTTACCCTATCAGGATCCTCAACATCTTCATACTCAAAATATTCCTCACATTCATTGATCTAGTTGATCAATTCTTCTAGGTTAAAATTTTTGGAAAATGTAGGAACCTCAATCTTAGGTCTTTTCCCAATCTTAGAAATGGCCCAAAAAAGTCTTTCTTCCTCTTGGTTCACAATTTCGACTTCTCCTTCTTGATATTCTTCTTCAGCTTCATCTCTGACATTAAGATTCATTCCTCTATGAATCTCTTCTTGTAATGCTCGCACTTGTTTCTGCAATGCCCTAACCTCAGGTGTTACAACACCAGCTCTTCCGCCACGTTCCCTTCATGGAGGCATTTTTGCGATGCGCGCTAAAACCCTAACCATGGTCCTGGTGCAAACTGCCTCACAGTCGGTGATCTGTTTACACACTCAAGAAAACCTGCTCTGATACCACTTGGTGAAGGGTGCTCCCCTTAATACCACAAACACATAACAGAAATAGAGAAACAACAACAATATGCAATAATAGAAAATTGGCTTCTTATTATCTCCACAAATGTGGAATTATAAATTTTCAGAATTACAATATGCAAAGCCACATGGGCATTCCCTTACAATATTCTGTAGGACAAAGCCTCGAACTATTACCCAGATCTACTACCCAAAACTATTCTGAACTGCCTAAGACAATAATACAGCCTTCCTTATATAGGCAATTTTCCACCGCCTGGGAAGGTTCTAGAATTTTAGCCAATAAGGCCGACCAAACTTAGAATTATTTTATTTTACATTTTATACATCATAGTCGGCTCAAGATAACCTTTGAAATCTGAACAAAATTTTTGAAGAAAATCATTTTCTGCCATTTCAGGTGGCCCAACTTCCGAAGACCATAAGTCATCACCAGTTGAACCGATCAGCTATTATAACCCCATTTCAGAAATGCCACAAAGCGTTCTATAGGCTTGATCTATGCAAGCACCTGTCACCCAAATTTTTGACCTCATCCAGGGCCTCTAAAGCCTTCAAAACTGAGTTCAAAGTTTCTGTACCCTGCTGTCAATACCGAAAATCTTTAATATCTTCCAATATACACTTGATCTGGCAATGAAACTTTACTGGCAGACTTATATGACCAAAATGAACCTCCAAGAAAGAAATCAGATCATTCTGAGCACATACAAAAATTACCAAAAATAGTAACTTTCCATAAATAGCAGCTCTGCACAAAATAGCCCTTATTGAATATAAAAATAGAAATATTTTTTTTGGGTGATGCAAGATTGCTCTTACACCCAGGATGCTCTTGCATCAAATCATGACACATGGTATGATACAATGTGTATCATACCACGTGTCATGATTCCGCCGAGATTTTCTCATAAATATTATGAAGACCAACAAAAGGCCCAAAATTCACTTTTGGCCATTGATTTGTTTTAAATTCAATGGATGTGTTTTGTGTGAATGGTGGAAGGTTTCTATCGGAGAGAATTGGGTGCGTTAACGCTCCTTTAGTTAATCAATCTCTGGAATTATTCAATCGCCATACCAACTATAAATATTTTAAAACCATTCGCCATGACAAATATATTAATTCAAATATTTGAAAAATAGTTTCGCCACAATTTTATAAAAATGGTATCTATTATTTAAATATTTGCCAACCAATATCAATATTTTGACACATAATTCACCATCAATATTAATAATTTTATTTTAAAAAAATTATAGTTGCCATTTTTTATAAAAATTGTATACACTATTAAAAGATTCACCACCAAATATCCATATTTTGACAGATAATTTTCCATCACTATTAAAAATTTCCCCCCCAAAACACATGTGATTTGCCACAATTTTATACTTTTTGGGAAGGGGGGGTTCCTTAAAGTTATCCCTACTTGTGAAATATTTAGTTCCTTAGGCAATTCTACCTCATAGGCATTTCCTGAATCATGCTTCTTCAGTATCTTACATAGCCCAAACTTCTTCATTTTCAACTTGTTATATTTACCAACTAGAAATCGCTCCTTCTGTAAATGAACCATGACTTCATCTCCAACCTGAAATTCCTTATGTCTCATTTTCTAATCTTCTTTAGCCTTATACTGTGCATTCATCTTGGTAATATACTTCATCACCTCCTCATGGATGATCTTCAAGTGTTCTACAAAATCCTCAGCTTCAGCACTACCTATCTCTCCTTTATCTATCTTCCTCAACTCTAAAGCATTTCTAGGAGCACTTTCATATACAATCTAGAATGGTGATTTACCAATGCTCTTGTTAATAAAATTATTGTATGCAAATTCTACCTATGGCAAAATCAAATCCCATCTTATTGGCTTGTCTCCAACCAAATAGCTCAATAAATTTCCCAAACTCCTATTCACCACCTCTGTCTGTCCATCAGTTTGTGGATGATGTGATAAACTAAACTTCAAATCTGTCTTTAACTTCTTCCATAATGTATGCCATAAATATCCAACAAACTTAGTATCTCGATCTAAAACTATACTCTTTGGCACACCATGTAGTCTCACCACTTCTCTAAAAAACAATTCTGCTACATGAACAACATCATTAGTCTTCTTATATGGAATGAAATGTGTCATCTTTGAAAATTTGTCAACCACCACAAAAATTGAATCATGTCCCCGTTGAGTCCTTGGTAAACCAAGAACAAAGTTCATACTGATATCCTCCTAAGGATTCTCAAGTATTGGTAATGTCTATTACAACCTTGTATTCTGCTTCTCTCATTTCATCATTTGACATACTCTGCAACTCTATACAAGCTTCTTGACATATTGCTGCAACTGTGGCCAATAATAATTCTCACTAACCAAAGAAAGGGTTTTATCACTACCAAAATGTCTAGCCAATCCTCCGCTAAGCTTCTCCTTGATGAGATTCTCCCTCACGTGGAATGCACAACTGACTCCCTTTGAATAACATATTATCCTGGATAATGAAATCTAACCACTTTGTTCTATCTAGAGTAACAGGGTCTATACAAGCTTTCCAAGCTTCTCCAAAATTAAGATCCTCTAGATACAAATTCTTGAGTTCCTTAAACCCAACCACCTCAATCTGCATCTCTGTCAGCAATAGTTTCCTTCTACTAAGCGCATCTACAACCCTGTTATAATTTTCACTCTTGTGTTTCAAAACAAATATGTAACTCTGCAAAAACTCAACCCATTTCAAATATCTTTGATTCAACTTTCCTTGACTATTCAAATATTGCAAAGCTTGATGATCAATATACAAAATAAACTCCTTAGGAAGCAGATAGTGTCTCCATTTATTTAATGCCTAAACTATAGCATAAAATTCTTAATCATAAATATAATACTTTCTCTTGACATCATTTAACTTCTCACTGAAATAAGAAATAGGTTTACCTTCTTGACTCATAATAGTTCCTATTGCAGTACCACTAGCATCACAGTCTACTTGAAACACCTTATTAAAATATGGAAGTGCTAAAACAAGTTATTCTGTAACTTTTTGTTTCAATAGTTTAAAGCTCTTATCTACCCCAATAGTCCACTTAAACTCTTTTCTATCCTCTCTCATTGTTTCAGTCAAGGGTCCACAAATACTGCTAAAACTCCTAATAAATTTTCTGTAAAAGCTAGCCAAACCATGAAAAGATCTTACCTGAGTAGCACTCCTTGGAGTAGGTCATTCAAGGATAGCCTACACTTTCTCTGGGTCTATTTTTAGACCTTCTGCTAAAATTACAAATCCCAAATAGACTAACTCCTTCACAAAACTACACTTCTTCAAATTAATCAACAATTTCTCTTCCCTTAACTTCTCAAACACCATACAAATATACATCATATGCTCCTCCAATGTCTTATTGAAGATCAAAATATCATCTAGGTAAATAATGACAAACTTACTCAGAAATTATTTTAGAACCTCGTTCATGAGTCGCATGAAAGTGCTCGGTGCATTGGTTAGCCCAAAAGGCATGACTAACCACTCATACAGTCCTTCTTTTGTCTTGAAGGCAGTCTTCCATTCATCTCCTTCTCTGATTTGAATCTGATGATATCCACTCTTCAAATATATCTTTGAGAAATACACAGCTCCACTCAAACAGTCCATAATATCATCCATTCGTGGCAATGAAAACCTATACTTGATTGTGATCTTGTTTATAGCCCTGGAATCTGTACACATTCTCCATTCTCCATTCTTCTTTGGTGCTAATACTACAAGTACAACATAGGGACTCAGACTCTCTCAAATCAACCCCTTCTGCAATAATTCATGTACTTGTCTGTTCAACTCTTCACTTTCTCCAGGTGTCATTCTGTGTGCTACCCTATTTGGAAAACTAGCTCCTAGAATCAAATCTATTTGATGACTGATTTTCCTTACTGGTGGTAATCCATCAGGCACATTATCGGATACAATATCCTAAAACTCATTCAACAAATCTGCAACTTCTATAGGTACATTTTCTACTTCCTCTTTACCATCTTTTAAAATTAAAGCAAAACACACATACTCATGCCTCATACCTGTTGACACCTAAAAAATCAGGTTCTTAATACGCAAAATATCAGGGAAGTATAATCTCCATTTTTATTTTTATATAATTTCCCTATGTAAAAAATTAAAATGATTAAAAAGGCATAAATACTTGTTATTATTCTATGCTCATGAAATAGGTTTTTTATTTTATTTCAATAAATTTAATGCATGTATATTGTGAAATAAAATAATTATAAAAATAATAAATAAAAGGTGGCAAGAGGGAGTTGAACACTCGACCTCTCAAGCAAACCTTTTTTGCTACCTACCTACCCTCTTACCCTCTAACCAATTAGTCTATTATTATTCTTCGAGAGGATTTGGAGGAGAAACTAATTTATTTACATTTTCATGTGTAGGTGAAAAATCAATACAAACTTTCACATAGGGAGTATTTATTGCCTTAATAATTTTAAAATTCATAAATGAATATCCCTTTCATATGTATTATTTAATTTATTAATTTTAAGGAAAAAGAGTGGGGAGAGAAAGTTGAACACTCGACCTCTCCACCCACCCTTCTTCCTATTCTAACTACCCAAGTCTACCTAAACCGATTGTCCTATTTTATTCCTTGAGAATATGAGTAGAAATAAAAGAATAAATATTAGAGTGTTTTATTTCTTTGTAATAATTTAAAAATAAATTATTAGGATAATAAAGTGTAATTGAGTTTCTCTTGCCTGATGTTTTTAAAAGGATTTTATATTTTACGTGATTTGAATTTTAACAAGTGCCACGCAGTGGTGAAGCACTTGCCTTAGTAATAATAATAATAATAATAATAATAATAGTAATAGTAGTAATAATAATAATTAAATTCTTCCAAATTGTATTATGGCTATTTCATACAAATATAATTAGATTGATTAATTGATTAGGAGTTTGATATTAAGTTAATAATGATAAGTTAAAGATAAACAAATATCCATTGTTGTAGTTACTAAGTACAAGTATAATGGGATCCTTTTCTAGATTTAATTTCTAATTTACCCTCATAAACCCAAAAGTGAAAAATGTGAAAAGGAAATTCATTTTATAAAAGATTACTATGTTATGGGTTTTGAAATTGTTTTAATTAGCATAAATCTTTAATTCTCAAAATACCTAAGTGCAATTTTTAATTTTACCCTATTGTATTTTTAATTTTAAAAAAATCAAACTTGTAGGGTAAAATGGGCATAATTAATTATATCCTACTTTATTTGCGTTTAACTATTCCATTTTGCAAATGCTAATTAAATGATTTGTAAATGTATTCATATTAGAGTTTTTGTTTGGAAAATGAAATTATTTTATTCCAAAGACCTAAATGCATTTTATTAAGTAGTTGTAAGATTTTATTTTTACATTAGAAATATTTCTTAAATATTAGGGTTGTCACTTTTCAAAAAACCATTATTGCACTTGCCCAATGTAAATTATTTTTAATATTGAATATTAGGGTAAGTGCTATCCTCTTTTTTAGGGTGAGTTCTAAATCTTTTACCCTAATTTTTTAAGATTATTTCTTTATGTAATTTATATTATCTTATGTATATGAAAGGATATTTTTTGAAAAAAGTAAATGTATTTTGGTAAAATTTTGAAATTAAAATTAAAGTTATATTCCCTTTTAATATTGTGATATATTATTAATGTAATGTTTATGTTTTGATAATCAAAAGTGGGCAACTCATAGTTAATTACTTAATTTTTATGGGTACTTATATATTATCAAAACATTTGTGTAAATTATATCATGATCTTATTAATGTTTATTTGATATATCATTAAATAATAATTGAATAATTTTAAGGATCATATTAAAAACCTAAAACATTATAGAATATAATAAATTTAATTTTAAATTTTATTACCTAATGTCAAGTGTTTTTGTGTAGGAATTAAACATAAGGATTTGGATTTTCATACACAAACACCTGAAGACATAACAAATCAATTGTCATATGGGAAATGTGTTTCCCTAAAAACCATTATATGGTTTAATTTGTAATTTCTAGGGTTAGTTTAGGGATTAGGTTTTTGTGGAAGGGTATGTCTCTTCACAAAAAACCTTTGAATAGTATATTTATATTGATATAATTTGAAAGCAAAAGAGACACAACACACAATTGGGACAATACCTCCTACAACTATGGATTTGGACCTAATATTCAATTTTTCAAATGCTAATGTGAGATAAGTTGTTTTATGCTTTTTGAGGTTATATATCTTTTATTTTCAATTAGTTTTTCAGATACTCCGGTAATAGGGTGTTCTACTATGTTATATTCCTTGATTTATTTGTTCAAAGTTAATTTATATAATTTGAATAGCAATTGTATGGTCTGAAAACCTATCGTTGTTCCTTTCGACCTCTTAATTTGGGTTAAAATCGATAGGATTAATTGTATGAATTATTTTGAATTTTGATTCAATGGAAGCCTTTAGGATGATAGTCTTGCTCTATAGGAGCAAGTTCCCTTAAAACTGTCTCTGACTATACGTAGGATTGGAAATATATGACTCTATACCCAAAATTGTATTAAGGCACTGATCTCATTTCATTTCAAATTGTTATTTGGTTCTTTTTGTAGTTTACATATTCAATCTGATTTCTTATTTATAAAGCATTCAATTAGGTTTTAGTGATAGTTTCAGGCTTTAGTTTAGATTTCATGCAATTTAGTTATTAGGAGATTATATTTTTTTCCTCCAAGGATTGTTTACCCCTTTAGAAGGACTTGTGTTTGTATGTGCATGAGTTTGTGCAGCATAGGGCACTTGTGAATTCAGGTCTACCAACCTTGGCTCAATTGAGCCAGAATTATAGAGGCACTAGTGTGTGGCTGTTAGTTGGCCTCAAAATGGTCTAGCATTTTTTAGCACCAACAAATTGGCGACTCTGCTGAGGACGATATCAGAGAAAAATAGTTTTAGAACCTTTTGTTACTGTGATAAAGACTCTACTGGGATAAAGGAATCAGAACAATTATATATTCCCCACAGAAGGTGGGGTGGCGACTCTACATAAGTTTTTTATAAAGTGACTCTGTTGGGATTAAGAACTCAAGCTTGTTTCATTTTTTTTGAACTTGGAGGGAAATTTATCTTTCAGATAATGGCAGACTTAGTTAGATATTTGCTCAGAGATTTCATAATTCTTTTTGATGTTAAACCTTTGGATCTTAGATAATTCAAATGCAGGTCTAATGAATGGTTTTCAAAAATATTCACATAAGGTACCTGAATTCTATAGAAATTATGAAGAATTAGCGATTGATCATCTAGATTCTATTTATGCATTCCTTGACAAATATTAAATTGCTATAGAAAATGATGTCATGAAGGTATTTGCATGGTCATTAAAGAATAATACAAGGCAAAAATATGAATCATTACCTGCACAATGCATTTCATCGTGGATACAGTTTGAACAATGGTTCCTTGATGTATTCCATGATAGGGATGAATCATTTATATCTCCCTTGGATGCATTTATTAATTTAGAATGGAATGATAATGAAAATATGGTGAGTTTGTTTATAAGGATGATGCATATTTTCCGTGAAATACCTTTTGATATTAGGCTTGATTTTTTAAACAAAATATACAGTTTAGGATTAACTTGTGATCAGGTAAAGCTTATTATTAAAATTGTATATGAAGATGTAATGGAAGAAAATGATAAAGTTATAGAAGAGGCATTGACACATAATACTATTTCAAAATAAAACAAAGATAGAGTGTTGTTCCAGGCTGAATCAATGCACACAATAGATGAGGTTCAAAAAAATAATACTTATATTTATTGTGATGAATATGTTGAGGAAAATGAATGCATTGTGAAATCTACAGAGAGCCCTAATGAAATTTCATATGAAGAAGAAATTTTTGAACAAATTGAAGAAGCATTTGCACCAGATTAGATTTGTGTGGAAGCAAATGAAAATCATGATCTGGAGGAGAATCTTCTCGGTACGGAACAAATTTCAAATTTATTGGATATTGAATATCAAAAATATGTGAAGAGAAATGGTACAAAGATTTTCTCAATATATCAGAATAATCAAATTAACAAGTCAATACACATTCATGAGGTATCTGGTGAAGATGAAGATAAAGTTCTACAAGATAAGACTTTTGATTATATCTTGAGAGAATCTTCAAATCTCTTAAATAATGAGGTCTCAAAAGGATATGGAGGAATAATCAATAATCTTTTTTATGAGATAAAATCGTATCAAGAGAATGTGAATGAAATAAGCCCATATACAAATATAATGGATGATGCTAGTAAAAATATTGCTTCTGTTGATGAAGCACAAAAGGATTCTCAACAAAATCTATTCAATAAAGGATTACGTTATAATACATCTGATGTATTCTTATGCAAGGATCAAGAAAAAGATATTAAAGGATGCATTCATGAAAAGTTACCATTAGATGATGTGTTGAACTCAGGTATGTACTACTACCAGCAGGTAAGTATTCTTGCAAACCCTTTTGAAAATCTTTCTAATACATTCAACATTAATATTTATATTCTCTCAAAATTATTGTATGCAAAGGGAAAGAAAATATCATATCATACTAATGTTGAAAAGAAACATTCATTCCCCAAATTCCGAAGGATAGAAATAGACAAGATGAAAAACTTCACCAGTATTGTTAATGATTTTAGGGATTACTACGATAATAATTTTAAGAACAAAATTCTTGAGAACATCCATATTAATAATATAATGATTCATTATAAGAATTGAAAGTTTTTTTACAAATTATTTTTCAAATATGAATATGGGAATTTTATTTCACGAATGTTACAAAAGGAGTTAAACCCTAAAAATCATATATTCAAAGAAAAATATAGTAATTTAAGATGGATTAGAAAATATTTAATTAGTAAAGTGATAGATAATGATGTTTTCATATTTTTACTACTCTTACATGATCAAAACAAAGTTTTTGACAAAGGAAAAGAATAAGTTGCACTAAAAAAGCCATCGGTGGAACTTTGATTTTTTGCAAATTCAAAGGTCCTAGATCCATGACCAGAAGGCAAACTTTTTTCCAAACAATTATAGGTGTGTTCCTCTATATTCAACTTTTAGTTGTCTTGGATGGATAAGCTCCAAGTATGAACATATTCACAAATGCTAAATTGTTTGAGGTACGCATTTTTGGACCTTAGTTTCTTCATGCTCAAATATTCTTCTGTCAATTATTGTTTGTATATTTAAATATCTTTAGTGATTTTTCATATGATTTTTATTGAAATCTGCCAAGTTGCAAAATAATAATATTCATTAACCATATTTTGAACATGGCACATATAGCAACAATAATATTTTATTATCGATCGCTGATGTGTGGAGTCATATTAGATATGAAGTTTTTGTGAATCCATGTATTTGATTGAAGGAGAACAAAGTTTTATAGATGCTGTTCAAAAAATGAATCACATTTTTGTATTTAGGCTTTAGATTTGAGGCTATTTTGAGCAAAAAATGAGTATCTTTACATCTAAAATGACTCCCAAGCATTTTCCCATAACCAGAGGGAAATTTTGTGGCACTTTAATGTGTTTTTGGGATACCAGCATGCCCAAAAACGCCCAGACATTTCTAAAAATGGCTAGACAAATTATAATCCCATGCAGATGTTTGGAGCCATTTTGGGGGGCTATATAGGTGTTGTAAATGATAGGCTTAAGTTTAAAATGAATGCTCCAATCATATGCCTCAACTTGGGGGGCATTTTTACAGTGTTTTTAACTATTTTGGAGTGCTGGTGAGCTCTAAAACAGCCCATATTTGTAAATGACAGCCAACAAATTTTGTAATCACAAATGAAATTATACTACCAATGGACTTGAGTGATATGGAAATGTGCAGCCAAATAAGCTTATAAGTGAGCAATATATTAGCGCTGGAAATGAATATGGAGATGTGCATTATGGAGATGAATTGCCCAGTCAAAATGTGAGTATTCAGAAAGGTAATCTACAACAAATCAACCCCAGGCAACAATATTATTATATGGGAAATAATGATAAAGGGAGTCACAACGTGCACCCCAGAATTTACACACAAGATAAGAATAATTTCTACCTACCATCAAATGATAATTCACATATCAGCATGTTAAAACTGGAAATAAACATGAAGATATGCCAAGATTTGAAGAGGCGAGTGGCCAGCACATTACAACTAGAGAGAATTTTGGGGGTAAGCATCTAAATAAATGTGCTTACGGTTTAAACAAAGAGGAAATACATTATCAAAAATGTAATGCATAACATCAAAATTCACACACATGCAGATTGCATTTTATTTTGTCTATGGCAAGAGGTAATTCATTACAAGGTAAATATTGAGGTAAGAATTTTGTTGTTTTGACATTTGGAAGTTAAAATATTATTAATTTTCCTTACAGTTCATTTATTTAGATTTTTTAAGGGGAGAATATATTCGTGTGAAATGTCCTTAAAATATTTATTTGTACTTAAAAGTAATTTCTCATCTTATCTAAATTTTGCCCCAAATTGAGCAATCTAATAAATATTTCATCATGGTTAGTAGTGTTGATTTTAATGATTTTTTGGTATTACATTAACATTATGTTTCAAAGTGGTCTGCTTCCTCCAGAGAACATTGGATTCTCGTTGCATCTAGGCATGAATGCACATCCCCAATAAGAGCCACTATTGACACCTAAAAAATCAAATTTTTAAGACACAAAACATCAGGGAAGTATAATCTCTATTTTTATTTTTATATAATTTCCCTATGTAAAAAATTAAAATGATTAAAAAGGCATAAATACTTGTTATTATTCTATGCTCATGAAATAGGATTTTTATTTTATTTCAATAAATTTAATGCATGTATATTGTGAAATAAAATAATTATAAAAATAATAAATAAAAAGGTGGCGAGAGGGAGTTGAACACTCAACCTCTCAAGCCACTATTGACACCTAAAAAATCAGATTTTTAAGACACAAAACATCAGGGAAGTATAATCTCTATTTTTATTTTTATATAATTTCCCTATGTAAAAAATTAAAATGATTAAAAAGGCATAAATACGTGTTATTATTCTATGCTCATGAAATAGGATTTTTATTTTATTTCAATAAATTTAATGCATGTATATTGTGAAATAAAATAATTATAAAAATAATAAATAAAAAGGTGGCGAGAGGGAGTTGAACACTCAACCTCTCAAGCCAACCTTTTTTCCTACCTACCTACCCTCCTACCCTCTAACCAATTAGTCTATTATTATTCTTTGAGAAAATTTGGAGGAGAAACTAATTTATTTACATTTTCATATGTAGGTGAAAAATCAATACAAATTTTCACATAGGAGGTATTTCTTGCCTTAATAATTTTAAAATTCATAAATGAATATCCCTTTCTTATGTATTATTTAATTTATTGATTTTAAGGAAAATGAGTGGGTAAAGGGAGTTGAACACTCGACGTCTCGACCCACCCTTCTTCCTATCCTAACTACCTGACTCTACCCAAACTGATTGTCCTATGTCATTCCTTGAGAATATGGGTAGAAATAAAAGGATAAATATTAGAGTGTTTTACTTCCTTTTAATAATTTAGAAATAAATTATTAGGATAATAAAGTGTAATTGAGTTTCTCTTGCATGATGTTTTTAAAAAGATTTTATATTTTACATGATTTGAATTTTACTAATGAGATCCTTTTTTAAATTTAATTTCTAATTTACCCTCATAAACCCTAAAGTGAAAAATGTAAAAAGGAAATTCATTTTATAAAAGATTACTATGTTATGGGTTTTGAAATTGTTTTAATTAGCATAAATCTTTAATTCTCAAAATACCTAAGTGTAATTTTTTATTTTACCCTATTGTATTTTTAATTTTTTTAAAATCAAACTTGTAGGGTAAAATGGGCATAATTAACTATATCCTACTTTATTTGCTTTTAACTATTCCATTTTGCAAATGCTAATTAAATGATTTGTAAATGTATGCATATTAGGGTTTTTGTTTGGAAAATGAAACTCTTTTATTCCAAAGACCTAAATGCATTTTATTAAGTAGTTGTAAGATTTTATTTTTACATTAGAAATATTTCTTAAATATTAGGGTTGTCACTTTTCTAAAAACCATTATTGCACTTGCCCAATGTAAATTAATTTTAATATTGAATATTAGGGTAAGTACTCTCTTTTTTTAGGGTGAGTTCTAAATCTTTTACCCTAATTTTTTAAGATTATTTCTTTATGTAATTTATATTATCTTATGTATATGAAAGGATATTTTTTGAAAAAAGTAAATGTATTTTGGTAAAATTTTAAAATTAAAATTAAAGCTATATGCCCTTTTAATATTGTGATATATTATTAATGTAATGTTTATGTTTTGATAATCAAAAGTGGGTAACTCATGGTTAATTATTTAATTTTTATGGGTACTTTTATATTATCAAAACATTTGTGTAGATTATATCATGATCTTATTAATGTTTATTTGATATATCATTAAATAATAATTGAATAATTTTAAGGATCATATTAAAAACGTAAAATATTATAGAATATAATAAATTTAATTTTAAATTTTATTACCTAATGTTGGGTGTTTTTGTGCAGGAATTAAATGTAAGGATTTGGATTTTCATACACAAACACCTGAAGACATAACAAATCAATTTTGTCATATGGGAAATGTGTTTCCTTAAAAACCATTATATGGTTTAATTTATAATTTCTAGGGTTAGTTTTAGGGATTAGGTTTTTGTGGAAGGGTTTGTCTCTTTGCAAAAAACCTTTGACTATTATATTTATATTGATACAATTTGAAAGCAAAAGAGACACGACACACAATTGGGACAATACCTCCTACAACTATGGATTTGGACCTAATATTCAATTTTTCAAATGCTAATGTGAGATAAGTTGTTTTATGTTTTTTGAGGTTATATATCTTTTATTTTCAATTAGTATTTCAGATACTCAGGTAACAAGGTGTTCTACTATGTTATATTCCTTGATTTATTTGTTCAAAGTTCATTTATACAATTCGAATAACAACTGTATGGCCTGGGAACCTACCATTGTTCCTTTCAGTCTCTTAATTTGGGTTAAAATTGATAGGATTAATTGTATGAATTATTTTGAATTTTGATTCAATAAAAGCCTATAGGATGACAGTCTTGCTTTATAGGAGCAAGTTCCCTTAAAACTATCTTTGACTATATGTAGGATTGGAAATATATGACTCTATACCCAAAATTGTATTAAGGTACTGATCTCATTTCATTTGAAATTGTTATTTGGTTCTTTTTATAGTTTACATATTCAATCTAATTTCTTCTTTATAAAGCATTCAATTAGGTTTTAGTGATAGTTTTAGGCTTTAGTTTAGATTTCATGCAATTTAGTTATTAGGAGATTATATTGCTTTCCTCCAAGGATTGTTTACCCCTTTGGAAGGATTTATGTTTATCTGTGCATGTATTTGTGCAGCATAGGGCACTTGTGAATTCAGGCCTACTAGCCTTGGCTCAATCAAGCCAAAATTGTAGAGCCACTAGTGTGTGCCTGTTAGTTGGACTCAAAACGGTCCAGTATTTTTGAGCACCAACAATACCCTCTAGGAATTTTCTTCCATCAAAAAAACTTATTCTTGCATTACCACATACCTTTTTATTTTATGTCCTTCAATGGCTTTAGCTTATGTCGCACTCCATTCTTTGTCAGGGAATAGTTATTTGCACGACCATCATGGACAACATGCCTATCAAAATGCCAAGGTCTACCTAACAACATATGACATACATCCATAGGTATGATATCACATAGTACCTCATCATGGTATCCGCCAATCTTGAACTTCACTAGACACTGCTCACTAACCATGACCTTGTGGTCATCCTATACCCAGGCAATCCAGTATGGATGTGGGTGTTTTTGTCTCTTGAGCTTCAACTTTGTGACCATCTCTTCTGACACTAAATTATCAATGTTGCCACTATCAATAATCACATCACAACACTTATCTTCACACTTGCACCTAGTGTGAAATAGGCTCCTCCTTTGCTCAGGTTCATTCTCACCACTCAGAGGGACTCTTCTCTTAATTAGCATTTCTCCTCTTTCAACATCTTTAGAATGTGATGATCTAGCATCTTCATCTACATGTGCAACTTTGTCCTAGCCTTCATTCCTCCTATCTATCCTTCCTTTGTGTTGAGGACATTCAAATTCCCTATGACCTTCTCCATAGTGAAAACATGTTCCACGAAATCCTCCTCTTCGAAATCCTTGTCCTCTTCCTCTTCCTCTCTGATCTCTATTATTCAAATCATGGAAATGATTAGAATTATTTCCTCTCTGATTTTGATTTCTACTTGCCTCATCCTTCTTTTTCAGATCTTCATTTTAGCCTCCATATGACCATCCACTAGATCTTCCATCACAACCTCTCCTGCTTTGCATGCTCTCAAACTTCTTGTTCAATTTTTCCTCTACTTTTAGGGAAAATTGGTATGCTTCTTCAATACTATTCATTCGAACCAAATTCAATTATTCTTGAATGCTCGGCCTCAACCCATTAAGGTAACGGGAAAATTTTTCCTTGTCAGCTTTTGCATGGCCTGTTCTGATGAGGAGTTGATAGAATTCCTCTGTCTACTCTTGAACAAATCTTCCTGATTTCTTCAAACCTTGCATTTTCTTTAGTAGATCAAGTTCATAATCAACATAAATGAACTTTCATTTCAATTTATCCACCATCCAATTCCATCTTGTGATTTTATCATTTCATCTTCTATTTCACTCCAATTGAATCTCTTGCCACCAGATCTTCACATGACCCTTTAGTCTAGCCTTCGCAAACTTGACCCGATCAAGATCCTCGATATCTTCATACTCAAAATATTCTTCTAATTCATTGATCTAGTCGATCAATTCCTTTGGGTTAAGATTTCTTGAAAATGAAGGAACTTCAATTTTAGGTCTTTTCCCAATCTTGGAAATGGCTCAAAAAAGCCTTTCTTCTTCTTGGTTCATAATTTTGCCTTCTCCTTCTTGATCAAAATTTACTTCTTCTTCGGCTTCATCCTCACTTTCATCTTTGACATTAAGATTCATTCCTCTAGGAATATCTTCTTGCAATGCTCACACTTGTCTCTAGAGCGCTCTAAGCTCAAGTGTCACCACCAGCTCTTCTGCCACATTCCCTTCATGGAAGCATTTTTGCATTACTCATTGAAACCCTAACCATGGTCTTGGTGCAAACTACCTCATAGTCAGTGATCTGTCTACACACTTAGGAACTCCCACTCTGATACTATTTGATGAAGGGTGTTCCCCTTAATATCATAAACACATAATAGAAACAACAACAATTTGCAAGAATAGAAAATGGGCTTCTTATTATCTCCACAAATATGGAATCAAAGATTTCAGAATTACAATATGCAATGCCACATGGGCATTTTCCCTTACAATATTCTATAGGACAAAGCCTTGAATTATTACCCAGAACTACTCTAAACTACTCCGAACTGCCCTAGACAACACTATAGGCCTTCCTTATATAGGTAATTTTCCACCGCCTGGGAAGGTTCCAAAAATTTAGCCATTAAGGCCGACCAACCCTAGAATTATTTTATTTTTCAATCTATTACATCTGAGTAAGCTCAAAACATCTTTTGAAACCCAAACAAAAATTTTGAAGGAAATTTATTTTCTGCCATTTCAGGTGGCCCAACTTTTGAAGACCATAAGTCATCACCCGTTGACCTTGTTGACTATTATGACTCCATTTTGGAAAGGGTGCAAAGTGCACTACAACACTTGAATCAAGAAACCTTCATTCAATCAAAGTTTCAACCTCATCTGAGGCCTCTAAAGCCTTCAAAACTAAGTTCAAATTTTTTGTACCCTGCTGCCAATACCAAAAAAAATTAATATCTTCAAAACTAGACTTGATCTGGCAATGAAACTTTATCGGTAGACTAATATGACCAAAATGAACCTCTAGGAAAGAAAATTGAACATTCTGAGCTCAAATGGAAAACTTACTAAAAATAGTAAATTTCCAAAAATAGCAGCTTTGCACAAGATAACCCTTATTCAAAAGAAACCAAAAATATTTTTGGGTGATGCAAGATTGCTCTTACAACTAGGATGCTCCTGCATCATTGTTTCTTCCAACCAGCTTGTGGCTGAAGATTAGTATTTAAGGAGTTTTTGGGTAGTTGTTTAGGGGCAAATTAGCAGATTTGAGAGTTAATAAGTGTGAAGGATAGATCTAGATCCTATGAGATCTTGAAGATTAGATGGTTATCTGATAGTTTGTAATAGCAGAGCTAGTGGTTTTCATGCTTGGAGACAAGGAGATTTCTTGGAGGCTTGAGATCTCAAGTTTAGATCTGCCTTAGGGTTTCCATCAGTTGCTGATTTGTTTCAGAGCTAGACTAGCTAAGAGGTTGCAAAAATACTTTGTGATTTTATTTGTCCCTAACCCATAAGGCCTTATAGTTGGACATGTTAATGGAAATTTAGTTGAAAACATTGTCTTGTTGTGTTATTTTACATTGTGGTGTTTGGTTGCATTTTTGGACTGTCCTTAATTGGATCCTCCTTACCTATCCTGCGTCAAATTTGCAACTATCTTTGCTCAGTCAGATCCTTGTTTGCTCCTCTATCTTCACTTAAATTCATCATCATCCACTAGATTCAATCACTTCATCAAATCCTTCTTTTCCACTCAAAATCTTCTCTATCCCTTCTTCACTTCTTAGAATCCTCTATGTTCCATCTTCACTGTAATAGTCGGTAACCCTTCAACTATTCAATTTTTCAGCCATTTGTCCATACAAGATCATCATTTATATAGAATAATTTTACCTTTGAAGCTCCTCTATTACATTTTCCTTAAATCAATCTTAACCGTCTAATCCATTAAACTTTGAATCTAGATCTCAGTAATATGTTTTCTCTTCACCTAAGAACTTGAACTTTTCTTGAAACTTGTTCCATCTCTTTTTACCACTTAGATCTTTTCATAGATCTTTATCTTGAATTTTCCTATCCATAGATATCTTGTAACTAAATTTTTTCATCATCATGATCATCCATCTCATCATATCTAATCATTAAATGTCAATTCAATCCTTATTTAATATTTTTTTCTCACTTGGTGTCCTTTCTAGAATTTTGGTTAACCTTCGCTTGGTGCCTAACTTCACTTTTCTTCACTTAGTGCCTTGAGTTCATTTTAATTTATTGAGTGAGATTCCTTTTTACCTTTACCTTATTGAGTGACCTTTTCTTCTCGATAGCCAAAATAACTTAACTTTATCAAATTATCAAATCATTATCACCATGCTTTACCAATTTAACATACTCATATGTTTGGTAGAAAATAATCATATCAACATAATCTATTCATTTTCAGATCTATATTAATTTCCCATTTAAGTTCTTCAACTTCACAACATCTCATTTCTTGATCTCCTTAACTCATTCACCTTATATCATATATCAAATGACATGGCAACATAATAGAAACCAAAAATCAATTACGTTACATCAATGACAAGACTATAACTAATCTAACATTTTCTACTATGATGTATTTGTTAGAAAGTAAAGATCCCCAAGATAATTGAGAGGGGGGGGTGAATCAGTTATCAAATAATTTATCCATTCAACAGCTTTAAACAATATAATCAATGTACTGATCAACCATAGAAACATAATCATACACAATTGCACAATAACACAAGATATGTTAACTAGGGAACCTCTTGAAAAGAGTAAACCCCGGTGGGAATGATGCCCACAAAATGATGCACTAATATGAAAGTTCCTTGTTAGAGGATGGATCCTGTTAGGAGTCTTATGAAATACATTTAGTACATATGAATCCTCGTTAGGAGATTTTGAATCCCTGTTAAAATATTCTAACCCGGTTAAGAGTTTATGGAAGACAGAAGGATCCACTACCCAAACAGCTTCAAGGCAAGATCTTTGAACCCATTGTCCAAAAGATCTTACAATTATTCAATAGAATAATATGAAATATGTTACCTCCTTCACACTATGCCAAACTGCACTCTCTGCTACACAAGATCACAATTCCAGATCTTTGTACTCACAAGTCTTCCTTCATCACTGAATTAGCTCTTTTCTTCACTTCATGCATATATTCGCATCAAAATCTTCATAGTACACATTAAAATAAGGAAAAAATTCCTTCTTATATACCAAACTCAAATAATTACAAATGAGTCGGTCCTCAATTACAAAATAATAAATTCTACACGCTACACACAGAATTCACATAAAACTGTTGGCTTCTAGTTACTGTAACTTTCTCCAAACATGTCCTCAAAGTTTGCACTATGAACCACATCATCATTAATGAGTCTCCAACATCCCTTTAACTATGCAAAATCAGATTCCATCCTAGCTAAGAGATATCCTCTGATTTCAAAACATCGCTACACAGAAACACTGTCTAAACACTGCTTTCACCAAAATGCTCATAACTCTTACAAATGAATGAATTTATTTTTGCGTTGTTAACCATAGGTTAATAACACACAAAAGAACATACCATCAACTACACAAAAGCCAATCTACAATATAACATGTGTGCAAAACAAAACTGTACCTATTTTCCTACTAATATCTAGAATATCACTGTGTTGACATCAATGACAATCCAAGTCATGAATGCAACAACAACTGCTATAGAATGACTACCAAAACACTTTGCATTCATTCCTAACAATCTCCCTAATTGGCATTGATGGCAACATAGATGAAAAACATCCAATGTTCCAAAAATCCAATACTGTAACATCACTGCAAAATATCAAATCAAATCTTGCTTCATTTTCCTATTCAGCTTTCTCATACAATCCACAATTTTTTTGATGTATATCTCTCCCCCATTGACATCAATGAAAAAAATTCCATCACTAAGTCAACAACAATTTAATGTCAAAAGATACTTTTTAGAAAAATACAATAACAAGAGTCCTCATGACTCAGCTCATAAACTCCCCCATAGAGGAAGTTCCAACATCCAATCCAGAAGAAAGATAGGGCTCATATACCACTGGATGGATGCAATCATTTGCATCAATTCTCAAAAACAAGTTGGGGCATAACCCCAAGCATACCTCTCAGATACACAAATATATCCTTAGGTAAAGGCTTTGTAAATATATCCGCTATCTGCTCCTTTGTACTTATGTACTCCAATCTTACTTCTTTTTCTACAACTTTCTCTCTTACAACATGATACTTGATCTTAATATGTTTAGTCTTAGAATGTAAAATAGGATTTTTTGACATACTCACTATATTGGTGTTATCACAATGTATAACAACAGGCTCATCAAACTTTATTCCAATATCTTTCAACATCTACTTCATCCAAATAATCTGATTACAATTATTTGCTGCTGCAACATATTCTGCTTTTGCTGTGCTTTGTGAAGTACAATTTTGCTTCTTACTTAGCCAAGAGACCAATTTGCCTCCAAGAAAAAAGGCTCCACCACTGGTGCTTTTCTTTTCATCAATTTTGCCTCCCCAATATACATCAGTATAGGCACATAAGGTAAAATCATCAGAATTCTCATACCATAATCCATAATCCATTGTTCCTTTCAGATATCTCAGTATCCTCTTTACTACTGCATAATGTGATTCTCTAGGTTCTGCTTGAAATATTTCTACAATCCCCACTGAATGTTCTATATCAGGTCTTGTATGTGTCAAGTACTGCAATCCTCCAATCATAGATTTGTACTTTTTCTACTCAACTACTGGTGTCTCATCTTTGCTAGACAACTTATGTCCGGTTACCATAGGTGTTCCAACAGGTTTAGAATCTTCCATTCCAAATATTTTCAATAATTCATTTAAATACTTAGTCTGAATTACAAATAAACCTTCCTTGCTTTGTGTTATCTGTAATCCCAAAAAATATTTCATTTCTCCAATCATGCTCATCTCAAATTCAGTCTTCATTTCATCTGCAAATTTGTCACTAGCTTCATCTTCTCCTCCAAAGATAATATCATCAACAAATATAACTATAACCAACAAACCATTCTCAATTTCTTTTGTGTATAAGTTACTATCTATTGTTCCTTTTATAAATCCCAATTTCAATAAATACTTATCCAATCTTGCATACCAGGTTCTAGGTGCTTGTTTTAATCCATATAAAGCTTTCTTTAACTTACATACCATATCTCCTTCTTGTGTCAAAGGAAAACCTTCAGGCTGCTCAATGTAGACTTCTTCTTCCAATTCACCATTAAAAAATGCTAACTTCACATCCATCTGATACACTCTAAATTTCTTGTAAGTTGCATATGCTAGAAACATTCTCACTGCTTCAAGTCTGGCCACAGGTGCAAAAGTTTCTTCATAGTCAATTCCTTCTTGTTGTGAATATCCTTTACATACCAATCTTGCTTTGTTTCTTATCACTTCTCCTTGTTCATTCATCTTGTTTCTGAATACCCACTTTATTCCAATCACATTCTTGTCTTCAGGTCTAGGGACCAATTCCCATGTCTTCTTTTTTTCAATCTACTCTAGTTCTTCTTTCATAGCATTGATCCAATGTTCATCTTCACAAGCTTCATTAGTAGTCTTAGGTTCAATTTGAGAAATCAAACATAAATGTACCTTATTCTGAGTCAAAACTCCTCTATCTAAACTTCCAATAACTTGCTCAACAGGGTGATGTCTTGAAGTATACCTATTAGGTGTCATAGTTACTGATCTTGTTCCGATTGTAGATTCTTCTCTGCTTTCTTCTCTATTTTCTTCTCTATTTTCTTCTTTGTTTTCTTCTCTGTTCTCTTCTCTGTCTTCTTCAGTATGACTTTCATTCAGTAAATCACTATTAGTTTCAAAAAATAATTCTGCATTTTCAATGTTAGGCTGAGGTTGTGCTTCTCCATCAGATTCATAATCAAGCATTCTTTCCTGAATTTTAAACTTTTCATCAACTTTTACATTTGCACTTTCAACAATAGTCTTAGTTCTTTTGTTATAACATCTATATGCTTTGCTTTTTAAAGAATATCCAAAAAATATTCCTTCATCATTTCTAGGATCAAACTTTCCTATATCATCATCTCTCTTAATATAACATTTACTTCCAAAAATTCTAAAATACTTAACTGAGGGTGTATGTCCAAACCATAATTCATAAGGTGTCTTGTTTGTATCTGCTCTGATTTGTACTCTGTTCATAGTGTATACTATTGTGTTCACTGCTTCTCTCCAAAAAGCTTTAGCCAAATCATTTTCAAACAACATAGCTCTTGCTGCTTCAGTTATTAACCTATTTCTTCTTTCTGCAATACCATTTTGTTCTAGTGTTCTAGGGGTTGAAAGTTGTCTCTTAATACCATTCATTTCACAAAAAGTGTTAAACTCTCTAGATTTAAATTCACCACCTCTATCAGATCTTAGACACTTAATCTTCATTCCAGATTCATTCTCAATTTTGCTTTTCATGATCTTAAATTTATCAAATGCTTCAGATTTTTCTTTCAAAAATGCAATCCACATCATTCTTGTAAAATCATCAACAAGAATCATAAAATACCTTTCACCATAGAATCCTCTAGTCCTAGTAGGACCACTAGAGTCTATATGAACAATCTCCAACTTCTTTGTCGAAGTGAACTTCTTATTGGGAAATGAACTCCTTTTCTACTTTGCCATCATACATTCTTTGCAAATCATGTTAGTAGGTTTCATAATTCTAGGTAAATCTCTTACCACAAGTGCAGTGCTCACCTTGACAATATTATCAAAGTTTATATGACAAAACCTTTTATGCCATAACCAACTGTCATCAATCCTAGCTATCAAACATGTCATCTCAATAGGATTCAACTGAAATACATTACCTCTAGTTCTGGATCATTTTCCAATCAGATTTCCATCTTTATCTTTTATCACACAAGTTTTCTTAGAAAACCAAACTTGATAACCCTTATCAGCTAATTGTCCAACACTTAGTAGATTATGTCTTAATCCATCAACAAAGTAAACATCATCAGTGTTAGTCTTTCCATCAAGAGTAATAGATCCTATACCCTTAATCAAACAAGGTGCATTGTTACCAACTCTAACAATTCCTCCATCATAATTATCTAACTTAACAAACTTTCTTTTATCTCCAGTCATATGATGTGAACAACCACTGTCTATAATCCAATCAGATTTCTTTTCAACTTGTGAAACTAATGCTTTTTCTTCCCTTTTATCAGATTCAAAACTTTCATCTTTAATTGCTACAAATCCTATTTCCTCAAAGTTATCATTATCACTGTCACTTAAATGTTTTTCAATTCCTGCTTCAAAATCTTCATCATTTGCATAATAACATTCTTTAGATCTCCTAGGTTTAAAGTTGCTTCTATACTTCTTAACTCTTTTAGGACATTTAGATGCAAAATGACCATATTCTTGACAAGTCCAACATTTAAAGATTTTCTTACCATCTGGTTCTCTTTTTACAAGTAATGCAATACCTTATTCAATCTTCTTATCTTCCTCAGATCTGCTACTACTAGCATAATCTCCATTCACACTAGTAATTCTTGTAGGTCTAATGCTAAGAGCATTGAATGTTGTTTCCATTCTGGGTAGCTCTCTTGATAATCTCAAGTTCATCTCTGCTGTTTCTAATCTTCCAAGAAGAGTCTCTCTTGAAAATTTCAATGTACAAGGTATCACTTGTTCAATCATCTGCGTTGTTTGCTTGAATACTAGTGTCAAAGTTCTCAAAATTTTTCATATCACTTCATTCTCTGTCTTATCACCTCCACAAGACTTTATTTCTATCACAATCTTAGACATCCTACCAATATAGCTTCTAATAGATTCATCTTCCATCATTCTAATATCTTCAAATGCACAAATCCAATTATGTAATCTAGCCTTCTTTTCATGTTCATCACCTTCAAAAGTAGAATGTAAAGCTTTCCAAATTGCATGAGATGTTTTCAAACATCTTACCTGACTATATTCATTCTCTGGTAGTGCTGACAAAAGTGCTTCTTTTGCAAGTATGTTACACATGAATAGATCTAGTTCATCTTTAGTTCCTACCTCTAGATTGTCTTCCTCAATGATAGTCTTCTCATTCTTTGTAATCAACCAATAACTTGGTCCTAAACACAATAGATGTGCCTTCATCTTTTCTTTCTAGCTATCAAAATTTACTCCATCAAACTTAGGGCTTTCTTTTCTAAAATTCACCATGGATCTCCTTAAGTTGTTAAACTTTTCTTTCAAGGACCTGCTGCTCTAATACCAATTGTTAGAAAGTAAAGATCCCCAAGATAACTAAGAGGGGGGGGGGGGGGGGGGTGAATCAGTTATCAAATAATTTATCCATTCAACAGCTTTAAACAATATAATCAATGTACTGATCAACCATAGAAAGATAATCATACACAATTGCACAATAACACAAGATATGTTAACTAGGGAACCTCTTGAAAAGAGTAAACCCCGATGGGAATGATGCCCACAAAATGATGCACTAATATGAAAGTTCCTTGTTAGAGGATGGACCCTATTAGGAGTCTTATGAAATACATTCAGTACATATGAATCCCTGTTAGGAGATTTTGAATCCCTGTTAAAAGATTCTAACTCGGTTAAGAGTTTATGGAAGATAGGAGGACCCACTACCCAAACAGCTTCAAGGCAAGATCTCTGAACCCACTATCCAAAAGATCTTAGAATTATTCAACAAAATAATATGAAATATGTTACCTCCTTCACACTATGCCAAACTGCACTCTCTGCTACACAAGATCACAATTCTAGATCTCTGTACTCACAAGTCTTCCTTCATCACTGAATTAGCTCTTTTCTTCACTTCATGCATATATTCATATCACAATCTTCATAGTACACATTACAATAAGGAAAAAATTCCTTCTTATATACCAAACTCAAATAATTACAAATGAGTCGGTCCTCAATTACAAAATAATAAATTCTACACGTTACACACAGAATTCACATAAAACTGTCAGCTTCTAGTTACTGTAACTTTCTCCAAACATGTCCTCTAAGTTTGCACTATGAACCACATCACCATTAATGATTCTCCAACATTCATTTAACTGCACAAAATCAGATTCCATCCCAGCTAAGAGATATCCTCTGATTTCCAAACATCGCTACACAGAAACACTGTCTAAACACTGCTTTCACCAAAATGCTCATAACTCTTACAAATGAATGAATTTATTTTTGCATTGTTAACCATAGGTTAATAACACACCAAAGAACATACCATCAACTGTGCAAAATCCAATCTACAATATAACATATGTGCAAAACAAAACTATACCTATTTTCTTGCTAATATCCAGAATATCACTATGTTGACATCAATGACAATCCAAGTCATGAATGCAACAACAACTGCTATAGAATGATTGCCAAAACACTTTGCATTCATTCCTAATAGTATTCCCCTTATCTTTATCAGTCTTCATCATCAAATCCATCAAATAACCAATCTTCAGTCATTGCTATCAGTTATGGTAACAATCTCGCTCTTTGGCATTGATGGAAACACTAACAAATTCAGTGTTCAATTGATGATGGTATCAAATTTAGTAGTCTTTACTCTCATTCATATTTTGTACTTCCCCTAAGTAGTATCTTCTTTTGTTTCTTTTCTTGATTTTTCATCTATAATTTGTCTCTCTTTTTCATTCATCTTCCTCATGATAAACTGTCATCAATTATTGCTCTCCCTCTTTTAGTAATATTCTCCTTCATGTAATCTTATGTACTGTCCCTCTTTGACAACTTCTTTCTCCAATCTTCATTATTCATCTCTCTTTACAATTAATTTCATTTCCCTTTGTAATCAATTAACACTATTCTCAGTTTCATCTCTCTTTGATAACAATGCCAAAGACACATAAACTTCTTAGATTATACCTCAAATGTATAGATTTCTTATTATAGGCTTAGACTTCCTTTTTCACAACTTCAGGCTTCACCTAAAGAGTGAACATGATGAAGGGTACTTCACTTAATACCACAAACACATAACAAAAATAGAGACACACCAACAATTTGCAAGAACATAAAATGGGCTTCTTATTATCTCCACAAGTGTGGAATTACAAATTTCAAAATTACAATATGGAAAGCCACATGGGCATTTTCCTTACAATATTCTATAAGACAAAGCCTCGAATAATTACCCAGAACTTCCCTAGAAAACACTATGATCCTTCCTTATATAGACAATTTTCATCGCCCGAGAAGGTTCCAAAAATTTAGCCCTTAAGGCCGAGCGCCCTTAGAATTATTTATTTTTTCATTTATTTTTTTACATTAGAGTCAGCTCAAAATAATTACAAATTTTATTTTTAGGTAGCCCAACTTTCAGAGGCCATAAATTTTTAACTATAGCTTCGTTTGGCTATCATATCCAGAGCCTCTAAGGCCTTCAAAATTGAGCTCAAAGATTTTGTACCTAAAAATCTCAATAACTTCACCAATATAGATGACATGGTAATGAAACTCAACTAGAAGACTGATATGACTAAGATGAACCTCCAGTTGTGAAATCAAAACATTCCAAGCTCATATGACCAACTTACTAAAAATAGTAAGTTTCTATAAATAGAAGCTTTGCAAAAGATATCCCTTATTGAAAAGAAACCAAAAATATTTTTGGGTGATGCAAGATTTCCCTTACACCAAGGATGCTCCCGCATCAGACACCTAGGATAATTTGAGAAGTGACCCTATCACATCTTAGGTGTGTAGAGGAAAACCAAGATGGTTAACCTCCTCCCTTGTCAGCCATGATGAATCTTCTATAGGTCATCCCTTCTATTTGACAAGATATTCTTCATATGTCTTGTTCCTTGTGCTTCTTCCAACATGACTATATAGTATATCCTCAATCTCCTTGGTAGCTGAAGTAGTTGTCAAAATACTCCACTATGCTTCTATGACTCCATCTTTAACACCCTCTTCATGATACTCTATCAGATCTGAAATATTAAATACTAGTGGAATATTTAGGTTAGTAGGCAATTCTACCTCATAGGCATTTCTTGAATCATGCTTCTTCAGTATCTTACATGGCCCAAACTTCTTCATTTTTCAGCTTGTTATATGTACCTACTAAAAATCTCTCCTTCCACAAATGAACCATGAGTTCATCCCCAATGTGAAATTCCTTATGCCTCCTTTTCTCATCTTCCTTAGCCTTATACTACGTATTCATCTTGGTAATGTTCTTTCTCACCTCCTCATGGATTTTCTTCAAATGTTCTACAAAACCCTCAACTTCAGCACTACTTATCTCTCCTTTGTCTATCTTCATTAACTCAGAAACATTTCTAGGACTACTTCCATGTACAATATGAAATTTTGATTTACCAGTGCTCCTATTGACATAATTATTGTAAGAAAATTTTGCCTATGGTAAAATCAAATCCCATCCCATTGGCTTATCCCCAACCAAACATCTTAGCAAATTTCCCAAACTCCTATTCATCACCTTTTTTTATTCATCATTCTTTGGTTTATGTGATGAGCTAAACTTCAAATCTATCTTTAAATTCCTCCACAATGTGTGCCAGAAATATCCAACAAACTTAGTGTCCCAATCTAAAACTATGCTCTTTGGCAAACCATGTAGTCTCACCACTTCTTTGAAAAAGAATTTTGCTTCATGAACTACATCATTAGTCTTCTTGCAGGGAATGAAATGTGCCATCTTTCAAAATCTTTCAACCATCATAAAAATTGAATCATGTTCCCACTAAGTCCTTGGCAAACCAAGAAAAAAGTCCATACTAATATCCTCCCATGGGTTCTCTGGTATAGGTTGTTAGTGCTTGAACTTGTAGATGATTTTAAAAGAAGATTTAGAAACATCTGACATCAAAACTCTTGTGATTCCCAACAGATGCATCTAACAAAATCAAACACTAAGGTATTAAGGTTAAAAAACCTTCTTCTCTTTGATTTAAACACTCAAGCAGGTGTACCTTCCATAACTGCTTCTACAAAGCTTTACAATAGTGATCTATATACTTGATATAGATCATATGATTTCAAAATACACAACAAACTTAAAATGAACTGATTATTTGATTTGTTGATGGTGAATGCATGAAAATCAAGCTATAACTAGTGCCATATCTTAGGGCATCAGAGTCAAAACCCTACATCAACAGAAATCTTATCAAACAAATACCCAAAAACTCAAATGAGGTACCTTACACTCCATTCTTCCCAATTGCTAATCTTGCTATCAAATTCATACATAGATCATAGATTCTCAGGAATCTCCCTTAAGGTTTACTCTTCCCTTGAAAGAAACTTAAGTTTAACCCCTATATTTACCTTGTAAAACATATAATAAAATGCCTTACAATTTAGTACATAAAATAATCCAAACATCCATACATGAAGACAATCAAAATGAACAAAGGAGTTCTAGTATATTTTATTGATATTCAAAACTGCATCAGTACATTCTTGACAGAGAATTGTAAGACAATGTACTATATTTAGAACTTTCTTTATAGAGTATAATCTACCACCTTTACAAAATAAGAAATATTTCTATATATACTACTAGCTATCTTGGAATCCTCAAAGAAAGGATGCAACAAGCTTCAGATAGCCAAGATAGTGACTTGCACTATAGACAAAAAGTACAAACATGATGACAAAGACTAGAGAAAACAGAAAGTAGTTCCCAACAAATAGAATCTTCATAGCTGGCACCTTCATCTGAGGATATTTCAGAGTAGTTTCTTAAGGTTGTTGTATGAATGATGACCTCCAATACAAGCTAACTTACATCATTCTTTGTTTGACACATGCTCTCCCTAGAATTCTAGATCAGGTGCCAGGTGTACTTCACTCTCCAACTTTTGCCTCTAGCTCTAGGACAGTTGGCTTCTTCTTCTTTTGCCTTGTGCTCTTGTCCCATACTACCACATCATCATCTGGGGGCCAATTATACCCCTGCAAGTCTTATAATGATTTGATCTACAAATCTCACCTAGAATCAGTGATGCCTTTAATATCTGTAACAAACTTTATGCAATCATTCTCAACTTTGATCAAGTTGTCTATTATGTTATTGCTCCCATCTAAGTCTAAAGAACCATCACTGTCAAGGAAAGCCTCCTTCTTAATCATTATTTATCCCATGCCTAACTTCCACTCATCCACACTTATTATACTCCCATCATCATTGTATATAGTGGGAAAATACTTGCTATAATCCTTATCAAACATGCCCAACTCGGCCTTTACCTAATTTGATTTCCCTTTAAAGAATTAGAAGTGGTACTAACTGATTCTATCTTTTCAAGTACCTTGATAACCACTTCTGGGATATTTGGCCTATGTGGCTGCAAAGCATCAAGCTTCTCAAACAATGCACTTCTCTCGGACCAAACACTGTAAAGTGGCTCCAAAATAGCCATTGCCTCATTTATCTTTTCATTTATTTTATGCAACATATCAACAGACTGATGGACTAAGTCCATTTTCTCCTTTATTTTGTCAAACCTATGTTGTACAACATCTAACATGGTCTTTAAGGTTGCATCAAGCCTTACCTTTTCCAAATCTTCAGCTGGCCTATCAAGAATTTCTGCCTCTGGCTGAGTTGCAGCTTCAATTTGCAGAGTAGGAGGGGGAACTACCTTAGAAGCTTCTTCAACCTTGACCTTTAGGTCAACAAGTTCATCCTCCATCTATTTGATTCTCATCAATTTAAGGTCCATGTCCTTAGCTATTTTCATTGAATTTTCAAATAACTTAGCATATATATCAGATAACTAAGTTGTCTTTGCTTCATTGAGGTGGGAAAAATGTGTAACAACCTTGGACACCTCAAGATCAGTTGTATTCTAGACAGTCCAGATAATCTTATCTCCTTCCATCTTATCTTCAATGTTGAACAATTAAGGCTTCTATGTCCTAGGGGAAAGAGACCACATTGCTATAGCCTAAGATTTGGGATCATATCCACTTTCCCTTATCATGTCTCCAATATGCACCTCATAAGATATGCTACCCTTTGGTTGCTTTCTAATTTGATCAATAATGAAGGAAGAGGTGACAACCCAACCAGGAGTTAAGAGCATCCCACTTGACTTCACTATATCTCTAGCCTCATCAACAATTATATTCTCAAGGCTAGGGTCATAAGATGTGAGAACCCTTAAGGTCTCCTCACTTGGTTCCATACCCTCTGGTAATGCCTGAGGAACTTCTCCATGTTTCCTCCAAATGAGGAAGTTTTTGAACTCATCACTTTTGACAAACTTGTCATCACTAAGGAATTATTCTTGATATAATTCCCTTTCATCTTTTCCCAACAATAGAAGCAATTCCTCTTCTTCTTTGGACACCACCTTCTCACTCCTTATAATAGCTTTTCTCAACTGATGATGATAGACTCGATCACCAGGTACTAGAGAAGAAGCTATATCTATGATCCTTTTCTATTTTTTCTCTCTAGGAGGCTCACCCACCTCAAGTTTTTTTTTCTTCAATGGTGGCTCTGAGGTATCCCCTACTTCTAGTAGATCTTGAGTCAAATCAATGATGGGGGAGTCCTTATCTTGAGGTGGACTATCACCCTCTTATGATTCATTAGTGTACTCTTCATACTCTGAGGTAGAGTAATCCTTCTATACATCTAACTTGTCCTCAAGAAAACCCTCCATCTAGCTTGACAGGGTGCCATGTATCTCAATCATCCTATCCATCCTCTTCAAGTATGGGAGATCAGGGAAGAATCCTCCAAAAACAACCTTGGCCTTCTTGAGCCGAGCCTCCAAATTTAGCAAATCAAAGTATTTGGTCCACCTCCTACCAGCTTCATCTTTTTCCAAGATGTTCCTTATAACATCTTGCTCATCACAGTCTTCATGCTCCCTAATTGTGCCAATGTTGGTAATTAAGGTCATCCTTGCATTCTTAATGAAATCCTTAGGATCAATGTATCTACAAGTGCCAGAAATCATCTTAAAATGATTTAACCAACCACTGAGCTATGACAATGCTCTCTTTCCAATCAAGAAGCTACCTACCCTAAATTGCCTTGGAGTGAAAGTACCCTTCCTATGAGGTGCCAAGTACTCTTTATTAGTCCATATCAACTACCAAATGAATTCCAATAGGGCAACCCTTGGAGGTACAAATCTTGGAAGTAGGTGTGGGGGTTGTGGGCAACCATAAACCCTGATCACTATGAAGTTTTCCCTGAGGTAGAAGTCACCCCAATTGTGGTTTCCTAGCTACTTATCTTCAAACTACATTGGCCTTAAAAGACTCAAGACCTTAACTAACAATCTCACCACATTTGTCCCCAATAATCCAAGAATTGGATAAACAAAATAGTTTTGGAACACACAAAAATCACACTCATTAGAGGTGTAATTCCACACTCTAAGCTAGTATTGCACTAGATTGGGATGACCTTCAAATGAGAGCCTAAGCTTCAGTACCCTTGCATCCAAACTATTAACATTGAAATACAAAATTAAATGCATTAGGAGAGAATAGTGCATGAACCTGATGGGTCTTTTACTTTCTTTAACAACCATCAAACCCTCATGCATTCTATCGATTACATACTAGATGTAATCATAATTAGTATTGGCATGAGAATTTTGGATATCTAGGATAATCATTAAAAGGTCAGCAGGCAACATCTCTGGATCACCATCTATTCCTAGAACCCTACACAACCCATGGCACAAGAATTTTATATAAAAATTGAGGTTTTTGAACTCATAGGGGGTCTTCATGTTGGCAGGGAGAGGGGCTATATATTTACCCTATTTAGGCATGTGTCTACTCATTTGACTCTTCACAGACCCCACATTACTTCTATATTTTTGTCTCTCTTTCTTCAGGTCAATTTCAGTAGAAGAGGAAGAGAAGAAATCAAAAGCTTTCATAAAAGAACCCCTATCTAAGGTTACCAAGGAAGACTGATCTTTCTTTTTGATTATTTTTGAAATAGGGTCATACAATTTGGCCAACTCAATGATAAGGTCAACATCAAGAAAGACATCTGGGACAATTAACTTAGCAATTCCTAAGACCCAAGCATTGCAAATAGGTATAGCTTTACTCCTATTATTGTAAAATTAAGTGAAAATGGTGTAACCTAATCCAAAGGGAGTGAAAGGGTTCGTGCAATTCTCCATTAAATCTTTAAAAGTGTCATCAGTTGCCTTCTTGTTTTGGTTGGACCTGGGAAGCAATCTGATGAACTCATCTGAGTAATTGGGCTTCCCTTCCTCTTCACCACTATGTTCCTTAGCCTGTCCACTAGACAATGCTACACTTGCTTCCGGATGACTCATCTTGGAATATGAATATCTCAGCTCTGCAACTTCTTCTCACTTACACCTTTTGCGCTAACAATCACAACTATCGTTAGAAAACTTTGAGCACAAAAAGTAACGGAGTCCTATCTATATAGCATCAAGAATTGAATGCATACAGTTGCCAAAATCATTACAAATCAAGCCTTGATCACCTCTACATTCAATTATATATATTACCAACTTCAAATCAAGGCTAGCCATGGCGTGGATGTTGACAGGTTGATTTAAAAACTCAAGAATAAAGCACAAAAGCAATGATCACATCTTTTAGCTTTAAAACCCATAATTACTGATAAAAACCCTTAGCTAATTCTGATTGGATGGTTTTTTACTTTTTTCCAACTTGGCAAAGTACTTTTCCATGTAGCAACAACTATCATCATTCTTTATTACTAAACACTTAACCAGACTTGATTTGGAGATCCAGCAAACAAAGGTTCTCACGATCTCTGAAAGAAATGCTAATCTTGGGTTAAGCTTGGAGATTTAGTGACAAAGCCATTTGCGTGATCTTGGAATGATTTTCTAGCTCATAGTCCCATTTGAAGATTCAATGACCATCGTTGATCCAAAAGATGATCAACGGTCCTCAGATTAAGATTTGAAACTCATGACAATTCTATCACTATTCAAAGAATAAGCAACTAAAAGCATTCTCTAGTTCTTGCAATTTGAAAATCAACAATGGTTTAATTTGGAGAATGAGTGACAAAAGACTTCACCCATTCTTGTAATCTTTTACTTAACTCAGCAACCATTTGGAGATCTAGTGAACAAAGCCTTTCTTGAACCCATTCACTTGAAACCTTTACCATGGTCAAATTTGGAGAATCAGCGACTACATCTATCTCTTGATCTCTGAATACCTTACTTAACTCATGATTTGTCACAAGACTCAGCAAACATGATAATCTCATAATCTCTTAATGAAATTTCTAACCTTGGGTTTATTATGAGATTGGGTGACCAGAGGTATTCACCAATTCACTGAATGCTTTCCTTAACTTGAGTTCTATTCAAAGATTAAGCGATGGTCGTAGATCTTGGAAGTAATCAAAGGTTATCGCTAACTTGCTAAAACTTTTAAACCTTTATTATTTAATCATGAGATTAAGTGAAAAGAGTATTCGTTGAATCTCCCAAAGTTTGAAACATTAATCATTTTATTCTGAGATCAGGTGACTGAAGGAAAAACATCTTTATTATTTCTTTGTTCACCGAATCACTAAATAGATTAGGGCTTTACTAACTGATTAAGAAATTGTGTGAATTCCTTATTCACTGAGTTGCCAAATGAATTAGAATTTTGCCATCTTTTACCGAGATCCAGCGACTAAAGAAAATCTCACTTTTAATAGGCTTTGCTAAGTTATTTTGTTAGAGCCGCCAAACTTAGTGAATAGGAGAATGTGACTCAGTCACTGAATCAATAAATAACTTTTTGTAGGCCCCATTCATTGTGAGATTAAGAAATCACTGTTTATCCCAGAGATGATCAATGGTCCTCATTGAATTGCTAGAAAACTAAGAACTTGACCCCCAATTCAGCAATTGAGAGATAACCACCATGCCAAGTCATTGACTGTCAAGAGAAAACCACCAGAGATTAGGATATTAGGAGACCACATAGTTTCCGAATCACTGGGTAAAAGACTAACCATGACATAAACTAGGAGATTTAGTGACCAAAGGAAAAACTTAACAAGGACTCACACTATTGCTAGTTTGTTGAATAAAAAGGTAACCTAGAAGACTATTCTGCAATTCAGTGAACACATAGAGAAAAGAATGATCACGTGCAAATTGGGAAATCTTAAGTGGCCAAAAAGGTAATAAGAAAATATAAGAAATTAGGGCACACTCAAGACAATTTGAAGGATTAACCCTACCAACGGAAAAAGGACTTAAGGGAAGGATTTACAAGCATAAGCATGACATATTTTGAGAAATTTTAAACCCTAAACCAGACAAAGACATTTGCAGAGACATAGAACAATGACCTGAAGCAAAATTCTCAAAAAATTAGAAATATAACCAACACAGGTAATGGCTGATACAAACCTATATTCTTCTTTGCTCCTTTTTCCATTTGACATACTTTGCAACTCTATACAAACTTCTTGACATCTTGTTGCAACTATGGCCAGTAATAATTATCACTAACCAAAGCAATGGTTTTATCTTGACAAAAATGTCCAACCAATCCTCCACTATGTTTCTCCTTGATGAGATTCTCCCTCATAGAACTCTTTGGAATGCACAACTGACTCCCTCTAAATATCATACCATCTTGGATGATGAAATCCAACCACTTAATTCTGTCTAGGGTAATAGGTTCTATACAAGCTTAACAAGATTCACCAAAATCAAGATCCTCTGGATATAAACTATTGAGTTCCTTGAACCCAACCACCTCATTTTGCATCTTTGTCAGCAAAATTTTCCTTCTTCTAAGTGCATTTGCAACCTTGTTATACTTTTCACTCCAGTGTTTCAAAACAAATGTGTAACTCTACAAAAAATCAACCCATTTCAAATGCCTTTGATTCAACTTTGCTTGACTATTCAAATATTGCAAAGCTTGATGATCAATATAAAACAAACTCCTTAGGAAGAAGATAGTGTCTCTACTTTTTCAATGCCTTAACTATAGCATAAAATTTCTAATCATAAATAGAATATTTAATCTTGGCATCATTTAACTTCTCATTGAAATAAGAAATAGGTTTACCCTCTTGGCTCAAGACAACTCCTATTGCAGTACCACTAGCATCACAATCTACTTGAAACACCTTATTAAATTATGGAAGTGCTAAAAAATGGTATCCTTTAACTTTTTGTTTCAATAGTTTAAAACACTTATCTGCCTTTGTAGTCCACTTAAAATATTTCATATCCCCTCTCATTATTTCAATAAAGGGTCCACAAACACTGCTAAAACTCCTAATAAAATTTCTATAAAAGCTAGCAAAACCATGAAAAGATCTTACCTCACTAGCACTCCTTGGAGTAGGCAATTCAAGGATAGCCTTCACTTTCTTTGGGTCCATATTTAGACCTTTCGCTGAAACTTTAAATCTTAGATACACTAACTCTTTCTTGATGAAACTACACTTCTTCAAATTAATCAATAATTTCTCTTCCCTTAACTTCTCAAACACCATAAAAATATGCATCATATGCTCCTCCAATGTCTTACTAAAGATCAAAATATCATCCAGGTAAAAAATGACAAACTTACCCAAAATTATTTTAGAACCTCATTCATGAGCCGCATGAAAGTTCTTGGTGCATTGGCTAGCCCAAAAGGCATGACTAACAAACTATACAATCCTGTTAAATACAATTGTCTGAAGGACATTGTTGGATTAGCTATGTGTTGTCTTTGATGTCACACAAATGTCATATCAATTATCATTCTCAGTGTCTACCAAGTTCAGTTGGTCAGCTAAGCGGTTCTTAGTGTCTACCGAGTTTAGTCGGTCAGCTAAGCAGTTCTTAGTGTCTATCGAGCTCAGTCGGTCAGTTAGGCAGTTTTTAGTGTCTACCAAGATCTCTCAGGTGTCTAAAGGAAACATGACAGGGTAACAGTGTTAAGTGAGCCTCCTCAATTATCGAAGGAAAAGTAGTGGTTACCAAGCTCTCTCGGTCTCTGAAGGATGTTGCAGAATTCGCTGTGGTTACCGAGTTCACTCGGTCACCGAAGGAAATCTTTTCAGGATTAATGTTTACCGAGCATGGTCGGCCTTTCAAAGGATTTTTTTATTATAGTTTGTTTATCTAAGCTGACTATTGTAATAATTATTAGTGCCGACTTGACAATCTAAATGTTAATTAGAATGGCATATATATAGAAGGTCAAGTGGTGAATAAAAAAAAAAATATACAACATGTAGAAATCATTTTGAAGAAAGGTATGTGCAAATTTTGAAGGATGGTTAGATATCCTTGAGGAGTAGCAAAGATTTATTTGATCAGTAAGGATCTAGTGAAGGAGAACAGAGATCTATATTCAGCAATTCAGTTGCAGGTCATTTCATTATTACTCTCTTACAATTGTAGCAGTGATATCAAAATCTCTTAACCGAGTTGGTTTAACAACCATTTTGTAAATCCTCTAACAAGGTGACAGTTCTATTGAATTGTTTCAAGACCTCTTACAAGGCCACTCCTAGTAGGATGATTAAATCCTCTAACAAGGTCACACCTAACAATGTGTTTTGTAACCTTTTATTGGGTTGGCTTCTAACCGGGCATCACTTCAGAAGAGTGAAAAATAGTAACTAGTTACATTGGTGGTTTTTCCCATATTGGGTTTCCACAGTAAATCTGGTGTCTCTTGTGTTCATGTTATTTTCTTTATTCATGTAAGTTAATCACTGATGAATGCTTAAGAATAGTTTAATTATTACACACTTCAAGGATCAAGTTTTAGCATTTCTCTGTATATTTACCGAGTGGCACAATAAATAATTTGTTAAGATATTTAAGGGATCAATGGTAATATTTTTGTGGTTAATTAATTCACCCCCCCTCTCAGTTACTATATCTATATTTCCAACAATTGGTATCAGAGCTTTTGGTGCTTGTAGGAAGGGTTTCAAGGACCTAAGCTAAAGATTAGGATGTCTTACAAAAGAGAAATTCCAAGGCTTAACAGAAATAACTTTTCAACATGGCAAGGTCTCATGAGACTTCATCTGGCTTCCATTGGTGATTCAGGATGCAAATATATTGATCAAGAATATACAATTCCTACTGGCACATTGACTATTGAAGACATTACAGAGAAGAAGAACCATAACACTATGATGATAGACATTGCATCAGCTCTTAGCTATGAAGAATTTGATGAAATCAAAGACTGCACAACTGCTCATGAAATGTGGAACAAGCTGAAAAAAATCTATGGCGGTGATGACAATGTGAAGAGGGCCAAAGCAGAGAGCCTAAGAGGACATTTTGATTAGATGAAAATGAGAGAAGAAGAAAACATTGCAAAATATGTTGAAAGGATCAAGACAAGTGTTAGTGCAATTAGAGCTTCTGGAGGAAAAATTGATGATGAAACTGTTATAAGTAAGGTTCTTAGAACATTACTTCCTATTTATGCAATAAGAGTTTCTGCTATTCAAGAAAGAAGATGTGAAGAAAATCACAATATAACTTTGGATGCCTTAGTTGGAAGATTGATAGCCTTTGAACTAGATAACTATGACAACTATGTTCCAACTTCTAAAAATATTGAATCAGCTTTTGAGGCCAAACTTTCACTCAAGAAAGGGAAGAAAATCCAATCAGAAAGTGAAGAAGAATCGGAGGAAAGTTCTAATAGCGATCTTGAAGTTATTGAAGCATTACTTGCAAAGAAGTATTCAAGAGGTAGAGGAAAATACAAAGATAAAACTCCCTTAATCTATTTTTCATGTGAAGAAATTGGTCATATTGCAGCTAGGTGTCCAAACAAGCAAAGCAAAGATGAGAAGAAAAGTTACAAGTACAATGGCAAGAAAAATTTCAAATCATTCAAGGATAAAGGTAAGAAAACATGTTTTTTAGCTAAAGATTCGGATGATAGTGAAGAAAAAATTGTTTTCATTGTTGTAAAAGATGAATCTAATAATGATGAAGATGAGATGGCACTTATCTCTCATATAAGCAAGAATGATACATGGATTATAGACAGTGGATGTTCACATCATATGATTGGTGATAGGACCAAGTTTGAACACTTTGATGGTGGTAATGTAAGGTTTGGAAACAATGAACCTTGTTGTATAAAAGGAAAGGGATGAATTTCATTAACCAAAGAACTTATATGTGATAATGCATCTTGGGTTGAAGGACTAAAGCATAATCTTCTAATTGTAGCATAGCTAATTAACATTGGATTCAAGGTTGAATTCATGAATGGCAAAGCAAGACTGCTGGATGACAAAGGAAAATTGATAGGATCAGGCAAACAAACAAAAGGTAACCTGTTTTATCTTGATCTTGGTGATTACTCATGTTTTATTGCTCAAATTGAAGAAAGTTGGTTATGGCATAAAAGGTTATGTCATGTAAATTTTGACAACATGATGAAAATAAGCAAATTCAAGAAAGTAAGAGGTATTCCTACTTTGAAGAAACCTGATGTTGGTCTATGCAAGAATTGTCAAATTGGTAAAATGGGAAAGTCTAGTTTTAAAAGTAAAAACTATCAGTCTAAAGATATTTTGGAAATTGTGCATACTGATTTATGTGGACCTATTGGAATTGAGAGCTATACCAGAGAAAAATTCTTTATTCTCTTTGTTGATGATTACTCTAAAATGATGATTGTTATGTATTTAAGAGAAAAGTCAGAAGCATTTGAGAAGTTCAAATGGTATTTAGCAAGAGTAGAAAAGGAAACATGAAAAAGAATAAAGTGCTTGAGATCAGACAGAGGTGGTGAATTCATCTCCCATGAATTCAATAATTTCTGCATTGAAAGAGGAATCAAAAGACAGGTATCAGCCCTGAGAACTCCTAAGCAGAATGGAATAGCTGAAAGAAGGAACATATCTATCATGGACTGTGCAAGGACTCTAATGATTGAAAAGAACATTGCTATGAAATACTGGAAGGAAGCTATCAGCACTGCATTTCATACCTTGAACTGAGTACAGCTGAGAAAAGACACATTCAAGACTCCGTATGAGCTATGGTATGGCTACAAACCAAATGTAAGTTACCTAAAATTATTTGGTAGTAAATGTTATATCTTAAAAGGATCTAGAAAAGGAAAACTTGATGTAAAAAGTGATGAAGGAATATTTTTGGGATATTCTTGCAAAAGTAAGGCATATAAATGTCTAAATTTGTCTACTCACAAAATCATAGAAAGTGCACATGTGAGAATTGATGAGTTTGTAGAAAAGACTGAAGAAGAAAGCAAAAAGGAACCAGAGGATTACAAAAAATTTGTTTACATCAAACCTGATACATTGCCAGACACATCTGTCAATAAGGAAACTACATCTACCGAGCCCAGTATAGTAACCGAGTCACAAGAAGAAGTTCAGATTGAGTCACAAAGTACCGAGTCTTAGGTCTGAAGCTACTGAACAAGTATCTACCGAGCCCAAGCAACCTGAACCTGAAGATGAAGAAGATGACAATGTAACTCATTCAGGAAGCAAGGAACCTGTATTGGCCAAGTACATTAGAAAGCATCATAAACCAGATCAGATTATTGGAAACAAATTAGATGGTACTATGACAAGAAGTAAACTAAAAAGTACATGTTTATTTGCTGATTTTGAACCTAAAAATGTCAAAGATGCATTAGAAAATGAAAGTTGGATTGAGGCTATGAATGAAGAAATAGAGCAAATAGAGAAAAATAAGACATGGACTCTTGTACCTAGGCCTAAAGATAAAAATGTAATTGGGACAAAATGGGTATTCAAAAATAAGTTGAATGAAGATGGTCAAGTATCAAGAAACAAAGCAAGATTGGTATGTAAAGGATATTCTCAAGAAGAAGGAATAGATTATATAGAGACTTTTGCTCCTGTTGCAAGATTATAAGGTGTGAGGACTTTACTTGCATATGCAACACATAAAGGATTTAAGGTATATCAGATGGATATAAAATCTGCATTTCTCAATGGTATTCTTGAGGAAGAAGTCTACATTGAGCAACCTGAAGGTTTTATTGATCCAGACAAAAGGGATATGATCTACAAATTACACAAAGCATTGTATGGTCTGAAACAAGCTCCTAGAGCATGGTATGAAAGATTACATAACTATCTTACTCAGATTGATTTCAAAAGAGCTAATGACAACAGTAATTTATACATCAAAGAAGGATCAGATAACAAAACTATTTTGGCAGAAATATTTGTGGATGATACTGTGTTTACAGGAAATGATGATCAGTGCAAAGAATTTTTAGAGCATATGAACAAAGAATTTGAAATGTCTATGTTTGGTCAGATAAAATTCTTTGTTGGACTTCAGATTCAGCAGAACAAAAATGGTATCTACATCACTCAGTCTAAATATATCAAGGAAATACTTAAGAAATTTGGTATGGAAGACTCAAAACTAGTTCGTACACCCATGTGTACTGGACTGAAGTTTACCAAAGATAATGATTCAAAAGAAGTAGATCAGACCTTATACAGATCAATGATTGGAAAATTACAGTATGTAGTACACACAAGGCCTGATATTGCCTTAGCAGTTGGTATAGTGGCAAGATTCTCGGCTAAACCCAAAGAAAATCACATGATGACAATCAAAAGAATCTTGAGGTATTTAAGGGGAACTGAAGATTATGGCTTATGGTATAAATTTGGAGGCAATTTGGATTTAAAAGTGTTTACTAATGTTGATTGGGCAGGAAACATTGATGACAGAAAGAGTACAAGTGGTGGAGCATTCTTTCTTGGCAAGAGGTTAGTATCTTGGACTAGTAAAAAGCAAAACTGCACATCCCAATCCACAGTAGAAGCAGAATATGTTGCTGCAGCAATAAACTGCTCTAATATTGTATGGTTTAAATAGCTTTTGGAAGGCATGAAGGTTGAGATCAAAAAACCAGTTGTTATGTTTTGTGATAATACAAGTGCAATAAATATTTCAAAGAATCTAGTAATGCATTCTAAATCCAAGCACATTGCAATAAAATATCACTTTGTCAGAGAATTGGTGCAGGACAAGGAAATCAAATTGGAATATATTCATACAAAAGAACAAATTGCAGATTTCTTCACCAAGCCACTACCTAAGGATGCATTCTTGTATCTTAGAGGCAATTTAGGGGTCACTTCCCTATCTGAGGTTCACTAAATAAAGTTTTAGTGATGCATCAACCAGAACATGTTGAAGATCAATCAGTTGATGTAGCATAGTTAGGGAATCATTGCATATGAATCAGTACATAAGGTACATTGATATCTATCGAAACTATGTAAGTTATCTTTGGCATGTGTTGTCAAAGAGGGAGAGTTTTCTGTCATTTCAAGAAATTTCTAAGAAGAATAATTTGAGAAGTTAAGAGGCAGAGTTCTCAGTCAGAAAGAAGTTTGAAGATGATAAGAATCAGAATGAAGCTAAGGATATGTTTCTTACTCTAGGTTTCTCTGTGAAATTTCATTTTGCTATGACATGTTGTGTTGCCATCAATGCCAAAGAGGGAGATTGTTGGATACAATTGTCTGAAGGAAATTTTTGGATTAGCTATGTGTTGTCTTTGATGTCACACAAATGTCATATAAATTATCATTCTCAATGTCTACCGAGTTCAGTCAGTTAGCTAAGCGATTCTCAGTGTCTACCGAGTTCAGTCAGTCAGCTAAGCGGTTCTCAGTGTCTACTAAGCTCAGTTGGTCAATTAGGCAGTTTTTAGTGTCTACCAAGATCTCTTGGGTGTCTAAAAGAAACATGACAGGGTAACAGTGTTAACTGAGCCTCCTCGGTTATCGAAAGAAAAGTAGTGGTTACCAAACTCTCTCGATCTTTGAAGGATGTTGCAGAATTCGTTGTGGTTACCGAGTTCACTTGGTCACCGAAGGAAATCTTTTCAGGATTAATGTTTACCGAGCATGGTCAGCCTTTCAAAGGATTTTGTTATTACAGTTTGTTTATCTAAGCTGACTATTATAATAATTATTAGTGCCAACTTGACAATCTAAATGTTAATTAGAATGGCATATATATAGAAGGTCAAGTGGTGAATAAAAAAAAAATATACAGCATGTAGAAATCATTTTGAAGAAAGGTATGTGAAAATTTTGAAGGATGGTTAGATATCCTTGAGGAGCAACAAAGATTTATTTGATCAGTAAGGATCTAGTGAAGCAGAACAGAGATCTATATTTAGCAATTCAGTTGCAGGTCATTTCATTGTTACTCTCTTACAATTGTAGCAGTGATATCAAAATCTCTTAACCGAGTTGGTTTAACAACCATTTTGTAAATCTTCTAACAAGGTGATAGGTCTATTGAATTGTTTCAAGACCTCTTACAAGGCCACTCCTAGCAGGGTGATTAAATCCTCTAACAAGGTCACACCTAACAGTGTGTTTTGTAACCTTTTATCAGGTTGGCTTCTAACTGGACATCACTTCAGAAGAGTGAAAAATAGTAACTAGTTACATTGGTGGTTTTTCCCATATTGGGTTTCCACGGTAAATTTGGTGTCTCTTGTGTTCATGTTATTTTCTTTATTCATGTAAGTTAATTAGTGATGAATGCTTAAGAATAGTTTAATTATTACACACGTCAAGGATCAAGTTTTAGCATTTCTCTGTATATTTACCGAGTGGCACAGTAAATAATTTTTTAAGATATTTAAGGGATCAGTGGTAATATTTTTGTGGTTAATTGATTCACCCCCCCTCTCAGTTACTGCATCTATATTTCCAACAAATCCTTCCTTTGTCTTGAAGCTAGTCTTCCATTCATCTCCTTCTCTAATCCTAATATGATGATATCCACTCTTAAGATCTATCTTCGAGAAATACACAACTCCACTCAACCAATCCATAATATCATCCATTCATGGCAATGGAAACATGTACTTGATTATGATCTTGTTGGTATCCCTAGAATTTGTACACATCCTCCATTTTCCATTCTTATTTGGTGCCAATACTGCTAGTACAACACATGGACCCAAACTCTCTCAAATCAACCCCTTATGCAACAACTCATGTACTTGTTTGATAAACTCTTCACTTTATGCTAGTGTCATTCTATGTGTTGCCTTATTTAGAAAATTGGTTCCTGAAATCAAGTTCATCTGATGACTGATCTTCCTTATAGGTGGTAATCCGTCAAGCACATTATTAGACAAAATATCTTGAAACTTATTTAACAGATCTACAACTTCTACAGGTACACCTTCTAGCTCCTCTTTACCTACTTTTAGAATTAAAGAAAAACACATATGCTCATGCCTCATACCCTCTAAGAATTTTCTTCCATCAAAAAAACTTATTCTTGCATTGTTACATACATTTTATTCTATTTACTTCAATGGTTTTAGCTTATGTCACACTCCATCCATAGGTATAATATCACATAGCACCTCATCATGGTATCCACCACTCTTGATCTTCACTAGGAACTATTCATTGACCATGACCTTGTGGTCATCCTGCACCGAGGTGATCTGATATGGATGTAGGTGTTTCTGCCTCTTGAGATTTAACTTTATGACCATCTTTTAAAACCAAATTTTTAGTGCTTTCACTATCAATAATTACATCACAACATTTATCCTCATACTTGCACCTAGTGTGAAACGAGCTCCTCCTTTGCTTAGGCTCATTCTCACCACTTAGCCGGATTCTTTTGTTAATTAATGTTTCTCCTCTATTAGCATCTTCAAAATGTGATGATTTGGCATCTTCATCCACATGTGCAACTCTAGCCTGGCCTTCAATTCTCCTATCTATCATTCCTTGGAATTTTGGATGTTCATATGTCCTATGACCTTCTTCTCTGTAGTGAAAACATGTTCCACAGAAGCCTCCTATTAAAAATTCTTTTCCTCTTCCCCTTCCTCTCTTATCTCTATTATTTTGATCATGGAAATGATTGAAATTATTTTCTCTCTAATTTTGACTACCACTCACCTCATCCTTCTTTTTCTAGTCTTCATTTTAGCCTCCATAAGACCGTCAGCTGGACCTTCCACCATGACCTCTTCCACTTTGCCTACTCTCAAACTTCTTGATCAGATTTTCCTCTACCTTTAGGGAAAATTGGTATGCCTCATTTGAACCAAATTCAACTCCTCCTGAATGCTCAACCTCAACCCATTAAGGTAATGGGAAGATTTCTCCTTGTCAGTTTCTACATGGCCTATTCTAATGAGGATTTGATAGAAATCCTCTGTATAGTCCTAAATAGATCTCTATCCTTGCTTCAAACCTTTCATTTTCTTTAGTAGATCAAGATCATAATCAACTAGAATGAATTATCACTTCAATTTATCCACCATCTAATCCCATCTTGTGATTTTCTCATTTCTTCTTCTATTTTGCTCCAATAGAATCTCTTGTCACCAGATCTTCGCATGACCCTTCAATCTAGCCTTCGCAAAATTGACACTATCATTGAAACCCTAAACCATGGTCCCAGTGAAAACTACCTCATAGTCCACGATCTATCTACACACTCAGGAACTCTAGTTCTAACACCACTTGATGAAGGGTACTCCCCTTAATGCCACAAACACATAATAAAAATAGAGACACAACAATAATTTGCAAGAATAGAAAATGAGCTTCTTATTATCTCCACAAGTGTGGAATTAAAAATTTTAGAATTACATTATGCAAATCCATATGGAAATTTTCCTTTCAATATTCTATAAGACAAAGCCTCGAATAATTTTTTATCTTGTGGTGATTGATTAGGAAAGTACTGTACACTTTTCCCCTGTCCTTGCTATTTTTTGGCTATTTTTGGGCCAACATGTTGTAAGCGATTCAAATCCTAAAGAGGAAAAATAAGCTTGTATAAAATAGATTAGGGTTAGAGATTTCATAATGAAGTATGTTTAGTAGCTTCTTACAATAGTATTGAGCTGTAAGGGATTGTGGATTGTAATCAAGTTGTAATCACTGGATAATAATAATAATATTAGACTCATTGTTGGTGGATGTAGCCTAGGGATTGGGTGAACCATGTTAAATATTTGTGTCTCTTTTTGTGTGGTTTATTATTTTATGATATTGGCTATATTTGCATGTAACTGTTATTTCTAACTTGTTAATCCTAACAAGTGGTATCAGAGCAAGGTTTCTTTTAGTTATCCTCTATAGGAAGGTCTCACAGTTTAGTGGGAGTCTCACAGTTGAGTGGGAGCAATGGAAGATGAGGGTAAGCTAAAGGTTGAGAAGTTTAATGGCCAGAACTTTGAATTATGGAAAATGTAAATGGAGGACTATCTCTATCAAAAGGATCTATGGCAACCATTGGAATGACAATCCAAGAAAATGGTTTTCTTATTATCTCCGCAAGTGTGGAATTACAAATTTTAGAATTACAATATGCAAAGCCACATGGGTATTTTCCTTACAATATTTTGTAAGACAAAGCCTCAAATAATTACCAAGAACTTCCCTAGAAAACACTACGAGCCTTCCTTATATAGACAATTTTCCACCACCTGAGAAGGTTCCAAAAATCTAGCCCTTAAGGCTGACCGCCCTTAGAATTATTTTATTTTTTATTTTTTATTTTTTACATTAGGGTTGGCTCAACATAATTACAAATTTTATTTTTAGGTATCCCAACTTCCAAAGGCCATAACTTTTTAACCGTAGCTCCTTTTGGCTATTATAACCACTTTTCAGAAATAGCAAGATCTGATCTACAATGCCTAACTCACACAAGCTCCAATTAGTTAGGGTTCAATCACTATCTGGAGCCTCTAAGTCCATCAAAATTGAGCTCAAAAATTTTGTATCCAAAAACCTCAATAACTTCACCAATACATGTGACATGGCAATGAAACTCAACTAGAAGATTGATATGACGAAGATGAACCATGACTTGTGAAATCAGAACATTCTGAGCTCATATGACCAACTTACTAAAGATAGTAAGTTTCCACAAATAGCATCTTTGCACAAGATAGCCCTTATTGAAAAGAAACCAAAAATATTTTTGGGTGATACAAGATTGCCCTTACATCTAGGATGCTTCTACATCATAACACTAGCATCAACTCACAATAGATATTTCACTGAGTTCCTGAATTGATGCAGCGTGCATTTTTCCTTAATGAACATTAGATAAGGGAAGAACCCCTACTTACCTCAAAGATACTCAAAATAATTCTTCACTAATGGTTTTGTGAATATGTCAGCTATCTATTCTTTAGAATTCACATAATCTAATGTCACATGCTTATCTTGTACTTTCTCTCTCAAGTGGTGATACTTGATAGATATATGCTTTGTCTTTGAGTGTATCACAAGGTTCTTTGATATATTTATAGTGCTTCTATTATCATAATAAATTGTAATTGGATTAGTAACCTCTTCATACACACCTTCAATTAGTTGTTTGATCCATACAATATTAGAACAAATTATAGTTGCTGCTACATACTCAGTTTCAGTAGTAGATTGTGAAATACAACTCTATTTCTTGCTTAACCATGTCACTAGCCTTTCTCTAAAAAAAGAAAGCTCCCCCACTAGTACTTTTTCTATCATCAATACTTGTAGCCCAATCGGCATTAGTATACACTTTTAGATAAAAAATTTCTCCCTTTGTGTATAACAGACCGAAATCTTCAGTTCCTTTCAAATATCTAAATATCCTTTAAATTATAGACAAATGTGTCTCCTTTGGGTTTGCAAAAAATATTGAAACTATACCAACTGAATAAGCAATATCACATTTATTGTGTACAACATATTGTAGTTTACCAATCATGGATCGGTAAAGTGTCTCATTCACTTCCTTTGTGTCATCTTCTTTAGACAATTTACAACCAATAGCCATCGACATTCCAACCATTTATGAGTCTTCCATATTGAATATGTTTAGGATCTCCTTGATATGCTTTGATTGAGTTATGTAGATCCCATCCTTTACTTATTGAATTTGAAGTCTAATAAATAATTTAATCTCTCCAATCATAGACATCTCAAATTCCTTTCTCATTTCTTCAGGAAATATCATCAACAAATATCTTAGCAATCAAAATTTCATCAGATTTATCACATTTCAAGTATAAATTATAGTTATCACTAGTCCTTTCAAATCTAGTCTTGATTAAGTAAGAGTGCAGTATTTCATACCATGCTTGGGGTTCTTTCTTTAGTCCATATAGATCTCTATGCAAATTGCATACCATATCCTTATTGCTTTTATCAACAAATCCATCAGGCTATTCAATATAAATTTCTTCTTCAATAATTTCATTAAAAAATGTAGACTTAACATCCATTTGATATACTTTAAATCCTTTCAAAGAAGCATATGCAAGAAATATCCTTACACCTAATCTAGCAAGAGGTGCAAAGGTTTTACCATGGTTAATATCTTCTTCTTGTCCATATCCTTTGCACACTAATCTTGCCTTTTTCTTGATCAAATCTCCTTTCTCATTGACTTTCTTTCTGAAAATCCATTCTATTCCAATCACATCCTTGTCCTTGGGTCTCAGTAACAAGGACCAAGTGTTATTATTTTCAATCTAATCAATCTCTTCTTTCATTACATTCATCCAATCTTCATTCTCTAGTGCATCCTTCACTAGTCTTGGCTCAAATTCAAAAATCAAACATGTATTATCTTTCAACTTACTTCTTGTCATGATTCTTGCATTCCTTTATCCAATTATCTTGCTTAGTGAGTGATTTCTTCTCACATATTTTGCTAATATAATCTTGGTAGATTGGTTATCAATGTTTTCATCTCTCAGTGGAGGCTCATCTTGTCCATCGATTTCTTCTTGTTACTGCTCAGTTGTGTTACTGAATTACCTTCCTGTACATAGACAAATCTTTTGTAATCCTTAGGTTCCTTTTTTCTATCCTCTTCATTTCTTTATGTAAATTCATCAACTCTTATATTTTCACTTCCAACAATATTTTAAGTATCCTTGATTAAACATTTGTATGCTTTACTTTTTGACAAGTTACCAAGAAATATACCTTCATCTCCTTTAGAGTCAAACTTTCCATTTCTATAATCTTTTAGTACATAACACTTACTTCCAAAATGTTTGAAGTGCCTTACATTTAGTGTGTGACCAAACCATAGTTCATAAGGTGTTTTGTTTGTACCTTTCTTCAATTATATTTGATTGAGAGTATAAACTATAATACTTATAGCTTCTCTCCAGAATGTTTGTGCAACCTTTTTGCCAATTAACAAAGTTCTAGCACAGTCAATAATGAATCTATTCCTTCTCTCAGCTATCCCATTTTTTTGTGGAGTCCTCAAAGCAATACTTTTATTTTAATTCCATTCTCATTATAGAAGACAATAAATTCATCATAGATAAACTCACCTCCTCTATCAAATCTCAAACACTTCAACTGTTTACTTGTTTCTTTTTCCACTCTTTCTTTATACCACTTAAACATCTAAAATGCATCAAATTTTCCTTTTAGAAACATAAAATACATATGTTATCTCTATTAAGCATTAAAGTTTGTCATTAGTATCAAAGGTTACCACAAGATATCGGTCGGTTACTTATAAAGTGCTATTCAGTAACTAGAAGCAAACATGACAGTCGGTTAAGCTTATACACTAAGCATCAGCAGAGACCAACACTAAGTGTCAGTAAACACTGAGCACTAGTATGCATTGAGTAGTTTATATAGTGTTTATTGATGAACACAAGAAATGACATAGTAATCAGGAATGACATATTGTTCTATGCAAATGGTTACAACGAATCAGAAAATGTTTTACAAAGATCAAGGAATATTTATTATTATGATATTCATTAATTGCAATGTATATCTTATGTAAGATTCGATCTAGGTCATTTTTGTACACCGTAGATCTTAGGTTTTTGCTTAAGATTGTAACCTAATTTTGTTTAAGTGGCATAATGATCACTATATAAATGTATGTTTACATCATTTGTGATGTGAGCTGATATATGAATTATGAAGCACTTGAAGCACTTGCCTAACTTCAAGTCTATTAATTTGACAAAGCAGAATAGTACACAAAGGAGATCAGATTGAGCAGAATCAGAATAGGCTAACCGAGCAGTATAGAGCAGAGATACATCACAGCTGAGATGATATTTTATTGGTACTTATTGATCTGTATCAAACAATTAAGTTGTCAATTAGCAGATACTTGCCTATTGCTTTCTGACAATTGTAATAGAGTTTTGGATAAATCTCTTAACAGAGTAGACTTGACAGTCTTATGTAAATCTCTTAACCGAGTACACACTTCATTAGTGTTGTTAAAATCCTATAACTAGGTAGATCTAGTTGATCTAACATGTTACTCCTAACAGGGTAAGATCACCAAAAGTGATCAAAACTTGTAGCCCTAACAGGCAAACCTTTTCTATCTGTAGTAGTAAAGAATTTGTGGGTGTCATCTCCATCGTAGTTTTTACCTTCTAACAAGGGTTTCTGCGTTACCAAAATACTTGTGTTATGTGATTGTCATATTGATTTCATGTTATTTACTTTCTATTTGAATGAATGAAGGATAGATGCAATTAGATACAAGTTATTTTTGGTCGGTTATTATAGTTGACTGTCATAGATTTGAAAGGGTTACAAGTGAAATTTTTTGTGGGCACTGATTCACCCTTCCCCTCTCAATACCCTATCTCTCCCAATTCCAACAATTGGTATCAAAGCATAGTTCTCTTATTAAATAGTTTAACCACTGAAGGGTAAAGATCTAAGTCATGGAGAGATATAAGCTAGATAAGACTATTGAGAATCAGAAGATATAGATGCAGATGTTTGTTGAGTAGTTCAAGCAAGTTAAGGAAGGACTGAAGAAATTACTGGTTGAAAGGAAGAACCTAGATATTCTACAAAATGAGATTAGTTATCATGAAGAACCTATTGATGATATGTTTGATCATATTGGATCTAGTTCTGGAAGCATCTCTGATGGATCGGAAAGTATAATCACTGATTTATTTGAAAAGAATCAACATCTATCTAAACAAGTAAAAGCACTTCAAATTGGTCAAGAATCTTAGATGGTGAGAATGGTAGAGATAATGAACAATGCTAGACAGGCTGAACAAGATAGGAATCTAGCTATTGAAGACCGAAGACAAATGATTGAACAACTTCAAGCTAAAGAGAGTGAAATACAAAGACTCACTGATCGTCACTTCCAAGTATCTAATCAGATGATGACCATGAATCAAGAGGTAAACTGGGTGAATGGAGAATTGTCAAGAAGACTAGAAGATGTTGCAAAACTTAGAGAGGAGAATGAGAAGCTGAGGAATGAAGTGAAAACTCAACAACAACATAATGAAATGAAGACACTTGCTGAAGATAGTTCCAAGAAGATTGATAACTTTCTATTTAATCAAAGAAGATTTGGGAGTAAAGCTGGTCTAGGCTATACTAGTGAAGGAGAATCATCACAACAAGCTGAACAGGTCAACAAAAATCAAAATCAAAGACCTAAAGTGTTGACATGTTATCACTGTGGCAAACCAGGTCACACCTCCAATGTTTGTAGAAGTAGAGCATAAGGTAAACCTCCTGCTATTCCTAAATTTGATGGATATTGTTACTATTGTGGAAAGTATGGACATCAAGCTTATGAATGTAGAGCTAAATAGAATGCTAACAATACTACTATGGAGAAGTTATGCTATACCTGTAACAAGCATGGACACCCTGCACGAGAATGTAAGGAAAAAATGAAGCAAGTATGGACTCCTAAGCAAAAAACACATTGCAACCCTTACCAACTAAAGATATGAGGTAATTCTTATGTTTGGGATTATAAAAATTGGGCTAACTATGTTTCATATGGCAGGTATGGGCACATTGCATTGAATTGTAACAGGAAAAGATGGGCTGGACAATCAAGAAGCTAGACAAGCACTGGAATGGCATGTATGCACTATAATAGAGTCAATCATTTAAGCAAGGACTATAGAGACTGAGCACCAGAAGAAAATCATGTATTTGAGAATGGACACACTATTGCAAATATCATGAATATAAGGAACACTATGTGGAGAAAGGCATCTAATGATAATGTTGAGTCAAGTAATGCTGTCAGTGAAACCTCATCCACTGGATTGGGTAACATCAGTACCTCCACTTAAGGTGAAATAGGTATGTATGGGACTGACATTTCAATTGATCACATTTTACATATAGTTCCCTATATATGATGAGCACATACCAAATCTGCATGATAAAAGATGCACTATGGTTTATATGTTAAGAGCTAGCAAAGTTACATATTGGGTAAAAGAAAGACTGAGAGTTGGTTACCAGTCGGTAATCACTATTCAAGGTTAATCGAGAACATGTATCAACTGATGAATGAATTGTGTGTTAACTGAGATGTTGAATGTTGGAAACAATTGTCTGAAGAAAATTGCTACTCAAATTATGTATTGTCTTTGATGTCACACAATGTCATAATCTGCAACATTCAGTACCTACCGAGCTCAGTCGGTCTACCAGGCAGTAAGATTAGTGCTTACCGAGTCCACTTGGTTATCAAAGAAAATCAGTGCTTACCGAGTCCACTCAGTTATCAAAGAAAATCAGTGCTTACCGAGTCCACTCGGTTATCAAAGAAAAATTAGCATTTACCGAGTTCAGTCGGTCATCAAAGAAAATTCAGTGTTTACCGAGTTCAGTCAGTTGTCAAAGAAAAGTTAGTGTTTATCAAGTTCAGTCAGTTATCGAAGGTAAAGGATTGTCAGTGTTTACCGAGTTCCCTCAGTCTCTGAAAGATTGTAAAAATTTATGGTCACCGAGCACTGTCAGCCCTTGAAGGATTTTTGCAAATAAAGTTTGCTTATTTCAATCGACTGTTATACTAAGTAATGTCGATTTGACAAATCTAAAATCATATAAATAAAAGGTCAAATGTGAAAAATAAACAAGAAATACTGTAGAAGATTTATAGAAGAGAAATAGGAAAGGTGTGTGCGAATTTGTGAAGGATGATCAGATATCCTTGAGGAGCAGCAGAGATATATTCGATCAGGAAGGATCACACTTATGTAGAACAGAGATCTGTAATCAGCAAGGCAGTTGCATTATTATACAGGTCATTTTCATTGTTACCTTTTTATCATTGTAACAATGAATTCTAAATCTCTTAACCGAGTTGGTTTAACAACCATATTGTAAATCCTCTAATAAGGTGACAATTCTATTGAATTGTTTTCAAGACCTCTTACCAGGCCACTCCTAGCAGGGTGATTAAATCCTCTAACAAGGTCACACCTAACAATGTGTTTTGTAACCTTTTACCGGGTTGGCTTCTAACCGGGCATCACTTCAGAAAAGTGAAAATCAGTATCTAGATACATTGGTGGTTTTTCCCATATTGGGTTTCCATGTTAAATCTTGTGTCTCTTGTGTTCTTAATTGCTATCTTAATCATATACAAATGGTGATGAATATCTAAAGATAATTTTACTAATACTTTCTGCATCTACAAAGTTACTGCAATCTATTTACTGAGTGTTAAACAGATAATATTCATTGAGATATCCTAAGGGATCTGAAAAGAAATAATTGTGAAGTGTTTTATGGTTGACTGATTCACCCCCCCCTCTCAGTCACCTCATCCATATTCCATCAATTGGTATTAGAGCTTTTGGTGCTTGCAGGAAGGGTTTCAAGGACCTAAGCTAAAGATCAGGATGTCTTACAAGAGGGAAATTCCTAAGCTCAACAGAGATAACTTTTCAGCATGGCAAGGTCTAATGTGACTTCATCTAGCTTCCATTGATGATTCAGGATGCAAATACATTGATGAAGAATACACAGTTCCTACTGGCGCATTAACTGTTGAAGACATTGCAGAGAAAAAGACTCACAACACCATGATGATAGACATTGCATCTGCTCTCAGCTATGAAGAATTTGATGATATTAAAGAATGCACTACTGCATATGAAATGTGGATCGCATTGAAGAAAATATATGGTGGTGATGCAAATGTGAAAAGAGCCAAAGCAGAAAGCCTAAGAGGACAATTTGATAAGATGAATATGAAGGAAGATGAAAACATTGCAAAATATGTTGAAAGAATCAAAGCAAGTGTAAGTGCAATTAGAGCTTCTGGAGGAACAATCTCAGATGAAACTGTTATAAGTAAGGTACTCAGAACATTACTCCCTATCTATGCAATAAGAGTATCAGCTATTCAAGAAAGAAGATGTGAAACAAACCACAATATAACTTTGGATGCTTTAGTTGGAAGATTGACAGCCTTTGAATTAGACAACTATGACAACTATGTTCCCAATTCCAAAAATATTGAGTCAGCATTTGAGGCCAAGGTTTCACTAAAGAAGAAAAAGAAAATAAAAGAAGTTTAGTCAGAAAGTGAAGAAGTATCAGAAGAAAGTTCTGATAGTGATCTTGAAATTGTAGAAGCATTACTTGCAAAGAAGTACTCTAAAGGGAAAGGTAAATATAAAGGTAAAACTCCTTTAATCTATTTTTCATGTGAAGAAATTGGACATATTGTAGCTAGGTGCCCAAACAAGAAAGTCAAGGAAGAGAAGAGAAGTCACAAGTACTATGGCAAAAAGAATTTCAAATCATTCAAGGATAAAGGTAAGAAAACATGTTTTATGGCTAAAAATTCTGATGATAGTGAAGAAGAAATTGTCTTTATTGATATAAAAGATGAATCTGATGATGATGAAGATAAGATGGCACTTATTTCTCATATAAGAAAAGATGATATATGGATAATAGACAGTGGATGTTCACACCACATGACTGGTGACAAGACAAAATTTGAATACCTAGAAGACTGTGATAGTGGCAATGTAAGATTTGGAAACAATGAACCTTGTTGTATAAAAGGAAAAGGAAGAATCTCATTAACCAAAGAACTCATATGTGATAATGCTTATTGGGTTGAAGGACTAAAACATAATCTTCTAAGTGTAGCACAGCTAATCAACAATGGTTTCAAGGTTGAATTCATGAATGGTCAAGCAAGACTGCTGGATGAAAAAGGAAAACTCATTGGATCAGGCAAACAAACAAAAGGTAACTTATTTTATCTTGATCTCAGTGAATATTCATGTTTTATTGCTCAAATTGAAGAAAGTTGGCTATGGCACAAAAGGTTATGTCATGTGAATTTTGATAACATGATGAAAATAAGCAAATTCAAGAAGGTTAGAGGCATTCCTACTTTGAAGAAACTTGATACTGGTCTATGTAAGAATTGTCAGATTGGCAAAATGAGTAAAACTAGTTTTAAAAGTAAGAACTATCAGTCTAAAGAGATTTTGGAAATTGTACATACTGATTTATGTGGACCTATTGGAATACAAAGCTATACTGGAGATAAATTCTTTATTCTTTTCGTTGATGATTATTCTAGAATGATGACTGTTATGTATTTAAGAGAAAAGTCAGAAGCATTTGAAAAGTTCAAATGGTACTTGGCAAGAGTGGAAAAGGAAACAGGGAAAAGATTGAAATGCTTAAGATCAGATAGAGGTGGTGAATTCATCTCCCATGATTTTAACAACTTTTGCATTGAAAGAGGAATCAAAAGGCAGGTATCAGCTCCTAGAACTCCTGAGCAGAATGGAATAGCAGAAATAAGAAACAGATCTATTATGGATTGTGCAAGGACTCTAATGATAGAAAAGAACATCGCTATAAAGTACTGGAAGGAAGCTATCAACACTGCAGTTCATACCTTGAACCGAGTACAATTGAAGAAAGACACATTCAAAACTCCTTATGAATTATGGTATGGCTATAAACCCAATGTAAGTTACATGAAAGTATTTGGTAGCAAGTGTTATATCCTAAAAGAATCCAGAAGAAATAAATTTGATGTGAAAAGTGATGAAGGAATATTCCTAGGATATTCTAGCAAAAGCAAGGCATACAAATGTCTGAATTTGTCTACTCACAAAGTCATAGAAAGTATACATGTAAAATTTGATGAGTTTGCAGAAAAGACTGAAGAAGAAAGCAAAAGGGAACCTGAGAACTACAGAAGATTTGTTTACATTGAACCTGAAACATTGGCAGACACAACTATCAATGAGGAAACTATATCTATCGAGCCGAGCACAGTTACCGAGTCACAGGAAGAAGTTCAAACCGAGTCATAGGAAGAAGTTCAAACTGAGTCACAGGAAGAAATTCAAACTGAGTCTTAGCTTGAAGTTACCGAGCAAATATCTACCGAGCCCGAGCAACCTGAAGAAGAGATCCTAGAAGACAACAGCATGAATCATTCAAAAAGAAAGGAACCTATACTAGCCAAATATGTTAGAAGACATCATACACCAGATCAAATCATTGGAAACAAATCAGATGGCACTATGACAAGAAGCAAGCTAAAAGGTACATGTCTGCTTACTAATTTTGAACCTAGAAATATCAAAGATGCATTGGAAAATGAAAGTTGGATTGAAGCAATGAATGAAGAATTAGAACAAATACAAAAGAACAAAACATGGACTCTTGTACCTAGACCTAAAGATAAGAATGTAATTGGAACAAAATGGGTATTCAGGAATAAGCTGAATGAAGATGGTCAAGTATCTAGAAACAAAGCTAGATTGGTATGTAAAGGTTATTCTCAAGAAGAAGGTATAGATTATGGAGAAACTTTTTCTCCTGTTGCAAGATTAGAAGGTGTAAGAACTCTACTTGCTTATGCAACACATAAAGGATTTAAGGTATATCAGATGGATATAAAATTTTCATTTCTCAATGGAATTCTTGATGAAGAAGTCTACATTGAACAACTTGAAGGTTTTGTTGATCCAGATAAAAAGGACATGGTCTGAAGGTTACACAAAGCATTGTATGGTTTGAAACAAGCTCCTAGAGCATGGTATGAAAGACTCCATAACTATTTGATTCAGATTAATTTCAAAAGAGCCAATGATAATAGCAATCTGTATATTAAAGAAGGACTGGATGACAAAATTGTATTGGCAGAAATATTTGTAGATGATACTATATTTACAGGGAATGAGGATTAGTGCAAAGAATTTTCAGAGCAAATGAACAAAGAATTTGAAATGTCTATGTTTGGTTTAATAAAATTCTTTGTTGGTCTTCAAATTCAGCAAAGCAAGAATGGTATATACATTACTCAATCTAAATACATTAAGGAAATACTTAAGAAGTTTGGTATGGAAGATTCAAAACTAGTTGGTACACCCATGTGTATTGGACTGAAACTTACCAAAAATGATGATTCAAAAGATGTAGATCAGACCTTATACCAATCTATGATTGGAAAATTATAGTATGTAGTACATACAAGACCTGATATTGCCTTAGCAGTTGGTATAGTAGCAAGATTCTCAGCAAAACCTAAGGAAAATCATATGATGGCAATCAAAAGAATCTTAAGATACTTAAGAGGAACTGAAGAATATGGCTTGTGGTATAAATTTGGAGGCAATCTAGACTTAAAAGTGTTTACTGATGCTGATTGGGTAGGGAACATTGATGACAGAAAAAGTACAAGTGGTGGAGCATTTTTTCTTGGAAAAAGACTGGTATCCTGGACCAGTAAAAAGCAAAACTGCACATCTCAATCCACAGCTGAAGCAGAATATGTTGCTGTTGCAGTAAATTGTTCAAATATTGTTTGGTTTAAACAATTATTACAAGGTATGAAGGTTGAAATCAAAGAACCAGTTGTTATATTTTGTGACAATACTAGTGCAATAAACATTTCGAAGAATCCAGTGATGCATTCCAAAACCAAGCACATTGCTATTAAATATCACTTTGTCAGAGAATTGGTGCAGGACAAGGAAATTAGATTAGAATATATTCATACAAAAGAGTAGATTGCAGACATTTTCACCAAACCATTACCTAAGGATGCATTTGTGTATCTAAGAGGTAAGTTAGGGGTCATTCCCCTATCCGAGGCTCACTAAATACAGTTTTAGTGATGCATCAACTAGAACATGATTGAAAATCAACCAGTTGATGCAGCATATTCAAGGAATCATTGCATATGAATCAGTACTTGAGGTACATTAATTTACACTGGTATTATGTGAATTGTCTTTGGCATGTGTTGTCAAAGAGGGAGTGTTTGCTATGTCTTTGCTATTACTTCAAGAAATTTTCAATAGTCAGAAGGAAAAATTTTCAAGAAAAAGGAAGTTTACTGACAGAGGGAGATTTGAATCTGAACCGAGCTAATTCTTTCAAAATTTCTTATGCTATGACATATTGTGTTGCCATCAATGCCAAAGAGGGAGATTGTTGGAAACAATTGTCTGAAGAAAATTGCTACTCAAATTATGTATTGTCTTTGATGTCACACAATGTCATAATCCACAACATTCAGTACCTACTGAGCTCAGTTGGTCTACTAGGCAGTAAGATTAGTGCTTACCGAGTCCACTCGGTTATCAAAGAAAAATCAGCATTTATCAAGTTCAGTCGGTCATCAAAGAAAATTCAATGTTTACCGAGTTCAGTCGGTTGTCAAAGAAAAGTTAGTGTTTACTGAGTTCAGTCAATTATCGAAGGTAAAGGATTGTCAGTGTTTACTGAGTTCCCTCGGTCTCTGAAAGATTGTAAAAAGTTATGGTCACCGAGCACTGTCGGCCCTTGAAGGATTTTTGCAAATAAAGTTTTCTTATTTCAGCCGACTGTTATACTAAGTAATGTCGATTTGACAAATCTAAAATCATATAAATAAAAGGTCAAATGTGAAAAATAAACAAGAAATACAACAGAAGATTTATAGAAGAGAAACAGGAAAGGTGTGTGTGAATTTGTGAAGGATGATCAGATATCCTTGAGGAGCAGTAGAGATATATTTGATTAGGAAGGATCACACTTATGCAGAATAGAGATCTGTAATCAGCAAGGTAGTTGCATTATTATACAGGTCATTTTCATTGTTACCTTTTTATCATTGTAACAATGAATTCTAAATCTCTTAACCGAGTTGGTTTAACAACCATATTGTAAATCCTCTAACAAGGTGACAATTCCATTGAATTGTTTTCAAGACCTCTTACCAGGCCACTCCTAGCAGGGTGATTAAATCCTCTAACAAGGTCACACCTAACAGTGTGTTTTGTAACCTTTTACCGGGTTAGCTTCTAACCGGGCATCACTTCAGAAAAGTGAAAATCAGTATCTAGATACATTGGTGGTTTTTCCCATATTGGGTTTCCACGTCAAATCTTGTGTCTCTTGTGTTCTTAATTGCTATCTTAATCATATACAAATGGTGATGAATATCTAAAGATAATTTTACTAATACTTTCTGCATCTACAAAGTTACTGCAATCTATTTACCGAGTGTTAAACAGATAATATTCATTGAGATATCCTAAGGGATCTGAAAAGAAATAATTGTGAAGTGTTTTATGGTTGACTGATTCACCCCCCCCCCCTCTCAGTCACCTCATCCATATTCCATCAGTTGAAATCCTATAGTATTTACCAAGATGATAGCTATTATAAACATAAAGTAGGTCAAGCATTTATTGCATGAAAGTTTGAGTGGGAATATCAAAAAGTCTATTAATACACGGAAAATAGAGTTGATTTTCACATTGTGATTTCAAAGAGTAGAGATTTCATAGAAAAGAGTTTGAGCTAAAGGATTTTCAAAAGGATTCAAGGCTATTGTAGATCAAATTAACATCACTCTTTGATAATTTTTTGTAAGTAAAGTTGCTACAAAAAAAATTGTTTAACCTACTGCTTGCCAAAACCCTAAATCCATTTATGGCATCTACATCATTTGCAAGCAAATCACAAATTGTTGAGGAAGAATTAAATCTAATTTTTAGAGCTAATTTTGATGAACCTAAGTACAAACCACACCCTAAGATTGCATCGCAAATGGATTTAATGAGTGCTTTTTCAAGCATACCAAATAGGGTTTTGTTAACAGAAGATGTATGGGCATATATTCACTGCAAAATTGGTGAAGTAGGAGATTTTGAGACTATTGTGGCATATCAATAGTTGTGTGGCACCGATGGAAAACTAAAACCAAAATACAACTAGATTGAGGAATCAGGGTTATCATGCACTATACATTTTCCACAATCATTCAAGATAGACTGGATAATGATTGTATTGAGTAGATATCATGATGGTAAATTTTGGTTGGCTAAATGAGTACAGGTCACAAAGAAAATAATGAGTAAGGTTACTGGTTATCCTACAACTTACAAGACTAAAGCTTTCGAAAGCTCATCCTGAGCTGATGTTGAGAAGAACACTGGAGCCACATGGGACAGTTGAGCACTTAAAATTTCAACAATTAAAGACCCAGCGGTAAAATTTGCAGCACGTGTGATCAAGTACAAGATATTTCAATCAAGCAGACTTAACAGCGTACCCTGTAGTGCAGTCGACATGGCACATAAAATTGTGAAGAAATATCACCAGGTTGATCTTGCAAAGTTAGTACTGAACTAGTTATAGGAAAACATGAAGACAATAAGGTCGAAGAAGTCGAACACATGTAAGTTTGGTTCCCTCCTTGTTTGTTTATTCTTCTATCTACAAAAGTACCTCCCTAGCATCAGTAAAGTAAATTGGTTAGCAGATAAATTGATAATTGTGCAAATTACTGAGATGATGAACAAGTTAGGAGATGATTTGAATAAATAATATGATAATTACTTCAAAGAATTTTAGACCAAGATGAATAAAAGAAGTATAATTCCATGGGAATTAGTTGATAAATTTGAGAGAGATATATGTTTTATAGTAGAGACAGATCATACCATGATAAAAGTAGTTGAACCTAGAATAAAATGGCTAGCACCTATGGGCTATGAAATGAACTATGATTTTAGTTTGAAACCTATCAAAGCACTACTAGCACTACCAAAAGACCCCAAGGCTACTAGGTTTGGAACCTATGAAGAAGCTAAGTCTAGAATCACTATAGGTCAGGCCATAAACAAAATGACTAGGAAGGCAAAAAGGATGAAGAAAGATCTAACTACTAGATTTGGAGATGTCTCTGACTCACCTAGGGAGTCATTGATTAAAGCTTCAATTGAAGGTCAGTTATAGTTGGCTGAAAAACCATATGATAGTGAGGAAATCGAATCTGACAAAGAGAAACACCCTATTTCAGTTTCCCCCACTAAAATTCAAGAGGAAATGCAGTTGTCAGAACAAACAGGTATAAGGACAAGATCTTCAACTGTAGCCTCACCTCCACTGAAGAAAGGATTAGTAAAAATAACAAGACCATGAGCAGCTACACTGACAAAGACATATGCTAAGAAAAATACCATGGTTGTAGCAGAGGCATCAAAGAAAAGGAGAAGACTGATAAGAAGTAAGGAAGACATTGAGGAAAATGAAGATGACATCAATCAATTCAAAGTGGTAAGTAACAAGGTAAGGTCAGTAGATGAAATCATTGAAGATATAATTGAGAATGGTGACCTTGCTGATCCTGAGCTTAGTAAATTTGATAAAATGTCACATGAGGATCAGACAAAGATTGAAGAGGTGGTTATCCAAATGATGATAAAGTTTAAAAGAGTTCCATTAGAGTTTGAACTTTCATTATCGTAGGAGCTGGATAATAAAATAAATAAAAAGTGGGCTTATGCACTAGACACCGAGAGAAGAAAGAGAGAAAGATCTCTAGTTCGGGTAGCTCCACATCTAAGCCTGGTAGAACTTAATGAACACATGGTTAATTATCAAGCAAGATTTTTGGTAAAGAACTAAGCTATGATGATAATGGATGAGAATGTGGTAGATATAGATGTAACAGGCAATTCCCTATGGACATCAATTCTTAAAACCAAAGAACAAGCTAAGAAAAAAGCATTTTTAAATCTATCTAAGAAAAGACAAAATTATAAAGATAAAGGTATCTATATTAATGATGATATAGCAAAGAAGTCTAAGGACTCTGGTATATCAGTTACCGAGGTAATTGATATTCTGATCAAAAGGAAGAAATAAATGTTTCACAGGATGCACCAGATCTAGTAGAGATCCAAATGCAAAAGAAAAATGATGATGATGTACTCATTAAGGACATCACAAATGGTGATCTTGATGAAAAGGATGATGAGGATGTAAATACTGCACCTGCACATACACAAGATGAAGGTCAAGTCACTGATTGTGCATTTAGATCATTACCAGGTGAGCTTCTTATACTTATAGAAGTAGTAGAAATTCTTTCATAGGAACAACCCGAAGGCTCAAACCTTGAGTAACATAAAGATACAACAAGGGAACAAGAGACCAAAACACCTGGAGAGAAAAATAAGCCTAAAGGAATAGAGGCAATGACTATAGGAACATAGGTACAAGATGAGCCTAAGGAAACTAAGGTGAACCCATTTAACACCACATCTAAGGCTCCCACTCACTCAACTGACACAAAGGCTACTAAGGAGCAGAAGAAGGAAGAGAGTGTGTCAACTGGGAAAGAAAATCTAAGGACAGAAGACAAGGTTCTTGTCACTATTGCGAAGAAATCACCCCTTGCACCAGAGAAGAAGAAGAAAAAGAAAGCAAAAGGGTTGGTTACTCTAGACAAAGTGATTATTATACCAGAATGTGACCCAAGGACCCTTAGCTCCAAGGAATTGAGTAAATATGGGGAACTATGTTCAAGAAAGGCAACACAAGAGAAGCTGAAGCAAGAAATAAAATGAAAATAAATATTAACAGATGTTAGGGATATCATACAATAGGGAGTACCTGAAGTGAACATTGATGAAGATACTCCTATCATAGATCAACTTTCTACACTTATAGAGAAGGTCAATGCCCCAAACACTGATGTTGACAAACAAATTGAAGAAAGGGTAGAATCCAAAAATCAACACAAACTGACAGAAATAATTAGCCAAGAAGTGGCAATCAACAAGGTCAAGTTATCTAAGGTAATCACCAAGATAAAATATATCATTCAGTTAATTTGTCAATTCTTACTAAAGCTATGCACTGTGGAAACCTTCACTGTTGAGATTAGTGAAAAGATCAAAGGTCTAGAAGAGGAAATCAAGACCAGTGCACAGGTAGCTATAATTGAGCCATAAGCTTTTTCAAAGCATATTCAAAGAGTTTAGGAACTCAGGTGGTTAATAGAAAATCTCAAGAGACAAGAAGAGAAGATCATAGATTAGGTTACAGAGTTACAGAAAGAACTCCTTCCATACCTGAAGATTTTTGAGAAACGCATTGTCAAAGCAGAACAACTTGTTGCAACACTAGAAATTTCTATGTTGGAAAATATCTTTGACATGCATGCACAAGTCGGTCTTGAGCATATTTCTCTCACCAACTTGAAAGAGGAATGGGAAAACCTCTTGGAGTCAATGAAGAAAACCCATCAGCATATTTTTGACAAGATGTGAGTATACAGTCTAATTATTGTATTTGGCATTACTATCAAAAAGGGGGAAATCAATGTATATGTTAATATTCCAAATATGTACATAGATGCTATGTATACTACATATTACCAAGAGCATGCACCGAGGGGGAGTATATAGAAATTTTTGTTAAGTATATATGTATATGGTGGAGAGATAAGTTATATGTAGAAAATTTTGTCTATATACATTCAAGTTTTGATACTAATGCCAAAGGGGGAGATTTTTATCTCTATTGAGCATTAAAGGTTGTCATTAGTATCAAAGGTTACCAAAAGATATCGGTCGATTACTTATAAAGTGCTAGTCAATAACTAGAAGAAAATAGGATAGTTGGTTAAGCTTATACACCAAGCATCAGATAGTTTACCAAGCATTAGTAGACACCAACATCGAGCGTCAGTAAACACCAAGCACTAGTATGCACCAAGCATTTTATACAGTGTTTACCCATGAACATAGGAAATGACATAGTAATCAGGAATGACACATTCTTCTATGCAAACTGTTACAACAAATCAAAAAACATTTTACAAAGATTGAGGAATATTTATTGTTATGATATTCATTAATTGCAATGTATTACTTATGTAAGATTCGATCTAGGTCATTTTTGTACACCATAGATCTTAGGTTTTTTCTTAAGATTGTAACCTAATTTTGTTTAAGTAGCATAATGATCACTATATAAATGTATGTTTACATCATTTGTGATGTGAGCTAATATATGAATTATGGAGCACTTGAAGCACTTTCCTAACTTCAAGTTTGTCAGTTTGATAGAGCAGAACAGTACATAGAGGAGATCAGATTGAGCAGAATCAGAATAGGCTAACCAAGCAGTATAGAGCAGAGATACATCACAGTTGAGGTGATATTTTATTAGTACTTATTGATATGTATCAGGCAATTAAGTTGTCAATTAGTAGATACTTTCCTATTGCTTTCTAACAATTGTAATAGAGTTTTGGATAAATCTCTTAATAGAGTAGACTTGATAGTCTTATGTAAATCTCTTAACTGAGTACACACTTCATTAGTGTTGTTAAAATCCTATAACTAGGTAGATCTAGTTGATCTAACATGTTACTCCTAACAAGGTAAGATCACCAGAAGTTATCAAAACTTGTAGCCCTAACAGGCAAACCTTTTCTATCTGCAGTAGTAAAGAATTTGTGGGTATCATCCCCACCATAGTTTTTACCTTCTAACAAGGGTTTCTGCATTACCAAAATACTTGTGTTATGTGATTGTCATATTGATTTTATGTTATTTACTTTCTAGTTGAATGAATGAAGGATACATGCAATTAGATACAAGTTATTTTTGGTTGGTTATTATTGTTGACTATCATAGATCTGAAAGGTTTACAAGTGAAAGTTTTTGTGGGCACTGATTCACCCCTCCCCTCTCAGTACCCTATCTCTCCTAATTCCAACAACATCATTCTTGAATAATCATCAACAAATAAAATAAAGTAGAAATCTCCATAATAGCTTTGAACTCTCATAGGTCCACAAAGGTCAGTATGAACCAATTCTAAAATACCATTTGTAGAGTAAGATTTTCTAGAAAAACTAGACTTTGTCATCTTACCAATTTAACATTCCTTGCACATCACTTTATCAGGTTTGCATAAATTTGGTATTCCTTTGACTCTTCTCTTCTTACTCACTTTGATCAAGTTATCAAAATTCACATGACACAGTATCTTATGCCATAGCCAAACATCTTCAGTTTTGAAAAACAAACAATTATTTGCATTAGTGTCAAGATAAAATAAATTACCTCTTGATTTTCCTCTAGTTCCAATAAGATCCCCATCAGCACCATAGATCTTAATTTTTTTGTTCTAAAATTCCTATCAGTGGCCAGTATTGTTCAATTATGCAACACTTAATAGATTATAGTTCATTCCCTTAACCCAATATGCATAATTAAATTTCATCTTCTCATTCAATACAATGGATCCTTTACCTTTCATAGGTCATGGAGCATCATTTCCAATTCTAAGAAATCCTCCATCATACTTTTCTAGATTTTCAAACTTGTCAATATCACCATTCATATGATGTGAACAACCACTATCAATAATCCAAGGATCTGACTTACTTACAAGAGAAACAAGTTTTTTTTCATCTTCATACTTTTCTTCATCAAATTATTCCTTTATTGCAACATAGAAAACTTCATATTTATCTTTGGTATCATCAGATTCATCATCAACTACACCTTCCTCAACTAGCTAACAAGACTTATTACCTTTGTCCTTGTAATCTCTAAATCTTTGGTGTCGGTTGTCTCTTTTTTCATTCTTATCATTTATGTCATTAGCAGGACACATAGATGCAATATGTCCAATCTTATTACATTTGAAACATTTTAATGGTAACTTGCCATTGTACTTTACTTTGCCTCTTGGTAGTCAGTTAACCAACAGTGCTTCCAATTCTTCTTGCTCTTTTTCTTCATTCAGAATATTGTCATACTCAATTCCATATGAATTAATGTGACTTTCTCTTTCTCTCCTTGATGGTCCAATACATACTAATGACTTGAAGGAATGTTCAATGGTTAGTAGACTATTATCATAGTTACTTAACTCAAATGTAGTCAATTTTCCAATTAGGGCTTCAAGAGTAACAACATTATTCAGTATAGATCTCAATTCTTGAATTGTAGATACTCTAATAGCATACTTAGAAGAAAAATTTCTCAAGATTTTACTTACCACTTCTTCATTGGTAAATGTTCCACCAACACCTCTGATGGCACTAACAACTTCCTTGATTCTACTACTATATTATGTAATGTTCTCTTCTTCTTTCATCCTCATTTCATCATACTTTCCCTTGAGACTATCAACTTTATATTTTTGTACAAGTTGATCTCCTCCATAGATAAGTGTAATCCTTTCCCACATCTCTTTTGAATTATAAAAATCTTTAACATCATTTAAGTCAGCATTAGAAAGAGAAGAAGAAATCTCTATCATAACCGAGTTGTGTTACTAATTTTCTCTCATCTGATCAACTATCATAGGTATGATAGGAAGTGGAGTGTAGTCATTATCCAGTAGATTCAGTGAAGATTCTCCAATCCCAGATAGATACAATCTCATTCTTCTTTTCCATGTTGAAAAAATTTCTTTGTTCAACTTAGGTACCTCTCTCCTATACATCTTCAAATATTTTACTCAACTATTTTAAACTTATCTCTTCAGAGTACTTAGCTTTGATATGAAATGTTGAATTATAGAGATGGGGGCCGAATCAATAATCCCTAATTACAAATCCCTTAACAAATTTTCTCAAATTAACTCGATAACAACTCAATAACATACAATTCACTATTTTAGCAATATCAACAAATAAACTATAATAATCAATAAATCATTCACACAAATAATTCAACACATTTAACACCAATATTTAACGTGAAAAAATATCTTTAGGAAAAACCACTGTGGAAATTGTCACCCATTAAGAAAATACTATTCTGAAGTATGCCTGAATAAGAACCAATCTTGCTAAAGATTACAATACACACTATTAGGTGTGACCTGGTCAAGGGATTTACCTCATATCTGTTTGGATCTTCACCCTGTTAGGAGTGACCTTGTTAGAGGGATTCAAAAACTTGTTTAGAATGTCATGACCTTTTTAAAGGATTTTATAATAAGACTGTTAAGTTCACTTTATTAAGATATTTCTCTGTTACAAATTCTATTAAGCAACAATATATAAAAATGACCTATAATTTGCAACTATCTTTTCTCAGTTAGATCTTTGTGTAATCCTTTGTCTTCACTTCAATTATTCATCATCCACTTGCTTCAATCACTTCATCAAATCCTTCTTTTCCACTCAGAATCTTCTCTATTCCTTCTTCATTGTTCGAAATCCTCTTTGTTCCTTCTTCATTGTAATAGTTAGTAACCCTTCAAATATTCAATTTTCCAACCATTTGTCCACACAAGATCATCCTTTATATAATTTTTTTTTCCTCTTTATCTACTCTATTAATTTTTCCTTAAATCAATCTTAACCATCCAATCCATTAAACTTCAAATCTAGATCTCGGTAATACGTTTTCTCTTCACCTAGGAACTTGAACTTTTCTTGAAACTTGTTCCATCTCTTTTCACCACTTAGAAATTTCTATAGATCTTCATCTTGAATTTTCATCCATAGATCTCTTGTAACTAACTTACCTCATCATCATGATCATCCATTTCATCATAGCTAATCATTAAATTTTGATTCAATCCTTAAATTTAATATTTTTTCATCGCTCAATGTCCTTTGTAGAATTTCAGTTAACCTCCACTCGGTGCCTAACTTTTCTTTTCTTCGCTTGGTGTCTAACTTCAATTTTCTTCACTCAGTACCTTGAGTTCCATTTACTTTTCTGAGTGACCTTCCTTTTTACCTTTACCTTACTGGTTGACCTTTCTTGCTCAGTAGTCAAAACAACTTAACTTTACCAAATTGTCAAATCATTATCATCATGTTTAACCAATTTAACATACTCATATGTTCGGTAGAAAAAAATCATATCAACATAATCTAATCATTTTCCAATCTATATCAGTTGCCCATTTAAGTTCTTTAACCTCACAACATCTCATTTCTTGATCCTCTTAAAACATTCACCTTATATCATATACCAAATAATATCGAAACATAATATAAACCAAAAATCAATTACTTGACATCAATGACAAGAATATAACTGATCTAACCTTTTATACTATCATGTATTCCTCTTAGATTTGTCAATATTGATCATCAACTCCATCAGATAACCAATATTCAATCATTGATATCAATTATGGTAACAATGATAATGACCATACAAAAGTGACCTTTAGGAAGATGGATTGATTATTGATGAGGTCTAGAAGGATGTTGTATGAATACTTGTTTTGTTAAGGGGATTGATGATAGATGATGGATTTATTAGGATAATGGATTCAAGGGGAGATTGATGAGCTTTGGAATAGGAGAAATTTGAATTGATTTTGATCAAAGTATGGGACCTTGAAAATGTTTTGATATTGGATTAAGGTTGAATTGATCTTTATTGACTATGGATTTGGTTGGTGTTTGATTGAATGAGATCATTGATTTTTTATTAGGTTTGATTTTGATCAAGATGTTTGATTAGTTTGGATTTGGATTGAATTAAGGTTGGATTTAGATAATAAGGTTTTAAGACAACCACTATAAAATAAGATGATTTTGGGTATTTAATAGGATTGATCCTTTCCTGCTTGAGATAGGCAAAATTATCAAGAAAAATTGGATTGGGGATATATTTGGAAATGATTATCTATGTGATGGCTAATCACTAAGCTAATAAGACCCAAATATAAAGGATAATAAAGAAAAATACTTGAGATAGGCTAAGTTCTCAAGAAATAGGCCTAATTAGAGAATTAACTTTAGGATGAGGATCTTTGTCTCACTCAGGGAAATCTTTCAACCTTGGGATTGGATAAATGATGATTAATATTTTGATAAATGGATTTGAGTTTGAATAAGGACTAGGATTGGTTGATTAAAGGTATCATTAGGAAAAAAAATTTATGGATGAAATGGTCAGATTTGATCAAATTTTTAGGATGATTTGATTAAGGTCCAATCAAGGTGCAATGGATATATGATTTTTCTCTAGAGGCCAAACATAGGGTATGGAAAATTTCTTGGGTTGGATGAAATAAGGTTGATATAGATAGGGATACATACTAAAATATGTTTTATGAAGGAATTATGGATGGTTGAATGTGTTGATAAAAGGTGAAAATATCACAATAAATGGATTCTGATCAAATGGGTGTGTTATGGGTATAAAATGGTAGGTGTGAACTCAAGTGTTTAACTCTTGTCTAAAAATCAGAGATGTTGATCCTATTTGGAGGCACTGAAAAGTGTACACACCAATATGAAAGTGTGAATGGTAGAATGTCTAGATGATGATGGCATTGCAATAATGATCATAGGGATTTAGAGACCTATATCTCTCTATATAATCTCCACTATGCAGCTTAAGCAGTGCATGCAGAAGGGATGACAATTGTATGCTATCACCATTAGTGATAGAGAGGAAGAGAGAGATGAAGAACCCTAATTGGATGACCATCCAATTATATAGGATTTTGTAGTTGTCTTCATATATGAATTTTATTTCTTTGTATATTTAATATGTAAGGAAGTTTAGATACATATTTCTACAAGGTAGACAATGGGGTTGAATCTTGAGTTCCTTTCAAGGGAGGGGTAAATCTTGAGTGAGGTCTTAGAGATTTCAATATTTACGCATGAATTTGATGATATAATGTATACATGAGAGGATAATCTATAAGGAATTTTATCTAGGGTGTGGGATTATTTAAATTGAAAGGTTTTCTATAGATGTATATTTGTTGACTCTAATGCTCTAGGATTTGGCACTGGTCATTGCTTAGGTTGCACTGTTTTCACCATCAATCAATATAAATGATGATTTACTTTAAACTTTTGTGAGAACTATATGTTTAGATTTGTATCAAGCATACAGATAACTATTATGATATTTGAAGAATTCAATCTGATAGGTATATCCACCTGTAGCTAAGAGCTTAAAGTGAAGAAGGACTCAGATCCTTATTACCTTAGTGTTTTTTATTGTTTGATGCATCTATTGGGACTACAAGAGTTAAGAATTAGAGGTTTTCTAATTAGTTTTGATCATCTACAATTTTGAACACTAACACTATTCTCCTTAACATTATAAGGCTAAGTCCAACTTAAGAATTTAATTTCAAAAAAAGGAAAGATTTATTTTGACTTTAAAAGATTAATAATTTTCTAACCTGTTAAACAATTGCAACTTAATCTATTTTTAATAAAAGAACTATGAATAAAATATACTTTCTTTACTTGACCTATTTTGAGGTCTTAGTGATAAACTGAAAAATGAACATTAATAGCCTTTAAGGAAATTTTGAAATTTACTTAAACTAAGAAATTAAACATTAATAACTTGACTACATGTAACTAAGTAAAAATTAAATTTGCATGAAATAGTAAACAAATCTAAACTCATAAGAATTATTGAAGGTTAAAACCTCTTCAGATATTAAAATAGGGTCTTTTACAAATTTCTTAGGAACCAAGTTCCTATACAACCACAAAACATTACAAGGCTTCATATGGCTAGTAAGAACATAAGATAACAAAATAGGGAGGCTAAAAAATGAACTCCCATGGGCTCCTTGATTCCAAGCTAGATCCTACATGAAAACCTAATTTAAACATGGAAGCTCACCACCCAACCTAGACCATTACATGGTCACCCCTGAGCTATGGGAATAAAGAAGAAAAAAGGTAAAGACAAAGTTTATACCTAATACCACTTATGGTAAGCTAACACATTCAAAATACCCAAAACCAAAGATAGAACATAGGCTTCCAAAAAACCATTTACCAAAGGGTGAAAGTGGACCATGCCCATTAGGAGAAACCAAGTTATAGTGAAGGAGATGAAGGACACACATGGGTTAACTTCCAAGTCCTTAACAAATCCATCCTCACAACATAACCAAGGCTTCATGCCAAGAACACTCCTTGTAGCCCCTAGTTACCCATAGGAAAAACTTGGTATCATGGAGAACAAGGCATCCATATTTTATCCTTCCCACAAAAGGGGAAACTCTACAATAAAATGGTCATCACTTAATTACTTTCACCCTCCAAGGTTACTCTTACCTCCAAAGGGTGAGTGTGCCTTGAAAAATCCCTTAATAAATAAAGCAAAACAAAATTACCACAATAAGAAAACACAACTAAAAGTGGTAAAACATAAAACAACTACACAAGATCTTCATGAAAGCATATACAAGAAATTCTTACTACAAAAAAATAAACTACCAAAAGTAAGAGAACCAACCTATTCCAATGCTAAAGGTAATGACTCTTGAGAAGAGCTTTCCCCTTTTATCATTTTTCAAGTCCTTCCACACTAGCAAGTCTCTAAGAAAGAGAGTGTGTGATCAACCAAGGAAGACTCCTCAAACTTCCTCTAATAGGTTCCCTAACTCCACCTCTTAACTCCTATCATAAATACAAAGGTAACTTCTCCATTACTCCTCCAAATATGTTCCTCCCCTCATAAATGATTTTTTAAGACTAAATGGAGTTGAGAAGATGGTTTCCCAACTTCCTCAAACTCTTAAAATTAGATGAAGACTTAAGAGGTACTTAAGGAGGTTAATTAATGAGCCTAGGGCCTTCTATTGACCAAAATTTAACCCCTAACCCTAATTATACCTAGTGGGGTAGCTAACCCTAACTACCTCCTAGAAGCTTCCTAGACCTTCCAAAACTCCACTTAAAGTTAACCTATGAGTTTACCCATCCTTGACACATCTAGAAACTTCCTAAACCCTAGGTGAGCATGGGGACTCTACAAGATAACCCTCTTAGGTTGGTTTCATACTTATCCTAGTTAAATGGATTAGTCATGCCAACACCTCATACACCCATGTGTCAAGTGACACAACATAAATTTCAACCCATTCACACATAGCATGACCAACCTAAACAATTAACTAAATTAAATACAATATTTATCAAACAATTTTACAAATAAAATCATGAAACAATGAGGTTCAATTCTCTTCACTAGACCGAACCTTGGCTTTATAATTTATAACATAGTTTCACTCTTTGTTCCCTGCATTTAATACCATGGTTAATCTCCTGCACACTCATTGAAAACATCAGTAGGTCCAATAACATAACAAGATAAATAACATAAACCACATATATCATCTAACATTCACAATTGTATATTCCTTTCACATAATTAATAAATCTTCATTTGATCCCAATTTTTGTAACATTTAACATAACAACTCATTTTGTATCATACATATCTAATGCATCTAAATAAACTACATCATCAAATCAATAACCTACCATATCTAAATCAGGATCAACTATAAGCATCAAATCAATGTTTAAATCAACATAATCCAAATGCAGAATATACATAACATAGGATTCTCTGATCCCTGAAATAATAACATATGTCCAAGTACCTCATAATCTAAAATACCAACTAAAAAATTCTAACTATAATCAATGCTAAGCTATGATGGCTAGGTTAGACCTCACATCCAACCTCTCTAGGCATTAACATCCTCCTAGAGTTCATCAAAGAGGTAGGGATACTAAGATCTCATCTGTACTGCATCCTCCCATGAGACTATCACCTTGTTATAGCAATCCCACTGGACCCTAACCTGGTCTAACTCTCTACCTTGAAGGGCCATGGTTTGTCATGCCAAGATGTGAATGGGTTGTAGATCCAACTACCCATCTAACTCCACCTATAAGGCATCCCAATCTATAACATGAGACTCATCATAAATATACTTCCTCAAAACTGAAACATGGAACACACTGTGGATGAGTGATGGGCTAGGTGGAAAAGCTATATGGTAGGATACTAGTCCTATCCTATCTAGGATCTCAAAAGGTCCAACAAACCAAGGTGCAAGCTTAGAGCCATCTCCAAAATGGATTGGACTCTTATGCAGCCGTACCCTCAAAAAGACTATCACCAACCAAGTATGCTTGATCTATCCTCTTCGCATCTACATACTTCTTATGTCTATCATGTGCCTCTCTAAGGCACTACCTAATCAAGGTCACCTACTACTCCATATCTCTGAATAAATTTGGACTAATAGAAACTCTATCCTTGATCCTATCCTAACTCAAAGGTGTCCTGCATGTTCTGCCATAAAGAGCCTAGTAGGGAGGCATACCCAATGACGTATGATGCCCATTGTTGTAGGAAAACTCAACTTGACATAGGTACTCCTCCTAATGGGTCTGATGATCCATTACATACATGGGAAGCATGTCTTCTTATACTTGGTTGACCCTTTTAGTTTATCCATCTGTCTTAGGATGATAGATTATACTGAAATTGAGCCTAGTGCCCATAGTTGTCTACAATTCTCTCCAAAAAGATGATGTTAAAAGAGTAGCTCTATCAAAAATTATCTTATGAGGTATGCCATGGAGTCTAACTATATCTCACAAGAATACATGTGTCACAGCTAGTGCGGTGAAGGTAGTATGCACGAGTGAGAAATGAGCCACTTTGGTCAGCTTGTCAATTGTCACCATGATGTCATCATGGTGGCAAGATGATGTGGGAAGACCAATAATAAAATCCATTGAAATGGTATCCCATTTCCACTATGGTACCTCATGTGGTTGATGTAGACCACTTTTATGATAGTGCTCGACCTTAACCCTTTGACACTCTAGGCACTTAACCACCATCTCAGCTATCTGCAATCTCATACCCGACCAATGATAAAGCTGCTCAAATCAGCATGCATCTTCTTAACTCTGGGATGTGCTACATAAGGGGCCATATAGCCTCTATCATAAAAAACTCATGCAATCCTCTAGAAGAAGGTACATAAATGCATCCTCTATGACAAAAAATCCCATCAGACTCCAAGGAATAATCTAAGTACTTACCCTCAAGGGGTCTCTGAGATCGAATCAACTCACAAATCTCTACATACATCTCATCCTCATTTAAGTGATGAATAATGAAATATCTCAAATTTGTGCCAGTTGACATAGAAGATAGCTCATGTTGTCTCCTACTCAAGGCATCTATGATAAAATTCTCTTTTCCCTTGATGTAATGATCAAAATCATACTCACATAAGAACTACATCCATCTTCTCTTCCTAGCATTGAGGTTCAACTGTGAGAATATATATTACAAGCTCTAATGATCTAAATTAAGCTCAAACCAATGTCCTAAGATGAAATCTCCCCATCACACTAAGACATGCACCACTAATACAAGCTCAAGGTCATGGGTGGGATAGTTAAGCTCATGAGTATTTAGTTTCATGTACTTGTAGGCAATACCTCGACCACCCTGTATAAGGGCTTTCCCTAGTCCATCCAAAGATGCATATGTACAAACCAAAAATTCTAATGAAGGGTTGGGTACTACAAGGATAGGTGCACTGGTGAGTTCCTTCTTGAGCTCTTGGAAATCCCTTTCACACTTCTCTATCCACTTGAACTTCTTTTCCTTTCATTGAAGGGAAGTGATAGGGTGTACTCCCTAGGAAAACCCCTCAACAAACTGTCTATAGTATCCGGCTAGTCCCATGAAACTCCTAACCTCATTCATAGTGGTAGGTGATGGCCAATTCATAATAGCCTCAATATTTGATGGATCCAGTAAGATCCCATCACTAGATATAACATGGTCAAGGTACTTGACCTCTGGTCTAAAAAATGCACACTTTGACAAGCTGTCGAATAACTGATTGACCCTCAAACAATGCAATACATGTCTTGAGTGCTCTTCATGCTCCCCATCATGCATTGAATAAATCAAGATATCATCAAGGAACACTACTAAAAAAATTTCAAGGAAGTTAAGAAACACTTCATTCATGAGTCTCATGAATATAGCTGGAGCATTCGTAAAACCGAATGGAACCACAGTGAACTCATAGTGGCCATATCTAGTATGAAATGTGGTGCGGTGAATATCACTATCTACAATCCTCAACTAATGGTACCCTAATTTAAGATCTATCTTGGAGAACACTCAGACATCTTGGAGCTGATCAAACAAGTCATCAATTCTAGGAAGTGGATATCAATTCTTGATGGTGACTTTTTTTAACTGGTGGTAATCCATACACAACCTAAGGGATCCATCCTTATTCTTCATGAATATCACTAGTACACCCCAAGGAGACACACTAGGGTGAATGTTTCCTTTCTCTAACAATTCCTCAAGATGAATCTTGAGCTCATTAGGCTCATTTGTGGTCATCCTATAAGGTTCTCTAGAAATTGGTTCAACTAATGGCACTAGATAAATGTGGAAGTCAACTAACCTACATGGAGGCATACTAGGAAGCTCTTACAGAAAGACATCTACAAACTCCTATATAATTGGATGGTCATCCAATTAGGGTTCTTCATCTCTCTCTTCCTCTCTATCACTAATGGTGATAGCATACAATTGACATCCCTTTTGCATGCACTGATTAAGCTTCATAGTAGATATTATATAGAGAGATATAGGTCTCTAAATCCCTATGATCATTATTAAAATGCCATCATCATCTAGACATTCTACCCTCTTCTAAAAATTATCCAACTTGTATTTTTGGTCATAAAGCCAATCCATGCTAAGTAATAAACTATAAGATCTAAGAGGGGTGATTCTGAGGTCTACTATGGTGGTCATGCTTCCCACCTGAATCTGACATTCCTTAACCAAGGAGATAATAGTTACTCTAGATCCTGAGGCTAACTCTACCTCCCATCTATCATCCTTCCTAGTTGTCACTAGCCCACAACACTCCACCACTGATGGAGAAATAAAGGAGTCACTGGATCCCAAATCAAATAGGATAAAGATACTATTACCTTTGATCATACCTGTGACCTCAATAACTGTAGCTTGATGCTCTTCCTAGTGGTTATAAACTACTACAAAAACTCTATGGGACATACCCATATCTATGAACATAGGCTCTGACATCATTTCTCATTGGCTACCTCCCTTAGGACACTCTTTTGCAATGTGCCCCATGGCACCACAAGTGTAGCATGGTCCTCGAGTCTGAATCTACACTCCCTAAGGCCTTGAGTATTATGATCCTATTATCTTATTAGACCCACCATAACCACCCTTTGGGGATTGTTGAGTCTATGTGGGAGGTTTGTAAGGTACCTAGGGTTTCTAGTCCTTTTTATAACCCTATGTTTTCCACTACTTGGGCTTAGAGCCATGCTGACCCTATGGTGGCTTTTGTTTCTGATTCTATTGAGGCTACTACTGCTGAGGCTATGGGACTTTAAAATTCACCAATGAGTTCCTCTGATTTCCCTTCCAAGGTGGTTTCTAATAACCAAAAGACTGGGGCTTACTGTTATGATTATGATACCTATCATAAGATCCCCTCTAAATATCCTCATCTATTACTTCTCTCTCAACTATGTAGCATAAGTCCACTAGTGGTATCATGTGCACCATGTCAGATATAGTGTGGTTCAATCCCTGATAAATTGATTAACCTGAATTTTCTCATCCTTCATGTACTCTATGTAAGGGAGGAGCTCAAGGATTTTTCTCTCATACTAAGCCACTAAGAATCCTCATTATTGTAGGTCATGGAACTCATCTATAAAATGCTTCCTAAAATGCTTTGACAAATATCTAGCCCTAAACCTTTCCAAGAAGGTCTCCCAAGTAAGGGAGTCAATGTCAAAGTGGCCCTTGAACTCCTCCTGTCTCCACCCTATGGAGGTTGTCCCTCTCAAAAGATGAACTACCATACATGCCTTAAGATTACTCTCATAAGAGTGTAATCCAAAGCACCTCCCTAGGCTTAGAAGCTGAGATTTGGCCTTTGTCCCTTCATTAGATCCTATAAAAGGTGGTGGATTGAGTTGAAGAAACTCTCTAATCTAATCCCCTATGTCCCGGGGTGCCCTCTCAACCACTTGAGCCACTATACCTGGTGGAGGTTCCGGTCTGTGAATAGACTCCACATCATGTTCTTCTTGTCTCTCAAAAAATCTTGAAGGGGGACTCCTGCTTCATTATTTGGCTTTAATTCCAAGTTCTTTGGCATCTCTATGTTTCTCTTATTGAGCTATAGGAGACATCTTATCAAGGATTATACTGGCTATATTCTATAGTGCCAAAAGAATGGCTTGATTCAGATCTAGAGTTGGTTTGGGAGGGGGATTTTGATTCCCTCCAAGAACTTCTACCTCCTGGCTAACTTCCTCAAGAACAAAAGGGGCATGCCTACAACCTCTTCCATGTGCATGAGTCTAGCAAGTAAATGGTGGCATCCTAAAAAATTATGAGTTAAACAGTTTATATGTAGTGGTTTAGGCTCCCAAAGTTTCTAAACTTGGCTCTGATACCAAAATGTCATGCCCAAAAATTTGAGCAAAACACAACAATCAAAAATTTTCTAACTAACAACATGAAGAGTAGGTTAACTAAGCATTGTAGTCATAGTTTATAGGTGTGCAACTAAACATACAACTAAGAGGCATCATGACCATGTTTGACTTGGTTAACCTCCATCTCAAATACAATTTTACTAAGGTGAAATGCAATGCGATAATGAAGTTCTAAAAGGAGATGTTGACTAAGGTTGCCTTCACAATCCTCCTAGAAGATATTCAAAATACAAGGTTTTAACAAGGTGCCCAAAATGGTCTACCTCAAAATTTGTGCCAGGGTGTGAGATCTCTAGGAAAGACTTCCCTAACAAGAAGGTCTAGCTAAGTGTAATACTTACCCTAACATGATTAATAAAGAATGTTAATGAATTCTCATTTTACTATAGTCTCAACCCTTAAATTTAATGATTTATTTAATGATTAAATTAAAAGGGAAAGTATTTAGTTGTTGGAAATATAGATGCAGTAACTAAGAGGGGGGGTGAATCAGTTAACCATAAAAATATTACCACTGATCCCTTAGATATCTTAACAAATTATTTACTGTTGCCACATGGTAAACATACAGAGAAATGCTGAAACTTGATCCTTGAAGTGTGTAATAATTAAACTGTTCTTAAGCATTCATCACTAATTAACTTACATGAATAAAGAAAATAACATGAACACAAGAGACACCAGATTTACCATGGAAACCCAATATGGGAAAAACACCCAATGTAACTAGTTACTATTTTTCACTCTTCTGAAGTGATGCCCGGTTAGAAGCCAACCCGGTAAAAGGTTACAAAACACACTGTTAGGTGTGACCTTGTTAGAGGATTTAATCACCCTGCTAGGAGTGGCCTTGTAAGAGGTCTTGAAACAATTCAATAGAACTATCACCTTGTTAGAGGATTTACAAAATGGTTGTTAAACCAACTCGGTTAAGAGATTTTGATATCACTGCTACAATTGTAAGAGAGTAACAATGAAATGACTTGCAACTGAATTGTTGAATATAGATCTCTATTCTGCTTCACTAGATCCTTACTGATCAAATAAATCTTTGTTACTCCTCAAGGATATCTAACCATCCTTCAAAATTCGCACATGCCTTTCTTCAAAAATGATTTCTGCATGCTGTATATATCCTATTCACCACTTGACCTTCTATATATATATCCCATTCTAATTAACATTTAGATTGTCAAGTTGGCACTAATAATTATTACAATAGTCAGCTTGGATAATAACAAAATCCTTTGAAGGGCTGACCTTGCTCGGTAAACATTAATCCTGAAAAGATTTCCTTCGGTGACTGAGTGAACTCGGTAACCACATCGAATTCTGCAACATCCTTCGGAGACTGAGAGAGCTTAGTAACCACTAATTTTCCTTCAATAACCGAGGAGGCTCGGTTAACACTATTTCCCTGTCATGTTTCCTTTTGACACCTGAGAGATCTCGGTGGACACTAAAAACTACCTAG